>JAMAHF010000020.1:0-560214 GCA_023627405.1 Penicillium sp. S1316
AGTTATCACATGACGTATTAGTCATCGCACCCCTCATTCATTGAAGGCACGATATTAAAGAGTAACGCAGACGATATGACTAATGTGGCATTTTAAACTGCTTATAGATCCCTGGGAGTACGACTCTTTCCTCACAGCAGTCAGTTTAGCATTGGCATAAGGTCCAGAGGGCTTACGCCATTAGCGGCAGTTGTGGAACTTTATATATTGTATCCTAAAACAGTAGACTCACTCTTGAGCAAGCCTTTTACATTTGATCCTCTGATATACGCGGTTGAAGATGTTCTGCCTGATTATCGAAGTTGCTGGATGACATAAAATATTATAAATATCCATATCCAGCTGAGGCCATCCAACCAGATGAATGTATTGGTACTCTTTAAAATCATAGGATGAATTCATGAGTGCCATAGCCGCGGCCATTCCAATGACCCCGCTACGTCTAGAGAGTAGATGTTTGAAGCGTTTTCGACGAGTACAGTCACTGCAAGTAAATAATCTTGCTGAAAGCTTGTTGTCTTTGGCCGGAAAAGAGTCCAGTATCTGGTGGCATGCGATGCAAAATAAATGGACGTCCATCTTGATCAGCCTGGGTTTGGCATCTACTCATGAGTGAAACGGCAGCGGCTGTCCAAAGCGGTTGGCACAATGTGAGTATGACTTCTTAGCTATGGATGTTCAAGAAGTGTACTTATATATCTAGTCCAGCGTATGATACACCGCGGACTGAATGTAGGTTGCGCAACTAGAGGGCCTCGCACCACTAGCCTTTCTCAGGCTAAACTTATCTCTGCCTCCTCTTACCTGTATGCGTATTGCTATCAGTATCAGACACGCCAGAATTGATGATTTTGGTTGCGCTACCAAAGGGGCTCGCAGATTTACCGCTAGTAATAAGCCTTTTGAACCTATTTAGCGTGGACTCTTGCAGAGTTCGCCTTCCTTGAGACGGAAAATATATTTATATACTAAGTAATAAATCCCAGGGATTTTCCTGACGCATACCGTGTCATTCAATGGAGACTCTTATATCCATATTCCTTTCCCAATTTTTCCTGGCCACTTCCGCGCTTCTAACGGTATGTTACACCATTTATGGCCCTCTTTTAGGATGATAATTTAACTAAGGGACCTCAGATTGGGGAGCTTAATGTGCTGGGCGTCAGGCCTGAAGCTCTACTAAGACATAAATATATACATGACCATAGTAAGTGATTACTCGTGTTCGCAAGTCTTAGAAAGCTTACGCCAAGCAAGGCCAGTCTGTTGCAATTATAAACGATGTTGTTGATTTTCCGACATCAAATAAAGTTTGTCCTGACTACGAGGGAGTGCCAGGTGCAAAGGGAGGTCTTAAAATAACGGCATCGCCTGGCATGCCTATCAAGGTGTGGTACCTTAAGGAGCAGCTTCCGAAGTTCAAGAATGCTGAAAGAGGTATTATCACATGGTATGGGTTGTCAGGAGCTCTTTCTCCTAATTTTGCAACCTTTGATACTATTGAAGGCTTCCAGAGAGGTGAAGAAGGAGAGAGTAAGGCAGCAGTGCGATGATTTATTACACTACTAATCAGAATTATAGTCCTTGCCAGCTCAAACCACAACAATTCTTACTTTCGTCTGCCTTCATATTTAACACCTGGTGACTTGTACACGCTTTACTGGGTATGGAACACAACCTACCCCTTGAACGGCGGATTTCTGGTTAGTGCTCGTTAGGTGCCAAGGATCCCTCAGATCTAAATTATTCTCAGGTATTCACTTCTTGCATCTCTGTTTATATAATCGACAACGCTACATTAACAGGTCCATTCAATGATTTCCGCCTTAAACCTCGTGGCGAAAACATGACATCGAGCTTTACCAATCCGGAGAGGCTCGCGATATCCCATGAGAAGCGGCAAACCAACTATCCAAGTCCTAATGGACCCATCACACTCTATGCTTGGCCGAAGCCCAATTGCGAAGGCGAGCGAGCGCAGACCCAGTTTGATTTCGTGACCTTCACCAAAAATAACTCAAATTTCTATCTATCTCGGAGCTTTAAGCTTTCTCGTCCGCTGGAAGGTCAAGAACAACTTGACCTTTCTCTCGCAATCAACCTTACTTCTTGGAACTCTACAAAGAGCCTAGCATTAAAGAGCCCTAACCCAGCTTGTGATTCCTTCGAACGGACCTATTTCGCCTGGAACGGAAGCGCAGATTGCCATAATACCCCGGCATTTACTTGTCATCGGTTATGGATAAACCCCGGCCTGCCCTTGTGATTTATAAGACGGTCACTCGACCGAGCTTTACTCGTGATTTTACCGAAAGAATCTTTAACCATCAGCGATTTATTGATGACCTAACTGCGGCTATATAAATTAGTTATAGAAAGAAATAGTCGAGGAGGGAAAAGGGTTAGTCACGTGGTAAGCCTCGGGGATGCTTAGAGTCAAAAGGCTGTGGCCGAGTAATCCCGGTTAGCGACCCTGTACCTCCTCCCTCCAGATCAGGACCTGAAGAGCCTGAGGTGCTCCTACACGAGGCGAGCCCGTCCTAGCCCGGGTTGTAGCTCCGAAACAGTGAGGCTGCGCCTTGGATAACTAAGTTCTGTTATCAAGCTTGGGTCGCCCTTTGTCAGATACGCCTCAAGTTTTGTAGTTTGTCTGCCAATTATATTCCAGTATCCTTAGCCGCTCATATGCTGGGAATTGACCAGGTTGGCCGCCAACCAACGATTCGCGTTGGTTAACGTTGGCTTATCACTGCAATGACGCCACTGGCTGGGTGTAGAGGCCGATTTCGAAGACCTGTTAGCGGAGGTCATCCCGGTTCGGAAGGAGTTTTCTGCACGAAAGAAAGCTCAACTGAACTAGAACAGCTATGATACAGGAGGTATTCAAGGCTACAAGTCCTCACTAATGTCTCCACAGCCATCAGCGGCCCGCAGTCTTGTGGGACTCCTTAGTCAACTTCATTCGCGGCGTCCGGCCTCCTTCTCCCCAAAGTGACTGAGAAAGCTGTCGTTGGGCGATAAGGAGCGGATTCATAGCAAGGGGACAAAATTGAGCAGCCTGCCTCACAAGCCTCGCACGTGTTGGCTCGCTAGAAAAATGGACACTGTCGAAAATGCCCTGATTGGCGTTCACCAAACCATCACCGTTTCCGCCCAAATCGATGGCGTCATCATAATCCTTGTTGCCGTCGTTGTCATCGTTTCGATCATTCGCCTTAATTGTATGGGAATCGAGGAAGATTGGCAGCGCGTAGCGATACTCTTCCCGCGGTTGAAACCACGGACATCGACGAACGAACGTGCCATCTAAATGGTAGATGTGGTGCGGATCATCTGCGTAGCTGAAGCAAAGTCAATAAAGGGACTGGGAGAGAAGGACCGGGTGCCAATACCAAAAAAATAAAGCTTATCGCTGGTCAAAAACACTCGACAACGCCGGCGATGTTACAATACCAAAGTGTCGGTGTTCTCGTTGTTGTTATTGTTATCTGTTGGACCAACGGGGGCGTTGACCACCGTGATGGGGAGGAATTCACAGTTGTTGACTGCTCATTATCCTCGGTAATAGTGGAAGCTTGCCTCTCACCACCAAATTTTGGTTGTTTCGACGACCGAGGAGTTGAATCGTTATCGCTTTTCTGTTCACAGAGACCGGCCAATATGAAGTGATTGGAAGTCTAATGGAGGACGGAATGGAGGAAACAGGAGATAATTATGGTACAGAAGGGGCGGCATCTGGCGAAGAGGAAATGGGGCAGGACCAAGGAGGTGGATGGCTACGAAACGCCAATAGTCAGCTCCTTTATTCCAGCCGAACAATTACACAAATGGAAGGATCTCACCTGGCATTGCGTTGACGTGCTATCAGAAACGACCCAATATTGGAAAGCCCTACCTAGCACCTGCTAAAGAAATTAGGCCACACGCCCGTACCACCCCGAAGAGAGGTTCCCATGTACCTCCAGGCCTCGACCCGGACCTCCCAGTTCCCGTGCTGGAGCAGTATGTTCATCCTCCACCACGCCTGCGCTTCCCATGGGGTCCTGCCGCTCGCTAGCCTGGTCTCCGCGTCTCTTATTTCGGGCTGGAAGCCCCATGTGAGGAAGTCCGCAGCCTGATAATCATCTTGTTAAGGTGTAGGTAGGGTCAGGAGATATTTCGTCGGGAGCAGGTGCAGCTCTACCTTCAGTGCCACGACCGCTGTTGTCCTGAAAGCTCCGCTTATGATCGTGGCCGCGCTTTTCTGGACCGCTGTGAATGCCTTCACCATGTGTCTGACCCTTCCCCCTGGTCTCTCCGGGTCATATCACACCGCCACCCCGTGCAGCAGGTGTGGTAGCACTACAGTCCCGTAAAGCAGGCGTAGCTCCATCGCCCTTGTGTCCCATGTTGAGCCCGCTATCCCCTGAAGCGCATCTAGTGTCCCTCCGCCTCAGCCAGATCCTTGCGCCTGTGCATAACCATGTCTAACCTGGAGTCGAGTTTGACTCCTAGATACGTTCCATGCTCCCTGGGGAGGATCCGGGTGTCTCCTAGCTCGAGCTCCGGCTGGGATCCCCCGTCCCCTGCCTCTTTTAGTAGAGCGGTAATGGTAGCCATTGTAGGACCTCTGGCCAGCAGACATGCGTCGTCGGCCCATCCCTGGACTGCCACCCCCTCCTGTGTTAACACCCGCTCCAAGAGCCCCGAGTTGTAGAACAGGTAAAGGATTAGTGAGAGCGGAGACCCTTGCGGAATCCCATCATGCGTGGGGGCCATCTCCGCCGTATCTCTGGCAGGCGGGTCCGGGTGGTGCGGTTGTTCAGGAAGTTCCTCGCCCAGGGGAAGAGCCCCCCAGGCGGCGCTTCTGCAGGTTAAGCAACAGCCTCTCCTTGGAGATATTGTCATAGGCGCCCGAGACGTCTAGTAGTAGCAGGCTAGCCACCTGTCCCTTGGCCCAGGCCCGGCGTATCTCCTCCACCAGAGCCAGGAGCGCGTGATTAATCGACACCCCCTTTCTCCCCCCGAAATGTTTTTTTGGAAGCAGGTCGTGCACGTGTGCTAGATACCCTATCATCTTGGCCACCACCAACTTCAGCGCCTTCACCAAGGTGTTTAGGAGGGCAATTAAGCGGTAGGACGTCGGGGCCGAGTAGTCGTCCTTGCCTGGCTTGTGCAGGAACCGCGGTAACCAAGCGCTGGAAGTAAGGTAGTGTATTCCCGAGCTAGAGGCAAGCATCAAACAGGCCTCTGGTAGGGGTATGGATTCCGGGTACTCGCGGCCCATCGGGTCCGCGAGGTCCGCCGCCGGGGGAACAGGGAAGAGCGTCTCCTGAAAAGGGCCGCCTTCCCTTCTGGGTCCTCGACCCACTCATCACTCCTCCTAAGGCGCGGCGTGACCTTGAAGTCCTCCTCCCCTCTATGTTTTGTCCAGCCGGCCATGTTCTGTAGGCCTTTGATGTCCTTTGTTGCCTCCTCCACCCAGTCCTGGTGGCCCTCTCGTAGCGCTTTCTTAATCAGATGTCCTTTCCCGTTCCGCACCCTCTTGTACTCCGCTCATCTCTCCTCTACCAGGTGTCCCGGGGCCTTCTGATACGCTTTCCTCGCCCGGCAGGCCTCTTTATCGCCGGTTTGTTACTCCGTTGGGTTGGCCCATGGGGTTGTCCACGCCATATGGTTCCTGCTAAAACACCTCATGGTCCACCTCGACACATCGATCCTTTGGTGTACGAACATACAGCCCCTGGCCACCCCCATTGCCTCCGGGTGCTTACCCTGGACGTGTTCGAGTCTTGGGTCGGGGTGGTAGGCCTCTGTACCTCTTCCCCAGCGGACGTTAATACCCTCTTGGGTTTTCTCCTTCCCCACTTTCTCCGGTGTTCCTCCTGGGCCTCCTCCTGTTCCCCCGCTTCCCCGGAAGTGGGCTCTGTCGCTCCCGGATCTACCTCGGAGCCCGAGTCTCTCCAGGTATCCCTGTTACTGCCAGTGGGATCTTCCTGCTCCCCAGGGTGGATAACCGCCGCCTCGAGGGGGAGTTCACTATTGGCAATCGGGCGGTATTCCCGGTGGATTTGTGACATGTCCACCTGGCGGCCTCAACCCACTGACGCTGACGTTTGTTCTCCGAGCAGGAACGGCTCCATGCCGTGTGCTTCCCCTTGCACAGCATGCATTTGGGATCGCCGTCCCTAGTCGCGCATACCTTTGACTTGTGCGCGCCCGCGCAGTAGCCACAGGGTATTTCGTTCGAGCACTGTGTACCCGCTGTAGCAGGAGGTGCAAGGCATGCTCGCAGGAGTGGCCTCGCCGGCCAGCAACGTAGAGTTCTAGAAGCAACCTGTATTCCTTCACTAAGTGGCTGACTCGGGCTGCGATGACAGCTTCACGCGCCTTGTCGGTGGTGCTTAGCAAGGTTATCGGGCGGTAGCTCTTGGGATCTAATAGTCACTCTTTCCTGGCTTCCTTAGTATCACTGCCATCGACGAGCGGAAGTGTTGGGGAGTGGGAGTGGAAGGTCTCCAGGCGGCCTTCTTCCACCTTTCGGGCGTCATCCGGCACGGAACATGTACAGGGCGGATCCCATGTTGGGGATTATGGTTGACTTGAGCCTCCTTATGCGTCCCAGAAGGCAAGCAGCCAGTGGAAGTACTGCATGACAAACTTGCTCGAGTGCTGAGCCACGGACTGCAGCTCGCGGTTCGCCGTGTTAGCGCGGAGGTGCACGCCCATGTACTGCTTGACGTTATCCAGGAAGTCTCCGCCAGGATCTTCTCCGGGGCACGCTAGACTAGTGTCTGCATCACGCTGAAGATTGGCTCCTCCATCTGCTAGAGGGCATAGCGGATTCTGGATCAGCCCGTGGGATCCAGAGGGTGGTCAACTTTGAACTTGCAGTCCAAGGCGTACCTCCCAGGGGCCGTATTCGCTGTGATCCTCACCCTTCGGGTGCTCGCCCCGGGGCATCTAGCTCGCGTAGGCAGGGCTGCCTGTGCTGGGAAGTCTGCTAGATAATACTAGTGGGGTGGGTGCCGCGGAGGCTCTTTTGGGGGAAAGGTTACCGAGGGAGCCGGTGCGTACGGGGGATGTTCGGGGTGGGTTTCGTGGCAGGGCCGCTGATGACGGGGAGGATAAGGAGGGATCACGAGAGGTTGGTTCTGGCTGGGGAACAAGGCGTGGTGGGCGTGGTAGGCGTTGTTGGTCCTGAGGGGCAGCGTGTATGTTGTCTGCTCTGGAACGCGTGTCGGCTCGGTAAATCATGTCTCCGGGGATGGTTGGGCGTTGGCTATTTGTTGGAAGAAGACTCTAACCCTCATGCAAATTAAGGAAGAGTAGGTGGAAAATAATTAAAGACAAAGTAAAGCTACTCGATCCCCCTTAAATAACTAAATCTATTTATCAAGAGTCACCCTTTGTCAGACGCACCTCAAGCTCGGTGGCTGCCCGCCGAATATATTGAAGTACCCGAAGCCATAACATGTGGTCTTTGGTGTTGATCGAGGCATTTTCCTTGACGGTTCTCCCTCGTTTCCTACTACCACCCTTACCACCTTTCTTCACAGTTCTCGCTCGCTTCCTGCTGTCATCCTCGCGACCTTCGACAGGACTTTCACCTTCAGAGCAGGTGGCAGAATTATCGGCATTATCCCTGGACAAAGCCTCCACCTTAACATTAAGGGGGTCTGCAATATCCCAGTGTGGTTCGCTTGCTGCCAACCGTGCCAGGTCTGCATTCGAGAAAGATCCCTGGCACTGCTCAAGGACCAGCGCAATATGTGAATAGTCCTGCAAAGATAGCTTCTCGTTGCAGAATATGCTCCCGTAGCGGGCTTGTAGAGCAGTAGTAGTGATTGTTGTGCCAAGATGCGGACTGGTATAAAAGTTACCTCCAGCGGTCAGTGAGTCTTCAGGGGTGAACACGGCATGTGGGCAGCCCGGTGGCATAATACTTCTTAAATTAGCCTAACACTATATATAAGCCTAACAATAGGGTACAACTCACAGAAGGTCACCAGGCTCAATAATAATGCGCATCCATCCTCCTTCATAGTGCTCTGGAAATTGACTTCCTCCTGTTGCAAGTCGGTGGGCAGCCAAGTTGAGATCACTAGGTACATACCAGACTTTGCGGCCGCAAATACCGATAATCCAAGTTAATTGGCCCGCAGTATCAACGTGGATCGGGGAGACCGAGTTTCGGCCAGATAGAAGAAGGAACTCTCGCCCTGGGGGCATTGCTGTATTATTTGGCATGGACTTGGACACCGATCCTCGCTTGCGTAAATATGCCGTTCCTAGCAGATCTGCTTGGCGCACAGGCACGGGGACACAAGGAAGAAAAACATTCTTCATATCAAGAAAGTTCAACGCCGAGCGAGTTGTTGGAGGTGAGTTGAAATACTGAGCTATCTCAGCAATTTGTTTTTCTTTGGGCTTTGCTGCATCCTCAAAATAGTCAATTGCCTCTAATTTTTGGACGTTGATATGTGCGAGAAAAGCAAGGAAGTCAGGTATTGAGGTAGGCATATCACCAGGAAGAGGGTATTGACTGGTAAATGATTGCCAAAATACGGGTTTCGAGAATAAGTCTTTCAGGTTTTTGCATAGTTCTTCTTCTGATGCTATGCAGATTGGGCCACTTGCTGAGTCTGAACACTCCCGCTTTATAGACAAGAGAAAGTCTTGGATACCTTTCGCGCTTTCGCTATCACCTGGGTTGATGTCGATTGATATCGGAGCTGAGGATTTATTAGCTTATAGCCTTGCCTTGACGTCTTAGGGCCTACCTTGCTGCTGACCGTTATTAAAACCTGGCATCCTGATGTTTTCCTTTTCTATAGAGAATACTGATAATATTAGTAGTGGAAGTTGAAGAAAAAAAGCCTGGTCACATACAGTTCAAATCTGATTTAGTTCTTCGAGGAACCTTATTCCTTGTATTTTCCCCATCTAGATAATATTAGCCACATTTAAAGCCTTACTATTATGCCTTACTCTTGATTATTTCAACCTTCTTATCGTCCAAGGCTTCAAATAGATCACGGGCCCGTTCTTCCTCTTCTTCAAGAATAGGATGGATCTTCATCCAGGTCATGACTGCCGAAATGTATTCATTAAATTTTCGAAGGTCTGCAATATCGGTGGAGGTAAAACTTCTGGCCACGAGAATCCAGACATATTCACTTAATTCCCGGATCTTTTGAAGGCGACGTCTAATTTTCCTTTTATCGGACGTGAGAGACTCGTTGTAGGTGTGGAAATATGTTTGATGAAAAAATTTTGTATCTTCCAGTGGTACGCCACGGCGATAACTAGTTCGCTGTCGACCTAAGCCATCACAAAAGTGATATGGTGTGAGTGGCATCGGGGCAAGGCTATGTCTTGGTGGATGGGAAGTCGATGGGAAGTTGATGGGAAGTTGATGGGAAGTCGATGGGAAGTCGATGGGAAGTCGATGGGAAGTCGATGGGAAGTCGATGGGAAGTCGATGGGAAGTCGATGGGAAGTCGATGGAAAGTCGATGGAAAGTCGATGGGAATTCAAATTTGCCCAGCGGCACAGGCGCGGGCGCGACCGGGTGAGGGGATCTATTATCAGGAACAGCAGCGTAAGCGCTAAAGAACCTTGACTCCCTTTTCTTGCAGGGGGGTCCAGCGAGGTAGCAGACAAATGGAATCATAAAAGGCCGCTGTTTATAATACCAATATCATTTACTAAATATCGGCTCTCCTTTACTTCGCTCTTGAACGCTGCCCACCGAAGCCCTGATTATCTGGAATATCAGGGTCAACCCGAGTGTTATGGAGGATCAGATCAACGAAAGAAATCTCCTGTATGCGACTTGCACTAGTACCATTCCCCCCCGCTCTTGATATACCTCTTCTTTATGTGCAGGCTCTCGCCTCGAGCGAGGGTATGCAGTCTCGCGGTTCGCATGCGCCTGTCGAGGTAGGCTCAATTAAATTTGATATCAAGACTCTGTTGGAAACTTTGGATGATGACGAGATGACTTGCGTAGACTGGAAAGTTCTGCTAGGCGGCGCAGAACTCTGATCACGATTTTGGGCCTGTTCCATCCAGAATTTCTTCTCCTCCTGGGATTTTTTAAGTTCCCACTCCAGATCTGCAATGCGGCGGCCCATCCTTTCCACTCGAGAAGTCATTCTAGCACGCGATTTGCGTGCTGCCAGTGTGTTTCTGGCCAGTTTAGCGGCAACAGGATCATCTTTGTCCCATTCTAGTGGAGGAAGAGTCTTCGTCGGCCGAGGCAATACTTCTGTCATGTCTCGGCTTCTGCCCGTGAAATCGGCGTTGTTGAAAGAGCCAGATACTGCAGGTTGTGTATAACAAGGACTCTCTTGTTTGGATTGGAACCTAGAATCGTCATACATCTCTACTAGGTTGTGAGCTAAGAGATCCTGATTCTGTTGAGTCGCATGGTAAGATGGAACAGGGCCCTCTTGCGTTAAAGCACCCTTGTCCCAACACTGACTAGTGATACAGAATATGCCGGAATTGATAGTAACGGGGCTGACTCCATTCGCATATCCGTGCGACTGGGCGGCACTCTCGCTGGCAGAAGTGCATAGGGTATTTTCGACCGTATAAGGTCTAACATGACATAAATATTAGCTTGCTTTTATATACACTGGGTAAGGCAGCACTCGATGGCGTGTTTCTATGTGAGCAACTGAGATTCAAGCATAGGGACCCACATTAAGTTCATTTCCTCGTATTGTCGGGTAGCTATGATCTCCTGTAGTAGTTGCGAATCTTTTTCGGACCAGGCCAAGGATGTCACAGGCTGAAGGTGCTGAGTCCTCACTCCAAACTTGTGAAGATCACAAAGGATGTATTTTAGAATATATCTCGTGTCTAGGAATATCATTTAGCAAAACAGATTAGAAAATAAATATTAGTAGCAAGCTCGAACCTTCTGTCGTCTGGACCGGAAATCCCAGGATCAGCGGCCACCACAAGGGTTGGTGATTCGGTTCCCATTCTGGGTCAATCCTTGATATAGACGCTTTCACTATCTGTGGTAAAGCCTCCTTACTCAACAGTCCTATCTTACTCTCATAGTACAACGCGTATTCCTTTGGATCCTTCAATTCAGAAGGATGAACGTAATCCGCTTGATTAACGAGTGGCACATGAAGTAGCATTGTTGAGATAGGGGTGTTCGGTCCTGCATTAGGTCAGATCCAATAAATAGGTAAATCCGATCGCCGCCTTACCAAAACGTCCATTCTGATGCCCGATATCAATTTCAAGGACGTAGAGGAGGTTCTGCAACAGATCCTTGTCCCGCCTCCAAGTACTTTCCATTTCCTCAATAACGCACATAAATATTGAGTATGTTTCGTCGAAATCGACTGAGCGGATAATATCGGGAAAACTATCATATATTTCTGCTTTAGTTAGCTTATTTTGAATTATATAAAAACAAGAATCAATCACCTTTAGGTGTCTGGTTTGCGACCTTGAAATGTAGGAGTAGTCTTCTGCGTGCGGGATCCCGTAACTTCCTCAACACCTCCTGGTATATTCTCCCTAGATAGTTCTTATCTCTGGCAGACAGTTTTGGGGATGGATCATTTTTAATACGATCATACTGGTGTCTGCAGGATGCGGCATTCCTTGAAGGGCAGCCTGGAATGGGATAATGCGTGGAAATCTGACCAAAGGTCAAGCCACGTCGTTGTAAATCGACCAGCACCTCCATCTCATCCCTGGTCCATCTAGCGTAGGCTATCGCCAGTAATGGTAGGGTCACGCGAGGTGGTGGGACGAAAAAAGAAGAGAATAACAAAGGCGGACTCTGAAGGGGTGTTCTTTGTCTTAAATAATAAATTTAAGGGCGCTTAACGTGACTTGACTAACAATTTTTCCAACCACCAGACGACGCCAACCCATTCGCGTCATGTAGCGGAACCCAGACTGCTGGCCTATTAAGACATGCTGTCTAGACGATCTTCAATCCTGCGAAATCTCTAAGAATCTACCTGGAGGGAAACCGCACGACGCCACTACGGCTTTGAAAAAGGTTTAGGCTATAATAACAAAATTAAAAGAGTAAGAAAAAGAGAAATGACTCTACTAGCAGGCCATACATCTATCTTAAACAGTGATCATAATCCTGATCTCCTCTGATACTTTGCGCGGAGATTTTTCCTCCTCCGTGCGCGGTGAGTCGTCTGTCGATAGCCACGTGCTGCCCGTTCTTCATGCTGGCGGAGTAAATTAGCAATACCAACATGCCCACGATGCAAAGCAATGTTGAGCGCGGATCGACCATCTGAGCCAACAGAATTAACGTTAGTACGGGGGTCCGCGAGCAGAACCCGGGCCATCTCCATGCTTCCTTCATCCGCAGCACACCGAAGTGCGTTCCAGCCGTTGTGGTCAGCGGAGTTCACGTCAACCATATTATCCTTGAGGATCTCCTTCACTACGGCAAGTGAGCCTTTGCGGGTAGCTAGTAACAGGGCGTTCTCCCCGCGGGGTGTCCGAACGTTGTCCGATCCTCCTTGACGCAAGACGAACAGTGTGATCGAATCTCGACCTGCCCGTATTGCGGCTAGAAGGGGTGAGTTACAACCCCAGTGACAGGCGATATCGAATCTTGGGTCCTGAAGCAGCCTTCGGATCGTGCCAATATGGGCACTTTCAATTGCTAGTTGTAAAAGCGGCCGTTGAGTAGGTGATGTTGTGTTCACATAAACACCCTCCTTTTCAAGGAGCAACCCTACTATTCCGGTAGCTCCGCTCATAACGGCACACGTGAGTGGGGTGTAACCACAACAATTCACTGCATTTAGGTTGATATGTTGCTGGGATAGGAGCAGTTCTACCACTTCTTGGTGCCCGTTGCTGGCGGCTAAATGGAGAGGAGTATGCGTGTATGGGTCTCTCGCGTTGGGATCAAATTCGTTCTCGAGTAACTCCCGGACAGTTGGAGCATACCCGTTCGCTGCCGCATGATGAAGTGCCGGATATTGATCGTTGGTCAAGTTCACGAATGTCCCTTCGTTGGGTTTGACTCCGTAAGCAATCTCACTTGTAAGAGTTAGCGTAATCCGGGAAATCACGAGAGCAGTACTTACATTGCTATTTTTCCTTCGATTCCCACATTATCCTTGAGGAACTTCTTCACCACAGCAAGTGAGCCATTACGGACAGCTAGCAACAGGGCACTCTCCACGAGGGGTGTCCGAATGTTGTCCAATCTCCGTTGGCTTAACACGAACCGTGTGGTTGGGTCCTGACCTGCCTGTATTGAGGCAAGGATATAGCCACATTCGATTGCTAGCTGTGAAGGCGGCCGTTGTGTAGGTAACGTTGGGTTCACATCAAGGAGGGGTGTCTGCCCATCATAGTCGCTGGCACTGACATTAAGTTTCTCTTCGAGTAACTTCTGCATGGTTGGAGCATCTCCGCAGGCCGCCGCGCGGTGAAGATCCGTAGGTTGGCTGTATGTCAATCGCCTGGACGGCTTCGCGGCGGGCTTCACTCCACAAACAATGACACTTTTTTAACAAGTCAGCGTGGGTTTAGGAGAGGAAATGGTAGTAGTACGCACATCTCTAGGTTCCCTTCAATTCCCCTTGACAAAGAATGTCGCGCCTGGGCAATCTCTACTACAGCTTGCAGAGGGGATTTTCCTAGGCGCTCGCAGAATAGCCTCATAGCGTGTGGCGTGAGACCAGATTTCCACTCTTTAAACACTTCTTGTTGTTCTTCGGTGCGCTGACCACACAACGGTATCTTGATTGTCTCACGCGCCACGTTTTCATATCCAAAACTTCTCAACATATCCTCGTGTGAATCAGCAAGGTTCCAGGTCCGGTCATCACTTCGGTAGGCTTCTTCCAGATCTCGTATGTATTGGTGGAATGGGGTTGCTCCGTTTGGATCGTCTAGTCGTATAAGGGAATCATGTACCTCTATCACAACGCCTGGGGCACAATGGCTACGCACCTGAATTAGCAGTGATTGCACCAAGATTTGTGTACACTTACTCCAACACATCCATCAGTATGGTTGATAAAAGCGGTTTATCACCATGCATCGGGTTCACTCGGATTAGATCCGCGCTTTTGTGGGATTGAACCGGACGCCAATCTTTCCGATTCACGTTCTCCAGAACAAACTTACAGTTGCGAGGGGCCCTGGATGACATTAAGCGCCGCCGTATGCACTGATTCTATATACATACCTCTCTGGCTGTATGAGCACCCTGTCAACTGCATATATCTGTGTCCGGTCAGCAGGCATCTGTGAATTTGCGATCCAAGAATTGTACCGTCGCACACGGGTGCGCCTCAGCTGTAGTTCTGTTAGTTATATTAACAGACTTATGGATAAAGAAGAGAACCGCACCCATTACTAGAGCCCAGATCCCAGGTCCCGTTGCGATATCCAGAATCTTTTTCGGATGATTCACTGGCCCATGAACCAGCTTGCCAAGAAGCACGACTAGCGCGTAGGAATAACGCTCAAGTCGTTCAACTTCGGTCTTTGGAGTATATTAGTCGCTGTCTCTAGACTGGGCGGCACACTTGCCTCGTCGACCGGCCACAGGTATCCTTCCAGGTCGGGATATAACCTGTTGTACCGTGTAAATGTGCCATGCGTATCGTGAAAGATTGCTTCGGTCCTGTAGGGGTGAGCAGGAATCCCTTGTCCATGGCGCAAAAACACGCACCAGTATCCACCATCTATCACAGGGGAAGGCGGCGGTGTTGGTAGTTCTGTTCGAGCTAGAATCGGCAGAGGCGAAGTCGATGAAGGTGGTGTTTCGTCGCGGGGTGTCCACTAAGGGGGTCAACAAACAACCGGAAAATGACCATCGATACGTACATGGTTTTCATTTACAGGTTCAAAAGTGTTTGTCAATGCTGCTAGGAATGCAGCCCGGATGCGCGCAGAACGATCGGAGTGCGCCACTGCAGGAGGATGAGTCATTGTAAGAAACAAAAAGCTAGGAGAACAGATTCAAGCTGAAGCTAATGCCGCGCAGAAGCAGGTGCGGTGGGCTCTCGAGTTCAGGTTGGGATATTTGTAGATATCAACTATAGTCAAGTCACGTCAGCAAGGTCTTATTCCCTACCCCCTAGATTCCCATACTGTACCCACAGTTAGTACTTCCTGAGGGAATTGAGATGACCTAGCGAAATCGAGATCAAATGTCGCGCCGTACGCGAGTTTATTTCGAGCTTGTTGAGAATGTGGTGGGACTAGTCAGAACAACAGGCATTCGCTAGTGGCTTGGCCAAAGTCCCGAAGTGGACGCTCTCAGCAGGGTTCCGCGAGCTCAGCGATGATCAGGTTGGAGACATTCGAGGAATGGAGAAGCGGGTCGACAACGTCGAACAGGTAGTCTAGATTCTCAAACGGAATTCAACAGTCTCCACAGGTAGCGTACACAGGTCTCGGGGGAGCGTGATGGCCTCCGCTCTGGTCCCTTAAGCGAGGAGTTCATATTAGAGCTTGCCAGTTAGGAGAGGGAATGGCGGAGGATAGATTATCTGGGCTTTCGAAC
This sequence comes from Penicillium sp. S1316, assembly GCA_023627405.1. Classification (NCBI taxonomy): domain Eukaryota; kingdom Fungi; phylum Ascomycota; class Eurotiomycetes; order Eurotiales; family Aspergillaceae; genus Penicillium; species Penicillium sp. S1316. Next base: position 15,521 of record JAMAHF010000020.1, read on the forward strand.
GCCACAAAACACTGGTCGATTGAATAATACAGAAATTAGAAAGCACCTCCCACTTCAGGACACTAGTACTTCACTTGGTTCTCTACCCCAACCCAGGTGGGCACTGCCTGGAGGTTGCGTATACCTCAACAAAGTTACTCTATGTAGTTGAAGCCAATAGATGCTATCTATAATCCTGTGTGTGGTGGTTCAGGCCGCTCTCAGCCTTAGCTGCCTCTTGAGACACCCCTCCTCTACTTAATAATAGGATCACGAAAATCGGGTTAGAAGCGGGAATTTTGATGTGACCTAGATGAATAGCCAGACCCACTTGTAGGAAAGTGGGTCAGGCGACGAAAGCGAGCCACTTATATGGATATGCCAAGCCAGACTGCTACACAGCTGGTTCATCGCAACGCTCTGACCACAGTTGACCAACCCCCCGTTCAGCGATCATCTCTCGGACTGCTGATCAACATAGAGTACAACTGAACGGACTCCTCCATGAACCTAGTCCATCGCGAGCCTGCGTTCTGGATGACAACATACTGGCTAAGTAACGCCGGGATACGATGTACCTCCGGAAGGGGCAGCTGGGGGAACCTCGAGAAAACGCGCATCATGACAATCCAAAGACCCGGAACTTTGACGCAGTCCATTTTCAAGCCGCTGGCAAGAGCATTCCTTGTTTGCCTCGTATCGGACAATCCCACTAACCGCAGAAAATCGGAAATTGACGCGTAAGATCGGCTGCGGTATTGGCAAACAAGGAACTGAATCACAACTATACGCATAAACCAATCATTCGGATCCTCAGATCTATGGCAGGTGAGGAATGTCGTAATGGGATTTTCTGTCGCGGTATCGCTCGCCGAAAGAATTAACCGCGTAGGATCACCTAGTTCAGTCAAGAACCTTTCTATCCTCTCAAGCCCTTCAACAGAAAGCTCCATGACTCTTTCTGCAGATTCTGACCGACCACTTCTCCCTGAAGATGGCCGGTCTCCTAGGGGAGTTGGAGGATGCTGTTGGATGAACTCCTCTGTCCTCCCCTCAATTCTTTCGGGCGATAACTGCCGAGACAGGAATTGGGAAGCTCTGTAGGCCAGAGCCATAAAAGTCAGACAGCATTTGTCAATGTGGAGGCCTATGATGCTCAAGGATACTCCCATCCACATCAGGTAGCCTGCCCCACTCCCTTCCTCTATCCACAGGCCGCCACGGGTGAAAAGGACCTGGCCAGGATATAGTCGTAGCGTGACAGGGTTGATTTCGCTCTCCTGCAGCTCCTCTATAGTTTGGAACTTGTGGGATCCAGGATAAACTTTAAGCAAGCTCATACCCCACACGGGCTTCCAAATCGAGATTGCGCCGGGGCAGGGGTGTGCCTTTCGAGGGACGCAATTTCCGGCACTAGAAGGAGGGGCCAAGCTGCAGATTATTGGCCCCTGCCGGATGACCGCTTGGATACTTTCAAAGTGGACCAGAAGATTCACGTCCAGCTGCAGGGCCGGTTAGTGCTCGGGGATAATCAAGGTTTGGCGCATGCATACATTGATACCATCTTCCATGTACTTCTGCCACTCCTTCTTGATCGCTACCGGATGGTCGGCAGAGTCTGCATAAATCACCTCATCCAAACTGGATGCGAGATAATTCAATACATCCTCCCCAATCGAGGGAGGTAGCTCATTGGGGTTTGGCCGGCTTGTGACCACTGAATAGCCCCTTTCGTCCATGTCAATATCATACTCATCACGAACAAACTCTTCAAACCGGACAACATTGTCATCCGGCAATTGGGTCTCCATCACGGCGGGGGACGGGTGCTTATGTAATGTGGCGTACTGGAAGGGAAAAAGCAGGTATCTCGACAACACTTCAATTCAGCAAAAAATGCGTCCTCTGTTGATACCAGGTAGATATTTTCTCTTTATTTATTATCTACGATCAATGGTCCCTCCCTGGCTTTGTAACTGTTTCGTTCGTAATATGGTTCTCCAGAGTAGAACATGCAAGTGTTAAGACCAAGAAGCCCAACTGAACTCAGGAAATGTCTGCAACAAGCCTCCAGTCCCCCCAGAGTCCTCCTCCCGTGCCTCCCATGCAAGGCCAAAACCTCCATAGACTCCCTACCATGTAGAAGGGGGGCTATCTCATTAACGGACGCCACTCAAACCGATCATTATCCTCCTGGAAAGTAGTTGGGAGAATAAACTAGTAGGTCGTTACGTGTCCAGTGTCGTCTTTCCATTCAAGCTTATTGGCTCGAGGATCCTCAAATACTCCAAACATTCCCTCTGTATGAACGACGTATATTTTCTTTCTATTCACATCGCATCTCTCTCCTTCAAATTGTCTCCAAATCAAACTCCAGCAACGTATATCAGTGCCCGCCAACGCGTCCGAGGTGCATCCGAGGTGCCGCTTCGCGCATTATTCTAGCCAATTTGGCCTGGCTGTTCATTTCGGCGGTGGAGGGGGGGGAGCGCCTGGTTTTTGGACTCCGGTGGTGTCGTAGGCGCCTCGCCTGATTTCCTGCTCACTGTCCGAACGAATCATCTGGCAGAGTTAAACTTGAGCAGCAAGAGATCTCAAGGATTTACTTACAGTGTAGAGTAATAGTCAAGCAATCAAGAAGGTCCACGATGTTGCTGGCCATACTTCGACCTGCGGATTGAAGTGATTTATACCTAACCAAGCTGGTTCGCAGACAGTTGAAAATCAGAACTCCTTAGCCGCTGAAAATCGCGTGTCCACCGAGAATCCAATTAGTACGGATCGTTATCAGGAGCTTTCCCGGAGCGTGGTAGACCAGTTAAAAAGAACCAAGATCTGCCATCTAGAACATCAGGCACGCTATTTAACAATCGATTCACAGTTTGTCGACTAACGCTACAGCGCGGAAACTAAGCACGAGAAATCACATATTCACTCTCACGCTAAGTTCCATTACCACTCCCGCGGTCTTAACAAGTCCTGCCAGGTTTTCCCACTTGCTTGGCTGAACATTCGGGACACGGCATTCCAAGTTCCTGCGTTTTCGGTAAAATCCCAGGGCACTCATTTCCACGACGAAAGCACGCGACAAAATTGCCCGGTTCAATGTGACCACAGCCGTATCGGTAGGAGTATTGAAAACACATTCTGATAAGTTAGACTACCAAGAAACACGCGTTACTTGGCATGCTCACATGGGTCTGGACAGTGAAGCCTGCGCAGTTGTATCTCAGCGTAGAACAAGGATCTTAGCCGAAAGTGATTATAACAAATATATTTTTCACTACACAATAGATGAGAGAACAGTATGGATACTAAGAAAGATAAAGAAGATGACGAAGATGTAGGAGTATCAGCGAAGGGTCCAAGGTGGAGAGATGATGGGGTGGGACTGTGAGTTCGGGAGAGGACGATGATCGTAGAACTATATACTAGTCATTCTGGCGAAGGCAGTACTGGAGTATTCTCCACCTGCTGGGCAACTGGATCGTAGACTCGCTGTCAAAAGAACTCCGCTGGGCAAGATTAGTCATGGTGTTGACAGACACATCATGATAGCCCTGCAGTCCAGCCATCCCCGCTGGTGGGGACTTTAATGCAAGCCCAGGCGGTTCGGTCACAAGTCCAGTGCTTCCGTTCCAGCTATCTTGTTCGAGGTCTGTTCCACTCCCATCCGGTCGCCATTGTAAGCACTGGTTATGCGGGTCTAGGACCCGCCTGATTATTCCAACGGAACGTCGCCATCCTTCCTTCGGCCAGGTGAACGTGCCGTAGAAGATGGAAAAATCATCGTCATTGTTTCCTAGTTGCGACTCTGTGTGGCTAACCTAGTTCTAAATCTTAGATAGATAGTTCAACGAATCAAGATACAGTTGCATTTCAACATTGTCCGTCTTCTGAGGCATCTGGAGGGTTGGAAATGTCTCTGACGTGACGCAGGAAAGGAATAGAACCTGGAAATACTCCAGATTCGCGGAAATTATCCCTAAACAGTCAGCTACCAGTTGTTTTATGGGTTTTGGAAGTTACCTTGATCCTGATTGAATCTCAGATTCACTAATTTGCGGCGCGAAGCTACCTGTCGAGCCTAAGTTCCGTAAGTGAATATCGAATTCAGGTGACCGGCGAATAAGCATACCTGTGGGCCTGGTCCTTACTGGTCTAGTTTGAGGTACGTCTGCACGCCGAGACGTTGGCTGACAAGATATAGACATCGATGACTCAACGAGATGGCATGTAGCACTCCCCAGATCGGTAATGCCGCACCCCTCGTCAACAATGTGCCGATATGGCTCTTGTAGGTTGAGATAATGATTCGGTTCTTTGAGAGAAGGCAAGGAAAGGATGGAGTCTTCGGACTTGGGGCGTTGATACCCAGGACGCGCGTTGCGTGGGACAGCGTTAAGCGGTGGTTCCTGAGAGTGGCGGTCTTTGGCTCCTTCGCTCGGGGTTGACGAATGCACAGCTTTAGGGACCCGAGGACTAGCCGACTCACTATTAGTAGAAAGGAGGGGAGGTCGCGGAGGCCCTTGGCTTGGCCTGCGGCTGCTATGCAGTGGGGATTAGTGATTGGTCTATACGCTTGGTCTTTGGTCTCTAAACGCCACCTTAATTTGGGCTCGACGTCAACATCCTGCAGTACATCTGCGCTCGGACAACCTAATATTCTGTATGTGAGTGATGCATTAAATCAAGCGAAGGAAGATAAGGTCATACTCTTGCGATGAACACGGTTGTCAGGATGGGGAGCATATTCGAGCTGACCGACCGGTCCTGGGTGCTTGGACACGGGGACGTCATGGTGGAATTGTTGAGAGGCACCCTGGGAGTAGGATTCGTTGACTTGACGCTTCTCTCCACCGCAGATGCCTGCGAGGGCTTGGGGCAAACATCCCTGTCGCTCTTCGAGATCTTGGTGAGGCACCTTGCGTTTGATGCGTGGCAAAAAAGAAGTGAGATTCCATATTTCGAAACCCATAGCGAGATTCTGGTCAATGCAGACAAGTACCCAAGTGCAACAACAAGGCTACGCTCAATGTTGGTGCGGCTATGCATCACACAATATGACAAGGCTGGCTATCTTTATACAATATTGGCAGGATTTCGGCTTTCAGGTTACCCTCTAGGTTGTTTCGCAGAGGTGGATCTTTAGCCCAGTCGAAAAGCTGGCGACCATTCGAGGAAGATCGCGTGCGATTAATTGAGTTATAGGGTCGGTACAGCTTTGTCGCCCACTGCAGGAACGATTGCCATACGCATGCTCAAGAGGGCGCAGCAGATAGTGCTAGTGGACTTGGTAGTAGAAGCGCTAATTCTTGCCTACATAGAAATATGCAAACAGCTTCAACTGCGTTGATGTTGTCTGCATTAGCGTGAACTTTAAGAAAATGGAAAAGAAAAGTGAGGGAGAGGGAGAGGCGAGTGGAGCATAAAAAGTACGAGAAGATTCAGACCAAGATGGGGCGGGGCCTTGCTGCTTGAAGCTGAGAGTCTGTTTTCCGCGACATCTTGGAGAACTCTCTCATGAAGACTTATAAGGCCGATACGCCTCAGAATCTCGTTATTCCCTTAAATCAAGCCATCTTTCAGCTTGACCAGTCCAGCTCCTTGGAAATAATCTTCATTCGCCTCGCGGGCATCTTGATCCTTCTTCCGTCCAGGTACTTCAACACACTTCGGTAAATCCTGCAGCGGTAAGCATTGCCCTTTGTCCCCACATGGATAGGCTTCTGATCAGATAGATGTGCACCTGGGACGATATATTTTGGCAAGAGTGCGGCTGTCCGAAAGGTTGCAACAAAATTGCGGAATGTGATCGACGCAATTGCGAGCCCCACACGGAAGACCCAAAACAGACCGTTCAAATCGTGTGGGTGCCAGGAAAATGCGCTCACCACAAATATGTCCTCACTCCGTCAACTTCAGAAGGCAGCTTAAACTAGTATCCGCCGTTTCTACGAGTGGTGATCTCGAAAGGTTCAATCTTCCTGTTGTCAGGTATATTGAGTGGGCATGGAGACCGTCGCGACAGTTTGACGAATGCAAGGGCTCCCTTTCGGAATTACATTCCTGTATTAGCTTAGTTTCCAGGACGATATTTGTATAAGGAGCGATGATCCCTCCGATTCCTATCCTCTTCATACTTAATTATAACTTCAGCTATCTTTTAAACTTCAGGTTTCTTTAAACTGCTCGAAACTTTTTCAGCCGCCTGTTATCGCTCTGAGATTATGTCAACCTTCTCCGAAGTCCGCCGAAGAATATTCGAAGACAATCATACAAAAAGGATCCTTATCAACGTGTTTACGGCAATTCTGGAATCTCGCGACTATCGAGCCTCCACGGAAAAAATAGTCAACGAAGCTTTTCCCGGGTGGGAGCGCGATGAGCGGATTCGCTTTCTTGCCATCGAAGTCTTCACCGAGCGCACCTATATAGTTATCGATATCAACAACCTCGATTACAAATTTGATACAGCACACAAGGATATAGCTATGCTTCCTGTCTATATTCTACGGTATAGACGAGGTCGGGCGCGCTCCTTCGAACGATGTCCTGACGTGGATGAGGATGTCTCCAAGAATTTGATTTATTTGCACTGGGCACATGGGTATGATGCGACATTGCCATTACTAGAAGATCACACTTCGCGCATCGTGCATTCCAACCCCCGTGACTACTCTGCGTGACAACAATACCATCTTTTTGTTGGACTGCTTCGCCAACTTCGGGGCCAAGCTGAGTGGCGAGGCTGGTAAGAATGCTATGGTATGCCTTGGAAGCGAAATGTACCACCTTTGTAGCAAGCGAAGATTAAAATTAAAATCGCAAGCACCCCTGACCCATGTTGTAGTACCTGGCGCGCTGGTTGGAGCTAAGAGTGGGGCCTTTTTTAATGGTTGGTCGGAGAGAGGGGGCAAGCTAACCCCATTTTGCCTCTTGGCAGTCAGGCGCTCAGGCAGAGACCCCGCGCGACTTGGAACCTCGTCCTCGCAAACCTTGAGTGACTGCAGCGACTTCTCTTGACGGAGTCATGGACATATCAACTCAGTTCGATCCAGCCCGTTTGATCAGCACGTTGAAGAACTGCCAAACCCTAGATGACTTTCTTCGTGAGGTGAGACACCACTGTGTTGCCCATTTACCTGGAAGCTAATAAAAAGCAGGTCACCCATATTATCCTCCAGCACAAAGAGCGTCTACCCAAGGATGCTCAACTTCTACTTTCGAAAGCCTTCAAGAAATGCCACAAAAGCGGCCGGGAACGAGCGGACGAATATTTACAACTTATTTCCAAGGTTGATCAAATTCATATTCTACCCTCCGATCATCTGTGCCAGAGGTTCTCGAAATACAGGGCAGATCCATCGCTTTTCTGGTCCTGTGGACTGGAGTCAACGGGAAACCTGCGGGTAGACCCAGCATGGGCAAATGAGTATACTCTACGCAGTATCTATAATCGAATCAGGGGCATCAACATGGAGAATGTTATTTTGAGGGCGTTCCATACAACAGTAACGTACCTGCTTGTTTCGCAGAAATGCAAGAGTGCGGGAGTGGAGCGGTTCACTCCGCATCTTATGCGGCAGTGTCTAGACATAATCATGGAGCCTGAGGATCAAAGGGACAGGGGCGAGGTAGAGCAAAACCTTAGGGGCGACTACAACGCCGGTCGGCGCTGGTATCAATACGCGGCACTTCTAGGGGGGTACGGAATTTTTTTCCTAGTTGGAGTGTTACCTTCATGGGTGTAAGTTCCTTTGACTGCATACCTACCGCTCGCTCTTATTAATTATAGAAGGTACGAGAATACCCTAAACACGGGCCATGATTTAGAATTCATCGTCTCTCATTATATATCTATCAAGGTCCCCGATGTCGCTAGCAGATACGGCCTACATGAGCTTGCCCTCGATATTCTGTCAAAAGCCACGTGTAAAAAAGAGCTGTCGCCTAAGCCGCCATCGAAATCCCCCAAACTAGAGAGGAAACGGAAGCGCTCGAATAACAAAGCAACCTCTACAAGTCGTAGGGACTCGCAGCAACACGAGAATACATCAGCGTCCCACAGCTCCAGAATTTCTGAACAGGAACCTTTAGTCGAGATGACACAATACCCGGACGAACAGAATGCTGTTTCATTTTCGAGCATCTCCCATGATGTATTCAATCGATCACTTCGTGATGGAACGGGTTCGGGTATTGCCCTCCAGTTGCGTCGGAACAGAGACCCAGTCCCACCAGACGGTAGCAATTCTCGACAGTCATCCACAGGACACACTGCAGCTTTCCTTGAGCAACCCCCGTCTTCCAGCGGGCAGCGAATATCACCCGAAACGCACGATCCGGATGTAACCCAAAGCTTGATACGCCATCAATCAACCCATATTCCACCACTTGAGACCCCCCCAACACCCTTACCTGAACATGCATCGCCCCGGTTCTGTCATACTGACCTTACCGCCGCGAATTATATCCGAAATGCGGGACATTACCAATCCGACTCGCTACAGAACAAGGGTGCACCTGAAGCCTTGGACTTTCCACCGGTTGTCCAAACTCAGAACACTTCACGGCCTTCCCACCAAATGCAGGACACAACCGATATGCACGAACAACTCCATCAACCTGCGAACACCAGACCTGGAATTGGTGGATTCGAAAGCAATGGGGGTGGAACTGATGGAAATCAACGGATTGAAACTTCTCGAGAATATATTTCTAACACCCACGCTGTTCAGAGCCAGATGGATGTAACCTACGACAGCCTAAACCCGCGGCCATACTTGACATACACTCCCCCTTTCGCGACTTCTGGTCTGTCAAACCCTCAACAATATGAAGTCACAGAACATGCATCAATCAGCCCAAATATAGACATGACCTCCAATGGTCTTGACCCACGGCCATACCTGACATACACTCCCGCCCATATCCCCCCTAATCTTTTCCCTTCTGTTGAATTTGAGAACACGGAGGACGAGCAGTCTCGAAATCTGTACATGGCATCAACAGATTCAGACATCGAGATTGGTCAAAACAATATGAATATAACCTCCAACAGTCTGGACCCCCGACCGTATCTGACATACAACCCAGCTTATATGATACCTGGTCTTTCCGCCTTGCAAGTAAGGGAGACATCTGAGAGCATGAGTACCTCATTAGGCCCACGACAGGCAAACATGATGTTCGATGGTCTCGATCCACGACCATACCTTACATACATGCCAACAGCTCAACCGGTCGTGGCAGACGGGCAGGAAACATCTATCTCATCGAATCAGCAGATAGAAGGTTCCCTTGCTCAGCGACTTGGGCTTAGTGGATGTTCAGATGTGGCCGACTGGCATAATCAGTCACGAGCCCAAGCGGCTTATGGAACCAATGGTTTAGATGGATCGCATCAGTTTGGGCTCCATCCACCCGATTCTCAGTTTGTATTGATAGAGGCCAGGTAAAGATGTCCTCAAGCCAGTGAAGCATATTAAGGATACAAAATCAAATCTCGAGCTTAGTCTAGAGCGCATAGTGTATTTAGACAGTATTGAAGATAAAAGTATCCGATCGTTGGTTATTTCATGAACATGATAAATGTTGCGCCGGAAGAGAGTAGAGGGTCCTTCGAGGTGACGTGAAAATAGGTCCCCTCAGTCAGCGGTTCACCCGGGATTATAGTGCAATTATTCGAGAGTGGGACAAGGCGCATTGAAGAATTGTCGTTGAAAATGGGTCTCCCCACGTTGAAATGCCAGACCGTAAATCCATAGTCCTACAGCCAAAGAGGCTTTAGTATCAGGGAGACTGCGCTTCTGGGGGAATAAAAATACATTACCAAGTGGTAACCGTTCGCGCAAATCAATAACCTTCTTGTGAAGCGCTCCTCCTGAGTATAGAATTCTCCCATCATTACTTTGCAGACCATCTGCCTTTTCCGATGTTATATCTCCTTCTACCGCTGTTTCTGGTATCATTTGTTTGATTTCTTTGCGAATCTTTTCGGCGTCGGGCCCGAGAGGAATGCTCATCGCAGAGTGATCAGGCAGTTGGTGACAATCTCAATGTACGCTCGTTTCGCTTATCTGTGATTTAATAAGTACTTGAGCAGCATCCTGTCTCATTTATTCAAACCTTTTTGTATAAGAATGTCCGGCTGTCAGTACCAGAACTCATGTTGTGTTCTTCAAGAAAGGGCGCAGGAGGGGAGGAGTCACCGGTGGGATGTGGAAGTGCCTCCCAAATCGAGCGATTGCAGATTTGGGCATTAATCATGTGACTTTTTGTCTCACGAGGCTCGTCCATGCCAAGCTAGGTGGCTCAAAAGCAATGAAAAGTCTCTTGACTTCTCGTACAAAACGATGGCTAATGAATAGTAGAATGGAAGAGCCACAGTTAATTGTCTTACGCTATCTCGGCGAACAATGTTTCAGCTGGATGTGATATACTTTCGTGATAGTTAACTCCTTTGTCCCATTAATGTTTGGGCAGCAAAATCTCCGAATCCCCTGCCTCCTGCTTGTGGTTTGGAGAAAGATCATCCTTTGATGCTTAACCTGTGCAACGACATTCTCGCTCGGCGTTTTCTGGGTATTTTTGCTAGTTTGGAAGCGAAATCTAGTCAGCTTACAGTACCCTTGAGTTCTCCTAGTCCCTGAACGATCGCCGAATTCTACCACTTAAAGACTACCTGGAAAGGTGCGCTTCCTCCCTAACTAGCTACACTCTGTCCCGGCCCTCAGACACCTGTAATTTTGTGCCCAAGCGAAACCATATCGTGTCCAGGTTTAGACGTCCACCTCGTTTTCTCTCCGCTTTTAGATGAAGAGGCCGGATGGGATCGGATGGGAGTTTTGTGAACGGCTGGAGTGCTGCATAATCAGGCGATGACACGCCTTCAATCACGTGATACGGACATTTCCGTCTCTCCTTTCCTCAGTCGTTCTCGTTCCATTCTACCAGTCTATCCCGGCGATGGTTTTGAATTATTAATCTATTCGCGAGGGGTATTTCTATCATCGCTGGTCGGTTACTAGCTGTTTATAAATTTCTCTCTACTATTGTCACCGTCCGCCCAATCTTAAATAAATGGCGCCATCTCCGACTTCCAACTCTATTACCTCCCTCCACGCTCTTCGCGATGCTGCGAGAAAGCATTCACACCAGGCGCCAGAGATATCACTGCCAGAACGTCCTCGAAATTTTTAGAATAATTCTCCCTACTTTGATGCTGCGATTAGCGTGGTGGGTGTTTATACCGCCCACCTGTATAGCGAACATGGATCTTGGTCGATTGAAATGAAGGCGATGAGGCAGGATATAAAATCAGTAGATGGGAAGATTGAGAAGGTTGACCATAAAGTGGAAAGATTCGGGCTCGGAGCTAAAGAGGCTCTCACTGAGTTATCCGGCCGTTTGGACGATGTCGAAGAGGACCTGAAGGAGCTCAGAAAAGAGGTCAAGGACGTTCAGAGCCAGGTCAAGGACGTTCAGAGCCAGGTCAAGGACGTTCAGAGCCAGTTTACGTCTTTCCAACAAGAAGCTAACACCTAGTTTGACCATCTTCGATGCCAATTCGCAGAGCTGCAGTCCTCCCTCTCTAACACAACCGCCATCCAACTTAACGCCTTACGCAAGTTGTTAGATGACCCCATCGAGCCCATCTCCGCTCTCGTTTCCGTTCATGGCAAATTGACTTCAGTTATTGCCCCAGACTTTCCGCAGACTGTGAGAGAATTATGGCAACTGACTTCTAACAGTTTGTCTCGTGCTCCCCCGTGCTATTAAAGTGGCTAACTCGTATTAAAGTCCCCGCTCTCGTTCGTCTCTCAAAACACTATTCCGTAATCGGCTGGGAACGATGGCAGCGAAGCGCCTCGGACGACACCGACCGGACCGATTTCGCTGACTTAGACATTGCGGTGGCCGCTTATCCTTATCGATGCCTCATGGCCTTGTCCTCGAAATGGGGTTTGCAGTATGCCTTCCTGGAGCGACCAAGAAAATGACTGGCCGAGACAGAGGATGACGTGGAGGTAAGATGTATAAGGCTACGGAGATTCTTAGGGACTGATATTGTTGAATCTGTTATCTCGCAGGATGAGAGTGGCGAGCTCACGTGTTAGGACTAGATTACTCGCCTTAGACCTCCGTAGCCAGTGTCTAGTGAATCTGTTATTTCGCGTGTATATGAGAAGTATGCTGGCGTTCCAGGCAGGACATCCTTTGAGTCTGCGGTGCTAGGCTGGGATGTAAATATGGCCTCTGAACTATCCCTGCGGAGTGGCAAGTCCCACCATAGCTGATTGCGGTCTTGCGATCACTCTCCTGATCTTACCGTGCAGCCGTCGCCTTGCTGGATTTTAGGGTTGATTTTCTTTTCTCTTTGCTGAATATATTTAAGCTAGATCTTTGCAGCTGATCCGACTTCGGGCTGGCTGAGAATAAAGAATGTTACATTACTTGCTTATTTTACCGGGCAACCAGAAAACCCCACATGCCATTGCCTCCCAGGGAATTAACATCCCCAATGTAGAACCTGCCTGGGAAGGTGCCGTTTTTAGTCCTCCTGCCCGCCACCGTTGTTCCCAACTGATTTTGTCCCTCCCCTGATCCATGATTGTTTATCATGCCGAGGATTTTTAACTTTCAGGGCAGCGATGCTGAATATATCTGATATCTTGAGTGCCAAGTCCTCGCGGCATAGCGCCTTTCGGAGCATTTGCACCAAGGACCAGATATTTAACTGACTAACGCGGCTCCCATTCACTATATTATCTGGCAGCCACCGGATGAGATATCCTCCTAGTACCGGAAACGCTCCCTAGTTCCGCGGTGGAGAAAAGAACTGGACTTTTTTATCTTATCCCTTCCGCCCCGTGATGGTTGGGAGGCGGCCTGACGCGAGGCTGGTCTCCACACGGCCGAGCAGAACCAACTGGCGGTCCGTCTCATGCGTGGGGAAACGTTCGCACGCGGGGTGGAGGCTTCGGGGTTACCGATCACTGATGTTATATCAATCCGTCCAGCCGATGATCGGGAACTGGTCGTGAGGGGATGTTGGTATGGAGAGTGGATGTTGGTCTGCGCGGAACAGAACAGTTTCACCCGCCGCGTGGTAAATTTCCAAAAATTAATCTTTACTAGTTATTGTGCGGTCCTACTACATGTGGGCAATGCCAAAGACACGGTTTACGCCATGATGGAACGATATCTCGGGCGGATTTATGACGCGAAGACGCTGGACTACTATCGGTACGGCTCGTTGTGGGCGAAGCGGCTTGGCCCCCCACCGGTGATGGGGGATGATCGCGGACGGATCCCGTACTGCTTGCCAAGTATCGTCCAGGACATTATTGGAGGAACCATTGAGTAGACAACTCCTATCACTCCAGAGAAGATCAAGCTAATCAGGGTTGTAGATTATGTGTTATTTGCCGGTGCTTAGGGTATGATTGGACCATGGTCTCGCCGATTCACGATATATTTGTCCAGAGGATGCGGCGTGGGGACGGCCTCGAGAAACAGCCTGTACCCGGTCGCCCACCCAAGGCTTGAGTGAGCATAGTCATTTGGCTAGAATATCAAATCCCTCCAGACCAAAGCACGGCTTGGCGTGCCCAGGACAAAACTGGGCCAGCTCGACGCACTGGAATAGGTAACTCCGCAATTGAGCCGGGGATTGCCCAGCTCCGATGCGATCCAGCCCCTCATTCCGTGGCTGTTATCAGTCTCCTGCTCCCTTAGATGATAAAGATGATAATAATTACCTCTTGACGTTGATATTCAAAAATTCTTCTTGTATGTATTCACTGAGCCAATGCAACCAAGCCCATCCAGAAGATAATGCGGCTAGCCTACCCGATTCATATCACCACCGTCGTCCATTCTAGTTTGAACACCGCCGATGTCCGAGTGCTTCGCGGCGGTCAGCAAGAGCTAATCGTTGCCGTTGTCATACCATCCGGACCGCAAATTTGCCGATGGCGCGGTCTGCGTCTTCTGTAGGACCTTTATTGCGATCCGGATATCCGGTGTGAATATTTGGGCGCACGTAGATCTCAGCCGATATTTTCGTCTCCAGCCACCATTCTTTTTTGCTTGAACATTGCAAAATTGAAGATTCACACAAGGTTGTCCAGTCCCACAACTCCAACAGTGAGAACCATTTTGGCAAGGAACTCTTCCCGAATCAGGGTGGAGAACAAGCAAAGGGCTATCATGTAGTTTACAACAGCCTGCTGGTTTGGCTCGGCGCTTTAAGAGCTTGAAAGCAGTTTCTTTATAATGCTACTCTGATTGAATTTTTTAAGAGTCATATAATGCATATCTCTTCAACTCTGCCATGCTACAGCTTTTAACTATTTAGCAGGTGAGTGTTTATTTCAAGTCCTCGTGAATTAATAAAACAAAGAGAGTCTGGGGCTCGCCTACGAGGCCATATCAAGCCATGATTTAGTCCAGCAGAGTTTGCTCAGCCTCCCATCCAGACACAAGAACCTCGTCCAAGAGAACTAGTGGTGTCGCTCTTTCTCCACAGAGATTCACATTTGGTAGGGCGTCTAATTGTGGCGGATTCCTTGAGAGATGATGGTCGGCATCCAATTCAACAGTAAGTTAACCCCGTTCCTTTCTGCCGAGGAATTTGAATCAGGTAGAGATGTCAGGCTTTGTAAATCGCCCCCTTTTCGTGGGATCCAAAAAGTACATCAGGACATTGTAGTCCTTCTCAGTTAGTGGCTCTAGTTCACCTTCAAAGAGGAATGATCTAAGGCCTGCCTTCTCACCAGGTCGCATAAGCTAACACAAATATTTAGTGCTTGATTCTTGCAGTACGCAGCCTTTCATATTCTTACTGTTAAACAAAAGTCAAGGCCTGCAGCCATCATATGAGAATCGGAAGAGTTAACGGAAAGCTTGAGGTGTGATTCAAGACTGGTTGATCTGGCTCTAGCAAGTCAAATAGGCCCTAATTGACTTAAATACTCTAAATATGGCATTGGAATGGCCTGCGGCGCCATGACAATTGGCCTAGATTGGCCAGGCCTAGGCCTGCAGCTTCGAAAACGTGTCGCAGCAGGGAAAAGTGACCAACTGGATGTCGATCTGTTCCCATATCGAAGGTTGGGCAAGGCCCTACATCCCTGTGCCATGGCAGTTGCGAGACCGTTCGGGGACGGCAGACCCGCTGCTTAAAAGCATAAATTTGGATATCCAGAACGTAACACATAAATACAAGGCGCTAGGTAAATCAT
This sequence comes from Penicillium sp. S1316, assembly GCA_023627405.1. Classification (NCBI taxonomy): domain Eukaryota; kingdom Fungi; phylum Ascomycota; class Eurotiomycetes; order Eurotiales; family Aspergillaceae; genus Penicillium; species Penicillium sp. S1316. Next base: position 30,751 of record JAMAHF010000020.1, read on the forward strand.
CGCTTTTAAGGCAAGAAACATACTTGTACAGTACTCGGAGATACTCATCTGCCTGTCGGTACCGTTAATCGTTCTCAATAGGGCAATCTAGCCCGATGGCCTTAAAAGCAGCCTTCTTCCATGAAGTGACAATGTTCCATCCGATTCGGCCATCTGTGAGATGGTCTAGAGCTGAAAAGCGCCTTGCTAGTAGGAATGGCGGTTTATTGAGTCATGGCCTGGGAGAGTTGAGTATCTAGAATCAGGTTCATTCTTTCGGTTAGGCTCCCGTGGCTCAGCTATGTTATATCCTCAGCATTCGCCTGGAATGGTCAACGGCAGCGTAGATTTACCCACTTACGTTTTGACTGATGAATTTGCTGTGGTGTCTGCGAGTACCCCATTAGATGGTGCTCTGAAGGATAGCTCAGCTGGCAATTACGCCGAGCAGGAACAGAAAATGTGTAACTAGAAGGAAGACTAGCCATCGCTTGCATGCTAGAATTTGTCCTGTCAATGCTGAAGAGTGTGAGCCAAAGGCCCCCTCCTTCTTTCTGGAATAGAAACTTACAGGCCGGTGTGGTACTGGTAATTGTGCAACTCCAAGGGTTTAGTGCTATGTGGAGCCCGGCTTCTTTTTGGAACCGGTGGTCGATGGAAGTATTGGCTGTCTAAAGACTGTGTAGATAGTTGGCGCTGTGTGGGTAGGTTGCCATCGATTGAAGGGGAGGAGGTTCTGTATTCGTAGAAGACCTCCTGTTTCATATCCACCACAGGAGAATCATTGCGGATGTTGTCATTTGAATGATTTCTGTGAGCTCTCCGAAGCAAAAGTAGTGTTGTTAGAGCTTCATTGTCGAGATATTCTTTGCTCTGCCCTCCCATGCTCTCCAGCTCATGGATCAACTTACTCCTCTCGGCCAAGTACTGAGCCCGCGACATCGATGAGCTAAAATCAAAATTTTGGGTCAGTTACTTGTACAAGGTTGATTGTCTATATTCTTTATCTGCTGGCTTTTGTCAGATTATATGAAATCTAGAGCAGTATATCAAAAAGTTTCTTGGCAGCCTCGGCACAAAGATCAGTAATCAGACGGTCCCCGACTCTGCTCCCCGGCCGTGCTCCACATTAAGAGGGGCTAAGACCTTGCCAGGGTCTCGAAACTATCTATGCACGGGTCTATTGGCACTTAACAGTCGTCGCGTTGTACCCGGTTTGACTATGCCCGTTAATTAATACATCACGGACCACTATTCTTGAATTCTAAATTGTAGAACCTGGATGGCGATACGCCAGCGGCAGCCATACTCAAGAAATTCGAAGCCTCTATCTTTTCGGGACCGAGCCAAATAGCGACGGTGATGCATTAGCGCGACGGTTGCGAAAGTACAAATTTTTGGACTACGCTTCACACTATTGGGGCTACCATCTGAGAAGCCAATAGCCCGAAATGATCAGTTTAGCCTTTCAGTACGTGGAGGATAGCCACAAACGATCCTCTTCCATTCCAGTCTTACATATGATCACCCAGTGAGCAAAAGACTGGTTTAACAGTTTCCCCAGACAGTTTGGGTCCTCACACGTCGCAGCATACTGGGGCTTAGAGAACGTTTTTTGGAATTGCCCTGCAAACGGGAGTTGATATTAATGTTCCTGATAGCTGTGGGAATACATCACTACACACAGCAGCTGGCTATCATCCGGTACACCTCCATGACATCTTCAATCAGAGGTATGAGGTTGTTGGGAAGTTAGCCTTTGGACGATTCTCAACGGTGTGGCTTGCGCATGATTTATTGTGAGCTTATTCCCGCCAGTAGTCTTTTCCTATACTGACTACGTCATTCAAGGCTCCAGCAACACGTCGCATTGAAAATCCTAAAAGCAGATGCTTGTAAAAGAGACAAGGAGCTTCCTGTTTCCTTTGTCTTGCAGCTGTCAACCTAGATCATCCAGGAAAAGGTCATGTTCTTGAGCTACTAGGTCACTTTAAGCATGACGGCCCAAATGGAACACACTTGTGTCTTGTGCTTCCTATTATGGGATCTGATGGCGAAGGGATGACCGTTAATAGAAAGCCTCACCAAGCCGCCTATGTACAATCTATCTCGAAACAGATATTACTGGGTCTCGATTTCCTTCACACACTAGGCATTGTTCATTGTGGTAGGTCAGCACTCCTGGCATGAGACTTAAAGCCTCCTGAACTTGTCACAGACCTACAACCAGCCAATATTATGGTTTCAACTGTTGGAGCTGCGCCCAGCGAAACATTACTGGGGCCACCAGAATTCAGCCCTGTAAGGTGGCTGGAAGGAACGACAGTAGATGGCAGTGCGCCAAATTATCTGATAGCTACGCAGAGACGTCGAGGTCAATTAGACGACGCACATTTCTCTGATCTCTTGGTTAAGATTGGTGATCTGGGTGGAGGTAGGATGAACCCGTTATTAGACCCGTGCATAGATAGTTTCGAGATCCCGGCAAGGTCTTAGGAGCAGAGTCGGGGACCGTCTGATTACTGATCTTTGTGCCGAGGCTGCCAAGAAACTTTTTGATATACTGCTCTAGATTTCATATAATCTGACAAAGCCAGCAGATAAAGAATATGGACAATCAACCTTGTACACGTAACATTGATATTACCGAAAACTGTATATAAGTAGTATGTAAATTGGTTTTCAGTCATGACAAACGTGGAGGCAAGGTCAAACCACCACTCTATACTACCGTAGACATTGACCTCCGATCTTCTTTTTCTTCATTTGTTACCATGCACGACGTTCAATCTAAAAACAATTCGGGATCTTCTTTGGCAATCCAATCTGTAATTCAAAGACGGAGGCACCGAAGAGAAGACCTAGGTGTTGACCCGCGCCTAGCCATATTCCTGCAATCAAGACAAGAACAAACCGGGTGCCTTGCTTGAGTAACCTGCCTCGGACCCTCTCCAACACCTATCGGCACTTAGTTGCGTCGGTATTCCACCTGTCATTCTCGATAAGCCGAGGTAGCCATGAAATACTGTGAGCCTATCCCTAAGTTTAGCTTTGCGGGACACCTGCTCCACCCCGTATACAAAGTTAAAGTGGCTGCATAGCACCCCTGATGATCTGTTTACCAGCGCCTAGCCTCCCTCTACCACGGCATATGCTAGCTTATTATGTGTGTGGTATAGGAAACGGCATACAAGGCTTCATGTGCAGACCTCGGTCTCTGGTTTTCTGATTAACAATCACGTTCAACCGATAGTCACGAAAAAGGAATACTTGAAACGCAGAGCAGACTTAAAAGGAGCCCAAAGCACCGAGCATGAGGGAGAAAGACAACTGTATTCTCTTATACGAAAGCAACATCCTGAAGACATCTCCACCAACTCAAGTCTCACTTATTTTAGAAAAAAAGACCGGCTTATTCCTGATTACCCATCATGATGTTTTTACCCTCTTTGTTGGTTGCCTTTCTCGCTAGTTCAGCAGTGGCAGGTCCAGTCCCACCATCTGCAATTAAGATTCGCCAGTCCGACAGCTCGAGTGATCTCCAGGCAGGTGTGTGCAAACCGGTTGTTCTAATCTTCGCACGCGGCTCCACTGAGAGCGGAAATATGGTAAGAATCTGTGGTCTCTTGTCTTCTGTTTCCTGACAATTAATACTCCATAAGGGCAATATTGCCGGAATGCCTACCTGCAATGCGTTGAGAGACCAGCTGGGCGCCGAACAGGTTGCATGTCAGGGCGTGGGAGGCGCGTACACTGCGGGTCTCATCCCTAATTTCCTCCCGAAGAATACGAACCAGGCCTCAATCGACGAAGCGACCAAAATGTTTGACTTGGCCCGTACCCAATGTCCCGATTCGCAAATTGTGGCGGGTGGATACAGGTAAGATCTTCCTCCGTCTCCTTGCGGGACTCTTACCTGGGTGGAGGCTAACTGGGGGCTGCCTACTAGCCAAGGAACTGCGGTTATGGATGGCTCCATCCAGGCTTTGCCGGATGACATCAAGAACACAGTGAAGGGGGTTGTTCTCTTTGGGTTTACGCGAAATGTAGAGGATAAGGGTCAGATCCCCAACTATCCCAAGGACCAGACAAAAGTTATCTGTGCGCTAGGCGATTTAGTCTGCGAAGGAACCCTGATCATTACGCCTGCTCACTTGACCTATGCGCTCAACGCAAGGGAGGCCGCCAAGTTCCTTGCTTCAAAGGTTTCTGCTTAGGAGGAGATAGGTAGGACATTTACCTTATAAGAGATGATATCGTTACTTTGTACGTTGGAGGAAAGGTGGGTGACGCTTTAGTCAGAGTGAGCAGTGATAAGTATTACTATATCTTATGGAATGAGAAATTGACTTTTGAGTCGGAAAATCAATGAAAACGCCTCAACTGCCATCAAAATCGCGCCAGGTGCAACGTTGATTATATTTGTCGATGCAGAAGGGCGTAAATCAGAGATTAAGAGTACTTGGCTAAATTCTGTTGGTAAGGCGTTGATTTATCATAATGAAGACTTCTATACTTGCAGCACGAAGGGTCCCTCTCTATACATCCTATATCAAGAATAAAGACTGGAAAGAGGCTTGTTCTCATGTTACATTGAAATAATGATTACCTGAATCCTTCGAGTTTCAAAAGCCCCAGACACTCTGCCCACTTTGGGTAAAAACAGGCGATCGCAGATCCGAAAAGGGGAGCTGTTTCAGGGAGAGGGGGCACTGGGTGTGTACACGGTTTAGTAAACAGTTTATGCTCCTAAGTAAAATTTGATTCATTCAAATGTGTCCGTCTCAATTCAGGCTCTAAGATACCCATACGCGGATGCTTGGCGGTCAAAATATCAGAGTCGTAGCTCCACGCAAGAATCCGTACACGAAGCAGAGATGTAATCCATCAGTCGCTAGCAGTGAATTACGGCCGGCCTATTCCTACCGAAGGACATATCCCGACATTAACCATGGAAGCCTCCGAATATCAATTAGCGAAAGATATCCTGGGTGGCTGGCTCTTATGCCATGGTCTGCTGCTAAACTATAAGCAATGGTGGTCGAGAAGGCCTGGCCGCAATTGAAAGTATGCACTCTTATAAACCCTGCATATTATACAAGTACTGTTTAAAGAAATTTCGCAACGCATTCGAAAAGATATTATGCTATTTTCCGCATAGTAGACGGGTACATTATGCGTCTTATTTAACCCACCTCTCTTCGTTGTTTTGTCGTTCTATCCCAGTGAGGTCACAATTTATCGAACCTAGGGATCCGCTTCTCCATACTCGACATTAAAGCAGCAGAAACATCGCCAGTTTGGATGGCACCGCTGTTCCAGACTGCAGTATAGCGGAGCCCTAGCGCCAGTCAGCATCGCAAATCGCGAAGGTACTAGAACCTCACCTTCACTAATGGAGTGGTCGCGTGAATAGTTGAGCAACTCCTTGGTACCCAATACTGCCACCGGACTCTTTCGCGAAATAAGTTCGGCGAGATCCAGTGCAGCCTGTACAGCTGCCGCCTTAGAATTGTGGACCGCATTAACAAAGCCCACCCGCAGAGCCTCCTCGGCGCCAAAGATTCGTGCCGAAATAGCCACCTCCTTCACCCAGCCAAAGCTGCCGACAATCTTGGGCAAGCGGCTTAATACGCCGATATCCGCTGCCATGCCGATATCGACCTCTTTTACAGCTAACTGCACATCTTGACTGCAGATGCGGATGTCGGCCGCGGAGGATATGTCGATGGCGAACCCGTAGGCGTACCCGTGCATCGCGCAGATGACAGTCTTTTCACAGCGCTCGATGGAGGTGAGACAATCTTGGAATCCTTGGATATAGCGGCGCAGATTGATTGCTTTGCGTGCAGTGTCTGTCCCGCCTTTGTCACCAAATAACCCAGTAGATGCTGATTTCACATCGAGACCGGCGGTGAAGGCTCGATCACCGGAGCCTGTAAGGACAACGGCGCGGACAGAGGTATCAACGGAGAGTTGGTCAAAGACATGGCGCATTTCTAGCCACATTCTACATTTTATGTTAGCATATCCAGACAGCTGAGTGTGAGATGCGGAGTTGGGGTAGCGAATGAGAAGCCTCGAAATGGGACATACGGTTCAATGAATGCATTGAGCTTATCGGGGCGATTGATTTCCACAAGGGCGACATGCTCGCGGGGAAAATGGACGTTCCAATATTTGTAATTGTATTGAAGATTTGTCGTGGTCATCTTGACTTCTGTCTTCGAATATTTGTCGGGAGTGCCTGCGTGTCTCTCCTGTCTGTCTTCTCGTCAGCGCATGGACTCTAGATTTTAACACCACAGCATGGCATGCCTTTGGAATGTCGGGGATACGCAGAGCTAGACTGATCATGGAGCTGAATGTTAAATTGAACTGTAGACGAACTTCAGGTCGGAAACCTGGCTAATTATCTATAGTTCCGCCAGCATGTATGGAACTACCTCGGTATGCCATTTTAGAGTATGAAAGACAGAGAAATGGGGTCGTCAGCAAGTGGTCGGTAAGTATGCCGATTCAAACAGACAGCTTCGATATAACCTCGGCTTACGGACAACGGTAATAAGTGAAAATCCAGAATCTTTTGCGGCTATTGTAGTGGTGCTTCGAAAATGGGCCGATGCTTTTTGATTAGTGATATCTTTGTGTACGGCTGCCGAGGTTGTCAGGTCTGCGATTGCGGGCTTCCTTTCGGATTCTACTGCTATATATATCCTGTGACTCATATTATTTGTATTCTCCATGGCTTGATGAAACCCACATGGTTGTGAATTGCCTCCAACCTGCGAGCTGTTAGCGAAGATGCCTTTCGAAACTGAGTTGACTAGAAGATTAGGGATTACGAGTAAGCAATCACGAACTACACATACCGCATCGCTAAACATACATTGACTTATCTCCCAGTCCCCGTCGTGCAAGGCGGCATGCACTGGATAGGGTACGCTGGGCTTGCTGCCGCCGTGAGTAATGCAAGTGGACTCGGAATGGTCTGTCCATCCCCAACAACAAACAAGTGCATCCGACTCAACAATGCGTTCAGGTCACCGCCCTTACTCAACCATCTCCCGCAGATCTCGCACAAGAGATCCGCAAATGCCATAATCTGACAAAGAAGCCTTTCGGCGTTAATATCACCCTGCTCCCTACTCTTATCCCCCCGGACTATGGCGCCTACGTGCAGACTATCATCCAGGAAGGCGTGAAGGTTGTCGAGACTGCCGGCAACAACCCGGGGCCGGTGATCAAACAGCTTAAGCAGGCTGGTGTCATCGTGATTCATAAATGCACTACCCTTCGCCACGCACACTCCGCCGTTAAACTCGGGGTAGATTTCCTCTCCATTGACGGCTTCGAATGTGGTGGTCACGTCGGAGAGCACGATATCACTAGTCTCATCCTACTGGGGCGAGCGAGACAGGAGCTTGGTGTCCCTTTCATCGCTTCGGGGGGGTTTATCGATGGATACGGGCTTGCGGCGGCTATGGCACTGGGCGCCGAGGGTATTAATATGGGCACCCGGTTAATGTGCACCGTGGAGTCGTCCATCCATTCGAAAGTCAAGGAGGCGATTGTGGCAGCCCAGGAAACGGACACAGCACTGGTTATGAGACGGTGGTCTAACACGACTAGGCTATTTGCGAATCGAGTTGCAAAAGCTGCGCTGAGTATAGAGAAGGAGAGTGCGGCTGGTCAATTTGAGGAGATCGCACCACTCGTGAGTGGGAAAAGGGGGCAACGGGTTTTTTTGGAGGGGGACTTAGAAGCCGGCGTAAGATATTCCTTTCTGACGTTACCAGTGAACTGTGTAACGCTGACTTCTATTTCCTAGGTTTGGACTGCTGGTCAGGCTGTTGGACTGATTAAGGATATTCCGACCTGTAGCGATTTGATGAAACGGGTGGAGATGGAGGCGCTCAGCGCGGTAAATGGGATCAAATCTAGTTGGGTGGAAGAACCAAATAGAAGCAGAATCTAGTATATAATCGGGAAACAGGTCCGACCTTTTTGTGGACAGGGTTTCAGAGGGTGTAATTTAAAAATATTGAACTTAGGACTTGTTTGACTAACACACATGCAGGGACCTATGCCCACGGGTAAAAGGATTAGGAATCAGATCAGGCATGTGCTCCAATGCCATTCTTCTTTCCACGTGGGGACAGTGTAACAGTGTACGTCTTTCAGTTTATATTCTAGACAGATGATCTCTTTGCAACATTGGAAAATACAAGTACATGCCCACGTAGCAAACGTCTATCGGTCGGATTTTGCGCATCAGGCAGGGAAGATTGGGATCGCACTCGTACGCAGAAACTTGGACCAAAAAAATTTAGATATCGACCTACTGAGATGAAACTGACGGATAACTGGACAGAACAACGAATGTGTGGAGTCGATCGATGAGTCTGAAGCAGCCGTACGAGCAGCTGAGACGGCTAGGGCACGCACACTGGGCTGGGTAAGTAAATGCTTGACAAGCCTCCATTAACCTCACACGCCTGGTAGGATCTAACTATTATACAGTTTGCTGATCCAATCTGTATTCATACCTCTCTCTCTCTGTTGGTCGCGAGATATTGATCGATGGCAGTCCTCGGTACACAGACCGATGCATGGAGCCATTACGGTGACGACTTTCCTCTCTTCTCAGACAAGCAATTAGAATTCATCAAGGGTTCAGCCGACTTGTAAGCCTGACCTTGCTATGATGAGTTACGCAGGCGGTGTCTTTCTCTTTGTCCTTGCTTTTCTAACCGTACCGCCGAGCTACAGTTTCTCAATCAATCACTACGGAACGCTCTACGCAACCGGCGAAGAGTTTACTCCCGCTCGGAAATTGGGCTGGTTTACCGACGATGAGGTTTGCAAGTCTGCTAAAAAAACAGGGGGCCCTGATAGGACGGCGGGGTGAGAATGGACATCCGCACACAGGTTTGGGGCGATTTTTTTTTCCTTTCATCCCACCCCAATTGTTACAGTGGACCAGGCTCGGCTAACATGGAACTCTTTCACAACTACCTAGTACCCTGGGGATTTAAGCACCTGCTCGTCCACTGCTGGGAGCGGTACGCTCAGCAGAGCAACATGCCAATATTTGTATACGAGAACGGATACGCGGTCGAGAACGAGTCGAGCATGTCGCTGGAGGATATAGTGAACGATGTCCACCGCCAGGAGTACCATAATCTATACATCAAGGCACTGTGCGATGCCGTCATTGATAACGGAGTTCATGTTGAAGGATACCACGCGTGGAGCTTGCTCGAGTACGTACTCCTATCTCATCTGCCTCTCTCTCCGCTGTCGCTCTGGGAGTCATCTGTTTCTTGGGGAAGTAGATTTGAGAATGACGCACTCAATCCATCGCCCAAGGCGCTAATCAGTACCAAACTATGCAGTAACCTGGAATGGAACTGGGGTTTCGGCCCCCGGTTTGGAGTTACGTTTGTGGACCATGAGAACCAGTTCAAGCGCATCCCTAAAAAGTCCGGGGCGATTATGAAAGCTATCTGGGAGCATATTATAGACAATTAGATAAACAAAAAGCTAAGACCTTTTAATATCATGGAATATACACGTATAAAAATTTGGACATAACTTTTGGGCCATGGATGCACCAATTAAGCACTTACAGCTCTATCATGCTACGTTTATCTATCGTCCTGGATACCTAGGAAGTGCACATAATAATAGACACATCTGTTTGGCTTTAATTTTATTAGCAGGGTTAACTCTATATATAATTGTAGCTCTATTAGTAGAAACAAAGTTAATAGCTTTTAGTACTTGATTACTATTCAGAACAGGAGTAATAACTAACATCACGAACTTAGTTAAACAAATTGAAGCATCTCTTGGAATAACATGGTTGCAGAGACATACAATGGCTACATCACCCGCGTTGATATGGTTACATCGAGCCGCAAGGAGCGTCCTATACTTTCTCTATAAAAGCCGGATTATGATTGCGATGCGTTATCAAGCACATCCAAAATATCCTCCCACGTCGCCGCGTCCCGCGATAGCCAGTCAACGATGGATCGAGCACCACCCTCAACCTGCTCACAAGGCTCATCTCCGGATGCCCCATTTCCCTGAGTATCCTGGTGATCAGTCCCTGCAACATGGGCGATAATGTCGTTCAGATTAAACTGTCTCTCATCGCCCATCTCGATCTCAAGCAGTGCATTGATAAGCGAAACACCCCGTTTAGCAATGCGGCTTCGGGATTGGTTCTCCTGCAGAAAAATCGAGGCTTTCGCGGCGAGGTCTCGGATCTCAGTTTCCTGCCCGTCGACCATGTTGGGGGCACCGGTATCGCGAGAGAAGATTAGTTCGAAGAGAAGCCAGACGGCTGTTGTTAGGACATGCGTATTTATCGTCCACATGTTTCGGGCGACGGAAGTGTGCGGATCGTGGGGCAAGAGAAAGAGAACTATTACGAGGCTGCGGCGCATTATTAGGAAGCAAGAAAGCTGTTAAAAAATCAATAAGTCGGCCCGTTAACAGTAGGGATATTAGTAAGACATACCTTTATATATACAAACCAGGGGTCTTTGAAGCTAGGTATCTGGAAGTGGCAGTGTATTAAATAAAACTACCAAATACTAGTGAGTAACCCTGTGTCCGAAGATTATTTAAGATACATGGCTTACTTTGTGCGCTAGTGCCAGGAATAGCACCTGGCTCTAATACTAGACCTGCGCCGGGTGCCCGGTCAGAGGGTCTGGCGTGTTACAGTAGAAACTTGGCATCTTATCTATTAGTTCTCTTAGCTTACAGTCAGCTTGGAGGACCTCTATATATAGCTTGCGTAAGCCGTCCTTAACACTGTTAGGATGGCCTTGCTAACACATTTTGTCTTGCGTCTTCTAGATCAGGACTATAACTATTAGGGGAAATATAGACTTAGCTGCTAAGCTCTGTAGTAGGTATAGGACTAACTTACCATAATTAAGAACTATAGTATAACTGCCTTGAGTGTAGTGCTCCTGCTCATGATTAATAATTATGTCTATGGAAAATATAAGCGGAATCTTCTTATTACAGTTTAATGCCATTGGTGTGTTAAACTAGGTTGGATAGATGGTGTATATATTATTAAAGGGAATTTGTAGCCAGTCTTGACGGACCAGGAACCACCATACGCGCTTTAAGACCTCACGGTCAATAAGGCGCTGTTGCATGGCCTCCACTTTGTCATTGGTATGTCTATTTCGAGGATGGTCTTGGCCAAGCCAATAAAGGCAGAGACACTGCGCTATTTGGACTGCGCATGCTAGCAGCATGGATATTCAATTAGACTAACTAATATTATGGCCTATGTATATTAATAGACAGATTACTTGCAAGCTAAAAAGACTATGGTTGCTTATATAGTCGGTATTGTTAAGACTATCAATACTGTTTTGATAGCATAATTCGGCAAGACTATCTAGGTACATGTTAGCGCGCAATAGAAGACTGAAAGATCTTGCTTACAGGGCGCATGAATGTTAATCTCGCGCAAAATTGATGGGCTCATATGATATAGAGTGACCTGCATTGATAAGCCAACTCTCCTCTTCTAAATGAACCATCGAGCCTACTGCAAGTATTGCGTAATAGAGACCTAACCAAAGCCCCTGACACTTGGAGGGATTGGCGAACAATTTCTCACACTGCTCACGAAAGGTAGGCATGTGGACAATATTATGAATCCAGGCAATAGACTTCTGGCGATAGTGCATTATAGAGCGCACTTGACTAGGCGTAAACAGCAACCCAGATGCGTTGCCTATATTATCCAGTGTGGTACCAAGCGGCGAATAATGCTTAATTTATATAACCTGGAGTATCCGCTGGTGACCTAAAGCTAAAAACTCAAGCATAACTGCAGCATCCTTAGTGATATTATTGACAATCTTGTGCCATGATCGTGCGGGTTTATTAAAGGAAGGGGTATTTGATATCGCTGGCGTGGATGCAGGCACTCCGGGCTGATCTTCGGGTATGGCCTGTGGTTTACTCTCCCGTGGGGTTTCTAATGCTAGTGTAGCATAGTAAGGTTTATTAGAAATAATATTTTGCCTTGTTAGGATGGGAGTCGCGGGCGCCGGTGAAGGTTTACGGGCGGCCGCTGAAGCAATGCCAGGACGTCGGCGACATAGCTAAGCTATTCCCCGCTCCACGCATGCTAAGCAGGGGATATGTTTCGAGCAGCGTAATTTCCTCCGAGTGCACTTAACGCAGGAGTAGGATGGACGGGGGCGCTTCCTGCGGCGACTGGATTGTAGGTCCATGGCAGTCTTTTCTTGGCCAGAAACGGAAGACGGCGAGAGATTCTCTCCAGTTTAAAGATACCAGCACAACGATAAGGAAATGATAAGACGGAACGAGTTGATTGGCTGAGGTATGGAGGTCTCGGCCGCGGGTGAAAGGGTTGGACTTTCCCCACATTCACACCTTGTGCTCCCCAGCAGCCTCGTGCACAATCTCAATGTTACTACTACTACTCTCAATAAAAACCGAATCAATCGACTTAGCTGGAGGCCAAAAAGCGCAAAGAGCCCAATACACGAAGAAAGCCCCAAAGGTATTTACGAACCAATTCAGTTGATATAAGCGCAGCAGCCCGCCGGGTATGGGGATTGTCGGGGTGATGCTGTTGACTACGCCTGGGAGGGTGATGCCAACAAAGGTGAACTCAGTCACAAAGGCTCTCCAGTTGATACCAGCCTTGTATCTGTAGCAACCATGCGGGTGATAGAGGTCAACCACATTGAGCCTTCGCCTTCGGACGATGAAGTAATCCGCAATCATAATGCTGCAGATCGGGGAAAGAAAGACTCCGTAGGCAGACATAAAGGTAAGGAACTTGGAGGCGCTATTCACAATCAGCCACGGTACCATGGCCCATGCCCCGAGAAATAGACAGAAGATGGCCCCACGCCGAACGTCGATCCAGCCTGGGATAATGGCCATGATGTCGTGACCGAAAGGAACAGCATTAGCCGAGAGATCGCATGATATTTGTGCCAGCATCCAAAGCATAGCGCAACAGAAGGATAGGAATCGGCCGCCCCTGGTGGTGCTCCAATACGGCAACATTGTTACTGGGTTGGACAAGTCTTCGTCGTACAGCACGCGACCGGCACCGACAACAGCGAGACCGAGGACCGCATAGACTGTCTTGACAATCGGGATGGTTGGTAACTGAGCCCACTGGCCGCGGGCGCTCTTACTGAAGCGGGAAAAGTCTGCCATGTTGACGGTAGCTGTGAGCCATGAGTTGGTCGTGGAGCAGAATGTGGCAAGCCAGAGCCATTTGTGGGTACTGCCAGTTACTGTTGCAGGCTGGTTAAAGATTCCCTTTACATCGCCAGCTTTGGCACAGATCCAGATGGTCATGGCGATAGAGACCTGCTAATGTCAGGTTTGTGTAGGTGGAGGAGAAGCGAGGTACGCACCGGGATGATGATGATGGTCTTCCAGAAGAAAAGGCGCTTCAGTCGGTGAACAGGAATCAACATGAAAGGGATATGCATAGTGGTAAACAAGAAAAATGAGATCATTTGCAGTGTTGTGATTCCAGCTGATTCTGGCAACTGGTTGGGAATGTCACGATAGCTCGGCCAGATAGCAGCAATTGCCTGTGATTATCAGCAGAATATCAATGCGATCCTCGACGGAAGCCAACCTCTGTCATTCCGAACAGTCCGTAGTAACAATTGACCCCAAACCAAACAGCAGACAGCACGGCTCGAGAGACGACAGCGAAATACCCAAAGTAGTACCCAAAGCTAGAACGGATCCCAACCGGAAACGCAACATGGTGGTCGCTGCCAATGTACCCATTCAGCACAGTGGGAATAGCATTGCAAATACCTGAGAGCATCACAATCACAATGGCATCGACGGTGGAGAGCCCTACCAGCAGCGGTGTAGTGCCAATTGACCAGCTGGTGATGTTGACCAAGTCCGAGACCCAGTAGTTAGCAAAGTCGAGAGCCGTCCATAACCTCAACTCCGGCGGTATCGGATCCAAGTCTACCAAGTCATTAGCACACGCCTGACAATCTCTTTAGGAGTATCCTATACCTTTGTTGCTTCTGGCACCTGGAGGCGCAAGACTGCTTGGCTCTTTCGCAAGTTTCCATGCTTCTAGTGATGTGAGCCTAGCACGGATCTTGTTCATGTTGGGCTCCGCTGTGCTCCCTGTAGCAGTTCTCCGACCTTAACACGGAGGCAGGATCCCGTCAAATACAGCAGTCTTATCATCATAAGGAGTTTGGCCAGACGGATACCGCTGAAAAGCCCAGAAATTCTACGAAAGATAAATCTGCCTTATCGGCAGAAGATGTGAAGCTTATCAGGAAGGGAAACGTAGGGATACCACTCTGCTCCTTTCGGCCGCGGGTAGGAGAGACCACAGATAACATCAAACTAGCTCTAATCATTTAAGCACTCACTGTCTTCCTGTATTCTTCCCCGCTTTTCAACCTGCCGAGAAAATGGATTTTCCTATCATCAACATCAGCAGGTTTGATTCCGACTTCGTCTGCGTTTCGAAGACCATTTTCAAGGCCAGCCAAGAATGGGGCTTCTTTATTGTTACGGACCATGGGATTGAGGGTGCTAGTGGGATGTTTGAACTAGTAAATACAAACACCCTTTCCATGGCGCAGTGACGGACCATTAACAATTACTAGTCACGCAACTTCTTTAACCTGCCGATGGAAACCAAGTGCGAGAAAGTCATCAATGAGGACCCAGTCGGATACGACGGACACAGGGCAACAACGTACGCACACATAGGCGTCCCATCTTTCAGCACAAACCAGCTAACCAATACACGTACCTAGCTTCGCCGCCTCAGAAGGAATGTCCTTTGGTCTCCCAGGTAACCAGCTCACCAAAAGCACCAACATTCACTCCTGGTGGGACACAGCAAAGATCGAGGAAATCGAATCCTTCAAGTCTCAGTGCAATTCCCTAACACTGAAGATTCTATCCTGCTTTGCCACGCACATGGACTTACCAGGGGGCTTTTTCGACGCGTCACACAGACAAGTCCTCCCAGGGAACACGTTGAAATTCATAAAATACCCAAAGATGACCACGAAGCCAGACGTTATCCCTCGACTCTCCGAGCATACGGACTGGGGAAGCCTCACTCTCCTCTTTACTGAATCACCAGGACTCGAAGTCCGTGATCCGAATAACCAGTGGCACGATGTTCCCGTGGTGCCGGGTGGTGTTATTATTAACATCGGCGATGCGCTTTCGTTGTGGACGGGCAAGCAGCTCAAGTCAACTATGCACCGGATCTCGTGGGAGAAGGTCCCCATGCACCAAGACCGGTACAGTATGCCGTACTTCGTGCATCCTAACTTTAGTATGTACCATGTTCCCTGTCTAGGAACCAGATATCTTCTAACCTTTGTAGCTGCGAACCTCCGATCGCTCAGTGCGCCATATGACAGTGACGCGACCCAGCTGACATACAAGGACTATTTCGACGTCCGTCTTCGATTGACATATGGAAGTCTAAAGAGGCTTTCATATAATAACCCGTACCTAATGATTCGCGCGCTCGGCAGGAATCGGCGCGCACACCAACTTCGACGCAATAACCATCCTCCTGCAGGACACCACAGGCGGCCTGCAAGTCTGGAACAACCTGACCTCAACATGGGTCAACGTAACGCCCATCCCGGGCGCGTACGTCGTGAATCTTGGGAACATGATAATGCGGTGGACTAATGATCGATACCTATCGAATCTGCACCGGGTTATCAACAAGAGCGGCAAGGAGAGATTCAGCGTCCCGTTCTTCTTCTCAGGGAATCTAGACTATACCATTTATTATCTGCCCAGTTGTCAAGTGGAACAGGGGGCAAAGTATCCGCCGATTACAGTAGGGGATTGGATAACAGGGCGGTATGCGGATACATATGGGAAGGGGGAGGGCGGGATTGGGGAGTTGAGGGGGGAACCCGGGGTGGACAGCGGCGGGGTATAGAAAATTCAAGCGAGGCTTGATTCTTATATACTCCCTTTAACAATATATTAGTTACTTAGTAGCCAAAATTACTATACTTCCACCGTGGACCCGCTGATACTTCAACTCACTGCCCGCCTGGTAGGTATCAGCATGGTATTGATGCCATTGAGTATAGGGCATAACACCCACCTCGGAGATTTCGTCTGTATCCCCCTGGGTACATACAAATACACGAACTTGCAGGCGCAACATGCTGCGGTACTCTTGGTGAGGGGCTAAGAGACAGCGCTGGGCAACAAATATAGAATCGGCAGACGCGAGTTGCGTGTTCCAAAAAAAATAAACCACATTTCCATATTCCATCCAACCCTTCCTTTCAGTGTTCTCTCCTTGAACCCCCAACACACCCGTGATAAGCAACCCAACCACAACTCAAACCCCCCATGTCCTCTTCTCATCATCAATAACACGACCTCAGCGGCGCCCGACGAACACCCAAACGCCTGCAGCTGCCTGGACCCCAGCAGACACGGCTCCAGATCCGCCACCATATCCTCGGTGGCGTTGCAGTACGCTTCGCAGTTATGCAGGCCGATATTCGCGTCGGGGTCCGAGTAGCAGCCGCGCAGCCTGTCGATGGGTTCCTGGGTTGTGTTGAACGGCTGCCGTAGGGGGATGTAGCAGTAGTACTCGTTGGATATGCTGGGGGCGACGAGCCGTGTAGTTTGGGCAGTTGTCGGGGCCGACCGCGTCCATTTTAGTTGTTTTGATTTGATGTGATTATGTTTGATTGCGTGCAACTAGGGGCAGGGGAGGGGTGTATGAGGTAGGTGTGTAGGTCTTCTCGATGGCGATATGTATGTATGTATCGCACGTGGACGTCAATGGGCTCGTAGGACTTATGACACGGGGTCGAAATCGAGCCCAATACAGATATTACAGCCAGATGCTTCTCCATATCTCTCGAGTAAATCGCTGGAATTTATTCTCGGAGAATCCACTTACAGCCTGAGAAAGAAGTGGTAGTGGCGGTCGCGCAGCCTTTATATTAAATTTAAACCTTCTTCAACACAGGCCACCCACTCCCACACATGCATGGCATGAATGTGGAGAATAACGAAGTGCACAAATAACATAATCCTTGGCATTATCCCCCACGTTCGCCTTTCCAACCAATCAGAAGCCATCGCCGATCGTCTTCCCCCTTGCGATGTCAATAACCTCCATCTAGAGCGACAAAGCTGCCAAACCGTCAATATAAAAGCAACCATCCACCTCGCCCGTAGAATCGAGGGAATGCGCTCCGTCTACGAAGGCATCCTCGAAATGCTCACTGTCTTCCTTAGCCTGCTGTTCACCGGCGGCTCGCTGGCCGCCGTCGACAGCTTCTACCCGCCCCTCAACCACACCACCTACATCACAAATGCCTCGCTGGGGACCTATGGCGGGGCCATCAACGCCCCCTCCGATAAGGCTAGCGACCCACCCACGGAGCTCGTCTATAATTACTGCTCTATGCCGCATCCCCGAAAACCATCTATAAGCACGTTAAGCGCGATCCTCCATAGTTATTGCAATATTCTTCCCTAGGGTGGTTTTTACCCACAGCGCCTCCGTAGAAAACTATATCGTATTGGCTCTGAAAGAAGGGGTGTAAAGATCCAGTCCGCTGCTTACCAGAACCACACGGCCAAAAAGGCACTATAGAAGACCGTGAGGTCTTCTTGCAGCGGAACTATATAGTAAGGGCAGAGGCCATTACAATTTACATAATCCACCGCCGTGACAGCAACAAGCTAGAGCTGGCTGGGGAGGGGCTGGGTAGATCTGCAGGCTTTGGGTTGTCAAACGCAAGGTCTCCAACTAATGTTGCATGTTAGTGCCTGAGGCCCGAAAGGGCTTTGCAGACTGGCGCGCACATGACAGGGCGTGGCAGCAATGCTGAATCTGATAATGTAGGCAACTTCGTTCGCTTAGCAGATATCGTTAAAACCCAGACAAAAGCCTCAAATCTAACGCCAGTGCTGGTATACCTCCAAGAAACAAGAAAATTTAAGTCTAATACCACAAGCTGAGTATGTTAAGTCTCATTACAGTAGTCTACATCGAACCATTCAACTGAGGGTTGTATGTTGAAAAGTTCCCACAAGAGCTCGTCATCCCAAACAGAGCCCTCTTTGGCCGCAAGAGCAGTGTTAACAGCAGGAGCTTGCACTGGAGGTTGAGCTTGTTCGTCTGTTGGGGTGTTGCCTGGCGTGGTTTTAATATAATGTGGTGGGTTGCGAGGAATGCCACACTCACAAGTGATTGTCTCTGAGACACCGGATCTTCGAGGGGAATTCGGTAAAGGTTGGGCCGTAATATTTATATCAATGATCTGATGATTATCGGGAACGGGCAGGACCAGCCTTGCCTGCACTTCGTGCAAATTGGAACATAAGCTAATCAGCTGGGAGAGCAAGTGCTGGAGGTTGGTGCTGAATGTGCACTGATCTGGTATGTTGGCTATAGTTACAGTGACTTCGTTGAGGAGATCGAGGTCGAAGATATTGGATGAGGCAACCACATTGCAGAAGAGGACAAAGAAGGGCGTGAGCGGATAAAGTAAGACGGTCCTATCGATTGGTTAATGCCCTTGGTAGATACAACCCTACTGCAACTGGGACACCACATACCAGATAAGCGAGTCGGCAGATGATCTAGATGTCGTGGAAATATGCTTTTGACATGCCTGCATTGAGCGAAGAGCACTCCTTGCATACGACACGCACTCCTCCCGCTTTCGATAATCGTGAAGAAATAAAGAGTTTAGGCGCAAGACAGTTGTCGCGACCGAATAGAATGTGAAATCGACTGCATCCCACTCCGACTCCCAGATAAGATTACTGACGTAGTCGGAGCGGTACTTAGACAGGGTGTTAGGTAAGATTGGAGAACTCATACAAAGAACGGGGAGCTCTGACATACCTTCGCGATACTGACGCTGATAGAAGTTAACTCGGAATGAAGCGAATCGACCAGCTGTGGAAGATTCGTCTCATCCAAGTGCGGATTTTTGAAAAATATGTGAAGATAACGATCTTGGACCTGGGATAGTCGCAGTAAAATCTTGACTTTACGTGACAAAGGGTTCGCTGTATCTTGGTAGACTAATGACGAAGGCTGGTATGGTAGGTTCGGTAATGAAGAGGGCCGCACGAGAAGCATGCTCAAAGTTTTGTCCATGTAATAGCACCAATAGATGCATTGACGGACCTCGAAGCCTTCGTCGCTTTCAAGGAATTTTAGTGATGATTGGTGGTAACCAAGGGCGACAAGCACTTTGGACGCGACAGCAGTCAAGAACCACGAACGACTTGTTTCGCCTAGAAGCTGTACTAACGATGCCTTCCAGAATCAGCAGAGAGCCCACAGGCTGCTCTTCTAGGCAAAAATTACTTACTCCTGACAGAAGCGCTTGTAGCATAGAAAGTGAAGGAGGCCGGGTGAAATCAATCTCTTGTAGATATCGCAAACAGGTGGCGATATAGACATTTCTTGATTTCTCTAGGCTGTCGAGCATCCCGTCGGGCGCTCCGAAGCGTAGCCAACGGCTAACATAAACCGTAGCTTTCGTAAGAACACAGAGACTGTACCTAAGCGCCAGTTGACCATTGGCCGCCCGGCTACCCAAGGCAGCACACATTCGCTCAAAGGTTTTGGATGAAATGTGGTCTGGCCAGTGTAGCAAAGCTCCTTCTGCACTCTCACCTTGAACTGTGACAGTTAGGGAAAGATTGAAATAGTCAGAAGGGCCAAGTGATACCGTGTAGTAACATGTAGAAGAGTTCCAAAGGAATTTCATCAGGCGTAAAAGTGTCCTGGACAGAGCCCTGATCATTGTCATGTGTCTCATCTGCGCTCTGCGAGGCGGATACAAATTTACCCACAAGATCAAGGGCAGACTGGAGCACCCAGACTCGATCTGGTGACAAGTGCGCGTGAGAAGCGAGTTCCTCGCGGATCAAATTGCTCGTAGTATCTGTGCTAGTAGCCGAGACGGGTGTTGTATGGCCCGGTACAGTAACTGAGGAAGTTGGAAGAGAGGTATGTACTGAATTGCAGCCCAGATGTCCTTGATCGTTCACATCCCCAAGGGGCAGTGTCGGCACAGTAGAGAGGCTACTTTTGGAGGCGCTGTTCTGCTCGCTTACAACCGTGGACCCGGCTGGTGCGTGCAAACGTTCAGAAGAGTCTAGAGCTGGATGTAGTCTAGATCGGCTAAGTGTCATTAGAGTAGGATTGGTTGGCTGTCGAAAGCAACAGACCTTGACTGGGTGCCCAAGCGTCGGGGGCGTCGCTGGCGCGAGCGTCTACAGGAAACGTTGGCCTCCAGGCAGCTCCGGCACTCCCGTTGTCGGTCACATTTTATCTAAAAGGTGCATGAAATGAGCATACTCAAACGAGGTTTCCGTGGGAGAGAGGTGTACATACTTTCCTGGCGTAGCAAAGGTCACACTAAGTTGGCTTGGTTAATACCTTTGCTTAGGTAAGGAAGGGTTGATATCGACGACCTACCGCTGGTAGCCTCCTATATTCAGCAAAGTCACACCTAGAAGATAGGGTATCTGGCATTGTTCGTGCTGTTCTTTCTTCTTGCTGGTCGAGCAGAAAGGAAAAAAGGGGGGCGAAGTCAGGAAGTCGGAAGGTCGTCCGGCTCCGTCTCCCTCCCCGGATTTTCGGATTCTCGGAAACTGCCGAAACAGGACTAGTGTAACCAGCTATGGGGTCCTTTAAGGTTCGAGATCGCCCTTCGACTATCAACAATCACCATTACTCGAAGTTCGGCTTTGAATATGGATCCCATACCATCCTTGGGCTGGGTCCGGGTGCGCTCAGCGAATTTCTCTGTGTAATTTTCTCGGACGTTTATCGCTATAAAACCTGCCTGAGGTTCATGCCGAGGGGTTGATTCAATAGCAACGCACTTGCTTCTCATCTTTCTACATTCCCCCTCTTTTCAAACGAAATACTTTGACTTGTATCTTTTCCTTTGACTTTTATCTCTCTAACCCTTGTTTTTTTGGGACACTGGCTTTGCCATGGATACAGAAGGGTCGTCCACTCCTATGTTTGCCGGCTCCCTTGCCGACGTGGAGGATGAAAAGGGAGACAAGTGGCCACTTTCCATTGAGATAAAAAGGTTTAATTCCCGAGACCTCGCCTCGGGGTTTAAGCGTCGAGAGCTTGGAGTGACATGGGAGAATCTCACAGTGAAAACCATCAGCGCCGAAGCTGCGATCAATGAAGATGTCATATCCCAGTTCAACCTCATCCATCGCATCGCTCGCTTTCGACAAAAGGCTCCGTTGCAGACAGTCCTCGACTCCAGCCACGGGTGTGTTAAGCCCGGTGAAATGCTTCTCGTTCTGGGACGGCCTGGCTCGGGCTGCACAACACTTTTGAGGATGCTGGCCAACCAACGTCGCGGCTATCAGGAGATCAGTGGAAAGGTTTCCTACGGCTCCATGTCCAACGAGGAGGCAGAGAAATATCGTGGTCAGATTATCATGAACTCAGAGGAAGAAATATTCTTCCCGACATTGACTGTTGACCAAACCATGACTTTCGCTACGCGATCCAAGGTCCCAGCCCAGTTACCGATCGACGTCTTATCACCCCAGAAGTATCACACAGAATTGAAAGAATTTCTTCTTCGTGCATTAGGAATATCCCACACAGCCAACACGAAAGTGGGAAACGAATATGTGCGTGGTGTCTCTGGAGGGGAAAGGAAGCGAGTCTCTATTGTTGAATGCCTTGCTTCTCGAGGGTCGGTATACTGTTGGGACAACAGCACCAGGGGTCTTGATGCAAGCAGTGCATTGGACTGGGCAAGAGCAATACGTGCAATGACAGACATCTACGGGCTGTCAACAATTGTCACCCTTTATCAGGCTGGAAACCAGATTTATGACCTTTTCGACAAGGTTCTTGTCTTGGATGAGGGGAAGCAAATTTATTATGGGCCTCTTGCTCGTGCCCGTCCCTTTATGGAACAACTTGGATTTGTCTGTGGAGATGGCGCGAACATTGCAGACTTTCTCACTGGGGTTACCGTACCTACCGAACGTGAAGTTCGACCTGGTTTTGAAGCCAATTTCCCGCGAGACGCAGAGTCAATCAGGAGCTACTATCATGCATCCCAGACATACAAAGAGATGAATATCGAATTCTCGTACGCGACGTCTGAGCTTGCTCATACTCGAACATCGGACTTCCGCGAGAGCGTCGCCTCAGAAAGGGCCAGCACCATCAGTCAATACACTGTTCCCTTCTATTCGCAAGTATGGGCCTGCATTGTTCGGCAGTACCAAATCATAGGAGGTGATATGGTGACTTTCTCGATGAAGCAGGCATCTAATCTCATTCAGGCGTTAGTCGCTGGGTCACTTTATTATCAAGCATCTAACGATTCTTCTGGAATCTTCATTAAGGGCGGAGTCCTTTTCTGGTCTGTGCTCTACAACAGTATGACTGCAATGTCCGAGGTTGTTGATTCTTTTACCGGACGTCCTGTTATCCTTAAACACAAGGTTTTCGCCTATATTCATCCAGCGGCCATATGCATTGCCCAGGTAACTTCCGATCTTCCTATCATTCTGCTTCAAGTCACTATCTGGTCGCTTGTTATCTATTTCATGGCCGGGCTTACAATGTCTGCATCGGGGTTTTTTACCTACTGGATTATTCTTTTTGTTACGAACGGATGTTCGTGTGCTTTATTCCGAGCAATAGGCGCTGTATTTGGCTCCTTCAATATAGCCGCTCAGGTCTCTGGATACGCTATTGCAATCATGGCCGTGTACGCCGGTTATCAGATTCCAGTGACGCTCATGCACCCTTGGTTCGGTTGGCTTTTTTGGTTGAACCCATTGTCATATGGCTTCGAAGCATTGCTCGGAAATGAGTTTCATCTGAAAGTGATAAAATGTGTGGGGAACAACCTGATTCCCAGTGGCGATGGTTACGATGCGGCTAGTCTACACGCATCTTGTGCTGGAGTTGGCGGCGCCAAGCAAGGATACACGTCTGTCACTGGCGATGATTATCTCGCTTCTTTGAATTACAGCTACTCACATATTTGGCGAAATTTTGGAATTCTCTGCGCCTGGTGGGTGTTCTTCATTGGTATTACGGTTATCGGCGTCATCAATTGGCGTAACAGCACTGACTCTGGCTCTTCGCTGTTAATTCCTCGCGACAAGCTTAAATCACAGTCAAAGAAATCTGTTGTCGACGAGGAGTCACAGGCACCCGAGAAAGCCATACCACAAGACCAGCCGGCACCAGCGATGGCGCACCAAGACAGTACGACAACGGGTCAACTAGCCCGGAATACAGCTGTGTTCACTTGGGACAACCTAACATATACCGTGAAAACCCCCTCTGGAACCAGGGTCTTGCTCGATCATGTTTATGGCTGGGTCAAGCCTGGAACTCTCACAGCCCTCATGGGCTCATCTGGCGCAGGAAAGACCACATTGCTCGATGTGCTCGCTCAGCGAAAGACTGAAGGAACCATTCAAGGTTCAGTTCTGGTAGATGGCCATGCCCTCCCTGTCTCCTTTCAGCGCTCCGCAGGCTATACTGAGCAGCTTGATGTCCACGAGCCATACGCGACAGTTCGAGAAGCTCTCCAGTTCTCTGCTCTCCTTCGCCAATCACGTGATACAGCTGTTGCCGATAAACTCAAGTACGTGGAGGTTGTTATCGATCTTCTTGAGCTACATGATATCGCAAATTCTTTGGTTGGAATGCCAGGTAACGGGCATGGCCTGAATGTTGAGCAACGGAAGCGTCTTACAATTGGCGTCGAATTGGTTTCGAAACCCAAAATCCTGATTTTCTTGGATGAGCCAACGTCAGGCTTGGATGGACAATCCGCTTTTAACACTGTCAGGTTCTTAAGGAAGCTCGCAGATGCCGGACAATCAGTCCTTGTCACAATTCACCAGCCATCTGCGCAGCTTTTTTCCCAATTTGATCGATTGCTTCTACTGAAGTCCGGCGGGAAGATGGTTTACTTTGGTGACATTGGAAAGAATTGTCAGGCTATCAAAAACTATTTCGGCCGATACGGACTACCCTGTCCCAGTTCCGCCAATCCGGCGGAACATATGATAGACGTCGTTTCGGGCCGCTTTTCTGACCATGACTGGCACCAAGTGTGGCTTGACTCTACCGAATACACGGAAACACGCAAACAGCTCGAAACAATTATTGGAGAGTCCTCCGCTAAGGGACCACTAGAGGATGACGGACATGAGTATGCTACCCCTCTTTTCTTCCAGACAAGAGTAGTGCTGCATCGAATGAACCTAGCGCTTTTTCGCAATACTGGCTATATCAACAACAAGCTCGCCCTCAACATTGGACTTGGATTGTTTAACGGCTTCAGCTACTGGCAGATTGGCGGGACGGTGGCAGATCTGCAGCTTAAACTCTTTACAGTTTTTGTCTGGATGTTTGTGGCAACGGGTGTCATCAATCAACTACAGCCGTTGTTTATAGAGAGGCGAGATCTGTACGATGCGCGAGAAAAGAAGGCTCGAATATACTCCTGGAAGGCATTTGTCACCGCGCTTATCTTCTCCGAGGTTCCATATCTTTGCATTAGTGCCGTCCTTTACTTCGTTACCTGGTACTATACAGTGGGCCTCTCTCCTGAATCCAGCCGAGCAGGTGCAGCATTCTTTATGATCTTTATCTACGGATTCCTCTATACATCAATTGGCCAATTTATCGCGGCATACGCTCCCAATGCAGTATTTGCTGCCCTTGCCAATCCCCTTCTTGTCGGAGCCCTCGTGTCCTTCTGCGGAATTCTCGTCCCCTACTCCCAGATCGTCGTATTCTGGAGATACTGGATGTACTGGCTCAACCCAACAACCTACCTGGTCGGCGGCATGCTCACATTCACGATTTTCGGCACCGACGTGGAGTGCACAGATGATGAATTATCCTATTTCGATCCCCCCGAGAACTCAACATGCGGCGAATACCTGAGTGACTTCCTCGAAACCTCGGGGGCGAACTTGCTAAACCCCGACGATTCAGCTGGCTGTCGCGTCTGTCCCTACAGTACAGGAAGCGACTACTTGAAGACCATCAATATCAATGATTACTACTACGGGTGGAAAGACGCGGCCATTACTATCATCTTCATCCTTAGCTCCTACGCCCTCGTATATCTCTTTATGGCCCTGAGAACAAAGAGCTCCAAGAAGGCCGAGTGAGTGATATCAGTGGGCCCTTTCCAGGGAATTAGTTCTGCTTCATTTTCTGTTCCTGTCCCTTTTGTTTCCTTTTGTTCCTTTCTGTCTGCTCTGTATACATAGAGGTGGTTTGCCCCTCTATTGCTTTTCACATGCTGTTTATCTCTCCTTTTCCGTTTTTTGTTTCCTATATTGATATATTTCGCATTGGTACTGTAGAATAGAAGATATAAGATAGAGATAGAGATTTGTGTCTATAATTTACTGACTGGTTGTAAGGAACGTCTCTCGATGAACAAGGTCGTAGTAAACTAAAATACGAAGCATGGAGAACTAATAGAGGTTCCACGAAGAGGGACCAACTATATAGAGAGAATTGTCATGTGGCGACCAAAACCCATTTTACCATCTCTTATACATTCAAATTTGGCTAGCGCTTATCCTCGATCTAATTGCAGCAGTCTTAACTGTGATTCTCGTTGGCACTGCTGTTGCACTGCGCAGTTCCGTCAATCCTGGACTAGCGTTGCACTCGTTATGATAATGAAGCTGGGACAGAGATTATCTGATATTGTCTAGAACTGAACTCTGTTCGAGACCTCGCTGGGGGCGATCTTGCGAGTCCGTGACTTCGCGAAAGAAACCCCAAACGAGGAACAACCTGCTGCACTCCGGAAGCGGGAACCGGCGCTGGATTGGCCGAGATATGGAGAAATGAGGTTCCTGGATGCGACAGTCGGGTACAGTATAAATGAGCCAAACGCAGTGCTCAGAAACATAGATCTTCACATTCAGCCTAGCCAGAAAGTCCACGGAAGGTGGGTCTCCCGACCAATACAGAACACAGTCAATCGAAGCAAGACTAACCAGCATGTTATGGTTTTAGTGGCAAAGCACCTTGGCGCTATCCGTGCTTCGTCCTAACGAGCTCATCTCAGGTCAAATACTGATTGATGGAGAAGATCTAGGTGACCTGTCTCGCTCATCAACCCGACAGCGCATTGGTTGCCTCAGGCAGGAAACCTTCTCTCTTCCCGGGGACTAATCGACAGAATATAGTTCGCAGAACATGTTTCCCAGTGCAGAAATAACAGATATTTTGCGCAGTGTTGGCCTGTGGGATGTTCTCGCTACAGGCCGCGCTGAAAATGCAGAAGCGGTGCTCGATGCAAAACTGAACGATACCATGTTATCCCAGGGACAGAAGCAACTATTCATACGGGTACCTTCCGCCTTAAGCATGCGAATAATACGTATCGCACCGTTCGCCTTGGGGCCAGGAACTCCAATGCCAGCATCGTTGTAATAAAGCCCGGCGTCGGGATCGGCTGGCTAGCAACATGGAAGGCGAGTTTGATCCAGTCCTCACCAAGAATACTGTAGAGAGATATCCGTCGTTGTAGGTCCCGTCGTCATTAAGAGCCTCGTTGGCAATGTCCAGGCGTAGCACTTTCCCTTATAGTGACTGAGAACCGCAGTGATATAATCCATGATAGTCTGTGTGAAGGATTCCTTTGTCCAAGGGAAAGAGTAGGCCCAAGTAGGGAAAGAGCCCCAGTACACCAAAGTGTGGCAACAAAGAGATTTTCCCTGCTTCTCTGCAACGTCGATGAGCCAATCACCCTAGGTGAAGTTCAAGAGTACCTTCAGTTTCCTCTATATCTGCCCACTGTAACACAAGAATATGAGTGCGGGCTTGATTCAAGGGCAAACAAACAACTGACCTTCTAGCCATTAGTCAGCGTGATTAGGATCAGAATGAGTGACTTATGACTGGAAGGAAGGGAGACTTTCCTATATGGCGTTCCAAAAATCTAATGCACAGGAAGCAAACTGAGATGTTCAGGTGCCTTGCTTGCCAGATCGCTTAAACTCTGCCCAGATCAAATGATACAATTGGGAATATAGTAACTCTCGGCCAGATACCCACAGATTGGATACGCGGAACTAGACTTCTGCTATTAGTCAATGATTCAACGACCACAAGCTATAAAATCTCTCACGTGAATATTTAGAGAGTTTCTCGCAGACGCCTTGGTCTGATCAAGCAGGGCAAGAGGCATCCCCAGGCAGCAGCATTCTCGCGCTAATTTTGTGGCTATGCCTTCCAACTAAGTTAGCTGTTGCTCCAAGCGATGAATCCAGTAGCCAATGTGAAGGGGATATTAGGGAATAGTGGAAATTAGAGTTTAGCTAAATGATTAGTTAGGCAGGTCTCGCGACGCCGGCGAGCACAGGGTGAGAAGCTCACCCCTGTCTATTGCATACTCACCCAGCTCACCCGCGTCTCACCCAAGTCGCGCGACCGTAAAGCGGCCTCACCCTAATCTCACCCGGGCGGCACCCACCCGACTTCTGGCCACGCTTAAGCCACACGCCGGTAGGTTAGTAGTATGGTGGGTGACCACATGCGAATCCCTACTGTTGTATGTTTTTGTAGATTTTTTTTCTCTTTTATTAGAGTCAAGGTGTAAGTTACAGCATAAGGCAAGACCATCATCCCCAGTCCCTTTGCATATTCCTAGCGTATTCTTCGAATTTATTCGAAACAACAGTATGGTTCTAACCCCAGGAAGAAACCCGCATCGCCGAACCCGAAAGGCAGACACACCCTACACATACAGCCACCCGCTAAAGCGCACCTCGACTACATTATTGGCCGCTCCTGCGGAAAGGCAAATTATAGACTGCATGTCTGGCCTGGTCCCTAAAAAACTAAAGTTAAGGTCAGGTAAGTACGTACTGAACCAAGACGCTGGGATGGCAGGAGGGTAGAAACTCAAAACACAATGCCACAGGGCACGGTTATACCAGAGCACAACATCCTGCTGGAGATGATGAGTGTAAATGTTCTCTGGCCGAATCACAGGGCGCATGCGCCTATCCATGAAGGCGCGAACCTCGCCAAGGTCCTCGATCACCTTCTCTCCGCCGTCGGGCGAGTCCTTGAGGTACAGCTTCTAGGCGGCTTAGCCGTGGATTTGAAGGGCTGCAACACGCAGGGAAAGGCTGGTTAGCGGGGTTCTCTCTCGTCTTCCTCTTCTTCTTCCCCTTCTTGCTCGGTTGATTAACACTAGGGGAAAAAAAAGGAAAAAAAAAACCTGTTTATACACTTCTCTCCCGTGTGAGGATTACTCCAGATCATCGGATACCGCTTCAGCTTGCTTTCCTCGAACTCGAGCTCTTCGATAGGGATCTCGAGCCCCTCGGTGACGAGTGAATGGCCAAGCTGTGTGGATTGGGCGGTCGGCACCCATTTAAACGGCTTGGGAGCGTAGAGGATAGAGGAGTTTTCGACGGTAGGCCGTAGCTCGGGCACCGGAAATATCTAGAAACGAGCACACCCGCCGGGTTAGTTAGTTAGTCCCTAATAACAACAATCTTTTGCAGGTGTCAAATTCAAATTCAAATTCAAGTTCCAAAAAAAATTGTAGACCATAGCCCAGACAGACAGACATACAAGCAGTCGCGCCAGGCTTAAGCTTCATCGTGGTCCCCTCGTCATCCTCCCAGCGGATGGTGAAGTCCGGTCCACTGGGAACGCGAACGGTAAGCAGGCACCCGACGCGTGGGGAAGGAATATCAAACAGGGCGCCATCAAAATGCCACTGTGAACTGCCTAAACCATTACAGTAGTTGCCTGCGTAACTGCTTATGGCAAAGACTGATATGCAGTAATATAGCACTATGTACTACAGTGTGCTCGAGCTGGGGCTCTAATTACTCTCCAACCCGTCTTTACCACGTCACAATTCCTTTCTAATGTAGACGTGTAACATAAACTTTCCTAAATTATTGAGTCATGGCCCTTCTGAAAGTCTTCAAGACTTATATAGTTCACGCAATTTACTTACAGCAAGAAAAGGACATGTTATCAATTCTGACCGAAAATTAAACATGGTAGGTTACTATAAACCTGTAAGGCTTGCATCTCCATAGTCAACAAACACGTCGGCCTGTCAGAAATACTAGTCTGGGTCATTCAAAGTCCAATATTTCAATATTCAGGCCTTCAGGGACCGTCACATTTCTCAATTGCTCAACGTCAGTTCCATCCGGGGCAGATACTCTGCTTCGATTAGTATTTACATAAACTGTCTTTCAGCGGGTGTACGTACTGCATAAAATGTATAGGTGGGGCGGTAGTTGTGCTGTCCCAACTGTCTGGAATGGTAAGACTCTTGCCATTGTATATTTTGCGGATCCTGGATTCTTGCTGTTAGGTATAATTATCTGATGGTGGACGTTATGGGGTCGTACTGCTTCGCTAATCTATCCCCTTCCCCATAATATTGATGAGCAAGCTCATTGTCATAGCGGACATCGAAGGTCTTTTCGTTAATTAGCAAGTTACATTTGAATCAATAGACACGGTATATCGCACCAGGCTCTTAGGCATTCTGCTTTGTTGTTTTGTTGTTCAGGTTGGAACTAAGATCCCGTTTAATACACTTGTGAGACAAGGGACGGGGCACGCGTCTAATAGTCCATCTAATATTGTACTACGTCATCTATACCGAGCTGCGGATCAGATAGAGTTGCAATGACGGACTAGATCCACCAGCCACAGTTAAGATCGATTTGCTTTAGAAGTCATATTGATCGTCAGTCTGGACGTGGATTATGGGACAGTGGGGCAAGACTTAAAGTTAGACGTATGCTATACACGTCATTGACTAGCCGCCCTTCTTTGCTTCTCTTTATACCAGCTTCTTAGCTAGGGCAACAGCAATAAACTTTAGAACGATATGTAGTTTATGGTCCCTGGACCGGTCTAGAATACGCAGTCTATTACCATTTAGCCTGCCAGAACCTGGGTAATCTTGTTCTATGATGTTTACACCATCTCAACTTGATATCTCGACCAATTTTCTGAAAAATAAATAGAATAACAGTTGAGGATCGAAGTGGCGCATAATAATAGATGTCATGATGCGTTAAAATGCTACTTAATAACGTGGTAAGACGACTATGTAAGGCATGGCCGGAGGTTACACAAACCAAGAGTACTTCTTTTCCTTCAAGATGTAACGCAAGCAAGATGTAATTGACTTTGTCTGCTTATAGGAGATGCTTTGTCATAAAACCAATAATTTTATAAATATATACTGACAACGCGAGGGAGATGTATTATGTTTACGTGTATAGGCTAAATTTGAACCACTGGTGTTTCTAGAAATGCCGCTTCGTTTCGAGTTGACACATTCAATGTCACGGGTGTTGCATTCCAGTGCTAGAACCTTTTGGCTTGGCTCATCCGCTGATCGCAGAATTAACATTTAAGGCTTAGTACTCTTTATAGCATGGGATAGACCTTTGCTATAATTATATTTATTTAACTCCTAATTACTTGGTTTAACGTGAGTTAAGCTACGTAGAGGCTTTTTATCGGGGTAAATATATAATGAAATCTATTAGAAGTCTTATACCATAACTTATAACCACTTACTTCTATTTATATAATTAGATATATACTTCTAATTAGATCCTGGTACTTGGAAAACCTCTCGCCCTTTTGTATAATCTAGACATCTAATAGAAGCTGTAATAGTAAAGTGATCACCCAGACAGCGTGAAACAACATTTCGACAATGACAAGGCAATGGGGTTGGGCAGCTTGCATGTATAGCAAACTTCAAGGAAAGCGCCACCTCTCCTCTTCGGAAATAAGGCCGCATTTATAGACGTTTCATCCAGCAAACCTGCTATTCTTGCGGATATGAGGTCCGTATCTATAGAATACATATCTGATCAAACGAAAACCATTACTTTAGGACATTGCGTACATGCCAATGGAGGAGAACTTACGGGAATGGTAACATCGCTAGCGTAAGAAATGCAAGAAAAGATGAGGCCCAGTGTATTCCCATTCTGTTATACACTAGGCATTGAGAAGGGGATAAGTTCCGGAGAGTTTGACGTTTGCGACTGGGGATCAATTACTCACTTTGTATTCCAAATAGCGGAAAAACACCGGCAAACATAGATCGAGCGAAACTGTTGGCTGCCAAAGCACTGGCAGCGTATAGCGGATAAGCGTCGACAAGGAATGTGAAGACCCCCGAATACACAAGGACAGTCCTAGATATTGGTAAACTTAGGTCAGTGGTGACCTGAAGCTCTCTGATTTGAAGCTAACCCTGCACCAAAGATACCGCTGCCGATAATTGGCACCACCCAATGAATATTGGAATAGGCTGTCCAAGCAAATATAAAAAGACCAGTAGTGACTAAAGGTGCCCCAGCTATGGCTGCCGATCATAGAGACATCAGCATTTTCGGTTAACGGAATATAGGGGCTAGGGTATTACCTGGCGGGAGCCTCCACTCCGGAAAGAAAGCGAAGTTTTCTCTGTGAAGGGCCCGATGTTTCCTCTCTAGCCGGAGGTAACGAGATTTCCAATAAGGATCAGAGAGCACGGCTAAGACCATCCCAACCAAAAGCCCAAGGAACGAAAGCCCGCACTGCCATAATTCGAAGCCATATACAGATTGGAAAACAACCTGAAAAGCGCCGAAAAAAAGGTAGAGGATTCCAAGCAATATCGCCGAGTACAGGCAAAGGCAGAGACACATAGGCTCCAGACATAACAAAAGAAGAGGCATATACATGGAGTCTAGAAACCTTTTCCGGGAGACAGATTTGATTTGAGATTCGTGTCGCTGTTTGCCGAGTTGTTTTCTCTTTTGCTTCAAGAGGCTTATGGGGTTGTCAGGTCAAGTGGTTGATATCGACTTGGGCTATAAACTTACACAGGTTGATAAGTTTCGGGGACAATAAGATAGACCAACAGAATCAAGACAGCAGTCCAGCAGAGCAACATATAGAACGTCCAGCGCCTATTTGGTCAATTCAGCCGCATCAAAATAAGTGAACTGTTTAGAGCAATCTTGCACATACCAATGAGCATATTGGTTGATAAACCCACCTAGCCTTCAATCCACAATAAGTTTCACCGACAGAGGACAGGCTGTGTGAATTGCAACTCACAACGGCCCAATTTCTGGTCCTATAAATGGACTAGCAGTGTACACCATCATAGGAAAGGCTAATTGATGACGAGGAAATAAGTCATTGACGGTGCCTCCCGCAACACTCAAAAATGCACTTCCTGAGAATCCACTAAGAAATCGGCCGATAAGTAATGTTTGTACATTTTTTGCAACTGCACATGGTAAAAGCCAGATGAAGAAAGATGTTAGCGAGGATAAGTAGATGATTTTGCGGCCATATATCTATTTCTCGAGTTAATCCTGACCATCCATTACCCTATGGTATAAGTCTCACCTCAGATAAAGGAGCTAATATCAATGGCCCAACTCCTAGGTAGTTCAAATATCAGAGTCACTTTCTTTTCATCCTTTGCCGGTTCGTCTTCTTCGAGAGAAGGAACTGGAAAGGCAATAAACAACTTACCCATTCCCCAGATGAAGAGTGAGAGCCCTACAGTGGCAATCTCATGGGAGCAATTGAACTCCTTCATAAGCTGCCCGTAGGTGGTTGAGTATATCGAAGACGTGCAAGCACTATAATCAATGCTTGTATCAAGAATTAATTTGCAGTAGATATGCTATGTACACTTACACGCAAAGTGAGCCCGTAGACACAGTAGCAACAGCTAACCACTTCCTGAGTAGGCCCATGTTATATGGGTGCATGGGATCACGTTCGTCCAATTGGATAGTCGGAGACGACTCGATCTCCGATTGCCCTTGGTTGCCAAAATGGGGCCCATGATGAAGATGCGCTCTGTCTGACACTGTCATGGACCCAGCGAAGGGCGTTCGTTGTGGTGTCATCATAGAGCTATAGAGGATTCCGACAAGGGGGTTCAAGGGAAGTGTGGTAAGAGATCCAGAATTGATTTGAATAAAGTTTTCGAAAGGTGTAGGTACTTCACCAGTTCTAAGGCCAGTTTAAGCTGTAGTGATGTATATATTTTACATAGATGGAGGAGTTAAGCGCAAGGACCGGAAGCACGGCAATCCTTTGTTAGGTACCAAAGTCAGACCTTGTAAAAGCCTGGACGTGGATTGGAGAATTCTAGTACGCCAGTTGGATATGGAGGAGATTATTGGCCGAGTAAGCTAGACACTACTAAAATTGCTTAGCAAGAATTCGGGCCGAACGCGAACACTGGAGGCTCGTAGAAATGATCCTCGGAGATGTCGGCTCCTCGCTACAAACTCCCCGGAAGATATCTACGGGGTAGAAAGGATCGCCTTTCTCGGCCTAGGGGTGAATAATGTCTGGGACATACCCATACTTGATGGTGCCTGGCCATGCCAAAGCCGAGAATGACCGTATCGGTCCGAGTCGTTCCCACATTGAGAGTTCGAGAAGAAAGATATGACTCTAACGAAGTTATCGGCATTGCGATCAATTTTGAAGCCACAAAGTGCTCACAGGGTCCTAATTCACATGAAAATCCGGTCCCCAAGTTGGAAGGTGCACCCACGCCTTGGCTATTGCAAGCCTCGGGTAGTTCACATAGTGGCTCTGATATCTACCTTGAGCTTGCCAACCGCCGACCTCACCGATGACTCTTATTGTACCCCTCCTCCGTAGCCATTATTTTCGTCCAAGACTAGATACCTTGTGCCATGCAACCGAGGCGTGAGCAATGATCCAGTGATTAGTGATCATCTTGAAACCCGTATTTGCGCCAGACTGAACTTAGATCGCCTGTTCAGCAAATATTTCTATTCTCCGGTCCCACCAGGAGAGCCTATAAAGGCATTTGAGCAGCCTATACGTCTCTTTTCAGAACATAGTCACTCCGCACAGGATTTCATTGCCATTTCCGCGATGCCAAAGTCAGCGCCGTCAAAAAACGAAACCGGAGGACTGCACTGGTCCACGCCTTTTACACAGCGCAACATTTCAGAGAAAAAGGTATGTATGGAATCTTTGCATGGAGCTGTGGAATGGGAAGAACCAGCAATAGACTCACAGAGGCCAGCCGCGCCAAGAGCAGGTACACCAAACACAGCACCAGACACAGCACGAAATACAGCACCAAACACAACACCCATCCCAGGCTCGGACCGAGATGTCGACTGCTGCTTTGAAACTTCGTATCATTCAGCTTGAGCCCGCAATAGAAGAAATCTGCGAGAATGTAGTGACATTAAGAAATGACATTGTTCAATCGCAAGTTCTTACTCAATACCCGTGTCTCTCAGATTGTCAGCAAGATGCCGTGAAATCATGCTTGCATTGGCTGGGGCACGGGGAGAGCTCTCAAGATGATTTTGCCCTTTCACAACCACGTGAAGGATATCCTGGAGGGTATTTCCAAACAGAAAGCCAACCTCGGGGGGAAGGCACATACAAGAACTCCGTTCCGATCTAGCCAGCTCTAGAACTACCTTTCAGCAAGCCATCAGGCTAATCGTTGCCGCCAGGCTAGGTGATGCTGGTCATATCGAGACTGCAACTTTTATCAGTTATCTGAGGATAGCATGTTTATACTACGGCTACATGATCCTTGATAAACCGTCTATTCCCCTAGAAGCTCTGAAGAGACCTTTCCGTTTGCTTTTGCCGCTCGTCACTAGGGACAACCTTACATCCTTCTTCTACACTCGCTTGCAAGCCAGGCTCACTAGTAAGATGCCGGGTGACTCTCCGGAAGTACCTCACTTTCAAATAGGAGGCGCTGGTTTGCACTTTCCTGAAGTATCTGTTTTTAGCGATCAGGAAAGCGAATCTCAGAAGCCATACCGAGATTTTATGATGCCTAATGACTGGTCCGGTTATTCGCCTGAAGTTCAAGAAGAGCTTCAGGGGGAGTGGTTTGATTTACAGGACTTGGAGAGGTACCTAGAAGCAACAAGCGTTCGTATCTCAACAAAACCTCAAATTGCTGACGGCTGTGTTGGGAACGCAGTGGATTTCGCAACAGGTATGGATCAATTCTTGGATTCTATTGAGGTATCTGACAGTTATTAGCACTCATAAGAAACTGCATATGTTTGGGCCGAAGTCCCGGTTTCAAGCGAATTGATGTAGATTTTGCCAGCAGGGAGGATTCTTGGCAGTAGTAGATCAAGCCGCATGGTCTTTCCTTCGCGCTGCATCTATGTTCTTGTTATCTGGAAAACGAATGCTGAGCCGAGAGGGTTTTAGAACGCTGCCTCGCTGATGACGCGTGTCCTAGAAATATTACTAGTTAAATCGCCGTTGCTCTGAGCGTACGTCCAGTGTCTGTTGCTGAACCCTGGACAAGCCTCAATCCTGGACGTAAGGTATTTCATGCGGGCTTTAATTCAATAAGCAACGGCGGTACTAGACAGTCAGAAGTGATCTAAGGGTCCAGCTTGGAAATCGGGGAAGGTTCACATGGTTGAAAATATCAATTTAACTTCTTCACTAAGACATTTAAATATAATCTACAGCTTGCTGGGCTCAGAGCTGTTTACTCCTTTCATATTTGCCTTTGTCTGAACAGAAAATTCGTTCCACCAAGGATAGGTCCGTGGTGCATCTCTCGCAAGAAGGTCGTTGAACAGTGGCCTCCTCTTGGCGAAAAACGCCTTTTTGAACTCGAGGTGATCCCTGTTCGCACTGTTAGTGAATAGTGGCCTCAATACTACATCGATGATACACACCGTCCGCCAAACGTATCATACAACAAAGGGCTATCAACCAGATGCGCCCTCTCAATAGTTCCAGGATTCCTCCATATCAACTGTCGATTGATATGAATTGCCATCAAACTGACACTAGAGGCAATTTTCTCTGCCAGCTCAATTGCGCGTGGAAGAGCCTCCTCAGGTTCCGAAACAAGCTCTTGCAAAAATCCCGTGGAGCAACGGGGACTCGGCAGGATAGGTTTCACCTGTGGTGAGGAGATGAGTTGCGTTGCTATATCCGACCATGCGCGGAAGGAAAAATGAACTGCACGACTCCATTGTAATGCCAATGCGTGAAAATGGAAATCCAAACTTGGCCTTGCGAGGCGCAATTCTAAGAATGAAAGATTCATTTCTCAACGAAATCTAAATGTAGCAGATCTTAGTAGCGTACCTGGTGCCGGCGGCCAAGGTCGATGTCATGCCAATTCCGACAGAAAGACCATTGTATGCCACCATGACTAGCTTAGAACAGTTAAACATCGCCAGTGCAAGAGATCCCCCAGGGTCACGCATTTCGCTGGGTGGCGAGGAATTCTTCATCTAGCTCGTGTCAATTGTGAGGTCAATTCCAGCACTGAAAGTACTCCCGGCCCCCGTCATGATTATAATTTTGACTCGTTCATCCACGTCAAAGGCTTTAAACAAGGTGATGAG
Organism: Penicillium sp. S1316; assembly: GCA_023627405.1. Taxonomy (NCBI): domain Eukaryota; kingdom Fungi; phylum Ascomycota; class Eurotiomycetes; order Eurotiales; family Aspergillaceae; genus Penicillium; species Penicillium sp. S1316. Next base: position 67,267 of record JAMAHF010000020.1, read on the forward strand.
GTCCTGTATCATATCTAGCGTGATTGCATTGAGCTTGTCTGGGCGATTCAGAGTCACGATCTGTAGTCGTGTTACCCCAGACACTGAGTCTGGATAATTCGAGACGCGGACATGGCTATCGGGTGAGTTGACGTAAGTTTGTGGTGACATGTCGGTTTGTAGAACAGAGGCTGAAAAGAAAACAATGCTTGAAAGGGTGAATCACGAATCGATTAGAATATATATATGCCAAAAAGGCATATATCTGCGAATTACTCCATCAGATGTGATATACTACTAGACTACTGCACCGTGGCCTTCAGGACAAAATTGAAATAGTATTGCTTACCGAGGCGGCATCTCGCCGAGGCTGAACCTTAAGAACTGTCCAATGTTCAGTAATCAATCAAGTGAAGGTCACATGTCGGAATACCTGGCTTCGGGGGGGAAATGAATCTCAGAGTAGCACACTAGATGTAGAAAATGCGCTACCCTTGATCAACGGTGGTTTCCCACAGCCTAATGGGAATGCTGACTGTGCCAATTCGGTCCACTAAAGATCGGACCGATCTGGGGGTGCTACTAGGTACACACCCCTGTATCCACATACAAATACAGGGATTTTGGAGCGTTGATTCACATGAGATCTAATATAAAACCGGAATATAGCTTTGTTGCCGAGGCCCAATTAGTCAACATCTACCGTAGCACCAGGCGATGAGAGAAGTAGCAGCTGAAGCCATTCCATCCGCTGATGTGTATAAAGCTCCCCACCTGTGGTCACCATGAAGATCTTTTTCAGCTTCTCAATTGGTACGGCTGGCCAACAGACAAAGACATCATTTCCCACGGACTGGCAAACGTCACAATGAACAAAAAGACGCTTCGCGAAGCGCGTTTGAGCGCTCGGACAGCGCTTGAAAGAGCTGGAAAGCTCCAATTCAAACCAGTATCCTCTGCAAAATGGGTTGATATTGAACGTACTTGGACAGGGAAAGTCCACGTCCGCATTGAACATGACACTGTCCACGGCTGCACCCCGGAGATGATCCGTTGGTGGTTTGAAAACCTGGGACGACACACTACCTGGGATGGTGTAGGGTTTGGAGGCCCTGAAATTTCTTTCTACCATATATGGCATCACCGAGACCATATCTCAGTTACTCCTCTTACTGGTGTGCACAACAAAGGCTTTGCTGTCTATGAGAAAACCCGTATTACCGAACAGTTCAACGATTGCAATGATAGGATCAACGTGGATGTTTATACGGAACGTCTTGATGACAAGGAGTTCAATTTTATCATCAAACAATTCGGCCTTACTGGCGTCCGTCTCAATCATTTTTACTCTGCTGAGAGTGATGGGTCTCGATTTTACGCAGAAACTATCGTGGGATTGGATTTACCTATTATTGGTTGGCTTTTTAACTGGACTGTTCTCCCCTTCTTGTATTCAAGAAAGACTGCAGAGCACTGGATCACTCATAATGTTGAGGAGACTGGAAGGTCAGAATCCATTATTCCAGTGCTTTACAACCATGACAAGAGGGCTGGTCAGCCTTCTGGCTAGGAAAATATCCGCAGATTAATGCTCACACAATGTTACTCTTCTTGTTTGTGGTAGATTAGACCATCTAGCCACTATCATCCGCAGTCATGTGTACCATATCGTTTTCTTTCCTCACTATGAGTTCGAACAAACATCCTTCCAAGCGTTCTATAGACGATATTTATAATCTCACAGTAGAGGGAAAAGTGCACACACGACAAACGATGTTTTGGAACTCCTGGTTATTTTGATCTACTAAAACAGAAAAATGTACGAATCCATGGAGGTAGAAGAGATATTAAGAGAACATTGGTCTGTCAAGAGAGTACGAGGATTGAATGATAAACAATTTGCACTTATCATTACAGAAAACCATGTCACGATCATTTTCTCTAGAGTGAACATAGTCAATCGGTCTATCATTGCTGGGGGATGATGGGCAAAGTGATGGAGTTGACATAATCCGGCCCGAAATGAATGCAGTTTTGGCCTTTGAAGACAGACTCGGACCTAAATGACGGTTAGATAATTGCAACGTTGTCTCCAGTGTGTTTTCTGTCATATTCCCACCTGTCAACAGGGTCATCATGGCCCCAGAATCCTGTCCCTGGAGTATCTCCGGAGCTTACCTCCAGCACCAAGCGAGCGCCGCGTCCAACAACGACGCTTGTTGGCCAGATCTCCACATCAACAGGGTATACCTCATTGGGAATTACAGGGAGAACATCTGTGGAATAGAAATCTCGATATGGTAGCCAAGGTCGGTGACGTGGATGCTCAGGATTGGTTTTGCGAAGAGATACACGGAGCCACCCCCTCGTCAAAGGAACTGGCTCTCCTGTAGACCCGGTATAGTGTATTTCTTCACCAGAAGAGGAGATATGACGGAGGGTAACGAATAAATCCAGGTCAGAGGGAGAGTCTCCCCAACGATCTCTGCTGATTGAGACATTGAGATGAGCCACAATATGGCCAGTGATCTCTGTTTCCGAGTCAAAGGGGAATGATGTAAAATTCAGAATATCCGTGGCTCGCCCTTTGCCCGGGGCTCTGTATGTCAGCTTGCTAGGAAGTCCCTGGCTCGGTCGAACAGACTGCAGCCCCTGCTCCACAGTTAGATAGAAAGGCGTGTATTCTGTCCTAGCCAATGGCCATTCATATTCCTTTCGTCGCAAGAAAGATTTTTCTGCAGCAGGATCATTGTATCCAACATTTCCTCGGCGAAGGATCAGGTCAACTTTAGGGACGGCTCCCTTCCGGCTCCATCCAGCTCGATCTTCACCTTTTAGCCAGGCATCCAGGAAACTTCTTTGAATTTCAACTTCCTCCGGATAGTAGAAGGGTAGGTCATGTCGCCCGACGATAAATCGAAGATATTTGAACTCCGATCCCGACCACAGGTACCCATTCACATTCCCCCGAAGATGTAGGAGGTTCCCGCCGAGATTTGCCACGCTGAGAATCGGCACAGTTATGTCTTCTAAATTGAAGTTAAGGGCCGCTAGATATTTGTTGTCGCGATACCTCTGTTCATGCAGACTTGTTTTGTGTCGGTTGGCGGCTAATTTATCCGCTCGAAGATCGCCTTCAACAGTGTCGAGACCCCAGTTACGTGCAGCGCGCCCAGGCAAACCATACTGGTTCGGAGCGACCTGACGAGCGTACCACATGTCATAAAATCTGTTCGATAGAATACCTCCATGCCGAATGGACTCATTATAGGCGTCAGAGAATCCTTCCCATGGTACAATGGCTGCTAAGCCTTTAGGACGCCGAGCGGCGACTTGCCATTGTGTCGCGGCATAGTAGCTGACCCCAAGGAGCCCGACTTTTCCCGAGGACCAGGGTTGCTGTGCAGCCCATTCGATGACATTGCAGAAGCCGTCAATTGACGCTGCTGATTTAACGTGCAGGACACCGGGAGATTGCCCAGTACCGATTTCGTCAGCTCGTACAACGACATATCCGTGGCTGGTCCAAAAGTGTGGTGTTGGAGTCTCCCATGCAGAATGTTCTGTTTGGTGCTCTGGGTTCACCTCCGAGAAACTCTTAGGATTGAACCTTGCTCGTAAAGCTGGATTAGCACATTTCCTCCGCTATATTATTCTTTCGCACGTACTGCTGATAGGAAACGTCCTTGCCATAGGGGCCGTATGTTATGAGCACGGGGAATCTGGCTTCTGTTGTAGCAGGCTTAGGCCTATAGACATTACAACGGACCACTGCATCGTTTCCCAAATGCACAGACACATTATGCTCAATTATGTATGGGAAGCTTTCTGTGTCAACAGTTTGAATGTAGCGGTATTGAGTTGGCATCTTTGGTTATCTTGTCTGTCGCAACATTATGAGTCAAAAGTCGTGTGGTAAAAAAAAACTAGACTGGAAAGCAAAGATTGCCTAGCTGGAACTAGAACACAAACTCACCTTTCTGTGATTGATATTCTGACGAGGAGCTTGGCCGGGGGTTAAGAACGTAGGATGAGGAAAGACTCTTCTTATATATGTGATAAACTGCTACTAGAGGCACCTTCTTGGTAAGGTTGAATTGACCCACCGATAGCCCCAACTGCCACGAGTAAAGACCGGAATGCAATCTGAAAGGGACCTTGATCTGTCGGGTCACCAATTAAGTGATAGATGATGTCTTCTAGTCACACGAGGGCTATTTTTCATCTAATAATTCATAGACACACGGGAATACTCTTCTAGAGCCGGTACTAATTTCGGCCCTACCCAAGGTTTGTCTTGTTGGCCGTTGGTACTCTTGAGCCAGGCGGCTCCTTTGTTTTACTTTGGAGAGATTGTTGAACTCAAAAGTCGTAACTCAGAGCTCTGGGAGTTTCAACCAAGTTCTTCGGGGCGAATATAGAAACTGTCTAATTTGGCGCTGGATCTCGAATCCACTGCAGACAATCCGAAATATAAGACGAAGTTAATAGGCTGAGTGCACACCGGGTCGAACCTTTGGACTCCTATGCAGTGACTCATTACGACGACGTCTCCATCACATGAATCCACTCGATTTTACCAGCGTTTAGACTAGCGGTATTCTGGATGCAGAGCCGAATCTTGAATGAGAGGTAGCTTGAAACTTTCACAGACCTTGCGTATCCGTGTTCGGCCCGACCTGCGTAGAAACGCCACACGCGATTCGGCCCGATTCGAGACAACATACCACTGGGCAACCCAGACAGCTTGCCATGCGAAGCTTAGCTTTGACTTCCAGCATTATGCCTCGGTTTTACCTGAGCTTTAGTACTATGGTACGGACGTAGCATTTTATGAAGAATGTGGATGGCATTACTTACCAATAGAGACCAAGCCTAGCCAGGCATCGATCTTGTCCCACACACCCAACTTATAACGCATTCTTGGCCGTTGTCAATGAACGCAAGAGAAATTTGACATGGCTGGTGAAACTTCTCTTGGCATAAATATCCATGGTACATCCACATTAAGCGCACATGCTTCAATGTTTGATTAGTATTCGGCTCTGCTACCGAGGTATAATCACCATTTAGGTTCATGCATCATTTTCGGACCAATGCGGGGATAATAGACTTCACTGACCCCGCGCCACATATGTTTTTGAACAGAGCCATTGTGACGCTATAATTTTGATCTACATTCAATCTCTGTATTTAAGTAGTGGTTCAGGTTGTGCAAAAGTGCGAGATCGAATTGCACCTTCAGAAACGAGATCTTTAGTACATAGTCGGCTTGTTGTTTTGACCCGAGCTCCGATATAGATGAACTTAGCTAGGTTGAGCCCAGGATCTAAATCAAATGAAACAAAGCCATGGTCAAGTAAGCTAGGTGGAACGAAGTAAGGCCACTCTATAAACGAGCGGTACGGCTTGTAGTATCGGATACTAGACAAAGTATATCACAGCATGATCCTGGGGGATAATAGCACCAAGCTGCACTCTGAAAGTAACAATAATATCTATCAAATACAAGCATGACTAAGTGGTGAGCAAGTAGCTTCCAACCTAGCCCCCTATTCTCACCATGCCCACTCCCCATTATCGTTTGCCCTATTGGACTCCCAGTCTCCTCGGCCGTATGTGCCTGGGTTCCTTTAACAGTAGGTTCACAACCGTAGATAGAAGCAATGAAAGTTATGTCGGAACAGCGTCCTGACAGCCTGGCTGAAGTCATAGCTAGTTGTCTAAAGCTTCATTCTCACCAGCATCTCCTGTCCCTTATCTGTGAATAGCAGTAAGCCATTCACGTATCCGATCACCCAGAGCGCAGGATATCGCCAGTGGAACCACATGGGATGTTCAGAGGCCCCGAACCATTCAAAGTGCCGGTCCAAGCTATAGCAGAGGTAGTTGCATGTACTGAAAACCAGTAGCGTCAAGATGGCAACGAAATGAGCAGCTTTCTTTCCGTAGTGGTGGTCGACGATGAAAGTGTTTATGAGGCCACCCAGGGTTCCACCCATGCCTAGGGGACAGAACACAAGCGTCCACATAACCTTCTGGAAGAGGTCGCGGGTGCCAGTCATGATAAAGACACCAACAGCAAGGAAAACAATTTCGATGAAAAGACAGCTGAGTCAAAAGAGGAGAAATGGACGTATATAGATGATTCGCCGTTTATGCGCGGTTTTGTAGTCTTCTGGGGCGGTGATTATTGGTTGGTATTGAGCCATGATGGAGATGCTTGATTTGACAACTTGATTGTGCAAGTGAGATTATTGTGACGGGAAGACATGAGAGTTTGGTAGCCTCAAGATAGGTGATTGTTGCTGCTTAAATCCAACACAGACTGTCCCCCTCTCGATGACTACCAGACTCAGTCCGGTGCAGCTCCAGTTCGTACGACCTACAATATTTAAGGAATGGTTCAGTAGGTTCAGTGTATGTACTATCAGGTCCAGTCCAATGCCGTGTACATATCATGCTGATAAATTGCAGAAGGTGAACTCGGAAACAACTTTTATTGTTGGTCAAAACGAGTGTCACGTTGCAGCTCTTATTTGGCCTATGTTTGGCGACAAATATGAAACCAAACAGGGTCTTGCTTTGAAGTCATGGCTGATTAAAACGCTATATCAGTGAGTAGGCATAAGTGATTACTTCAGATGGTCGAAGATTATAAACAGTCAATACTCGCAGGAAGGTTGATTTTATGAATCCTAGGAGGGATACAGGGGATATAATGGCAGCCGCCTCATGGTTTAAACATGAAGGCCACCGATAAAGGCAGCGACATTGGTCTAGCATAGTTTAGTTACTAAAGTAACCCTAACATTTAGGTCGGCTAGATTCCAATAAAACCAGTAAGGATTCTTAATATGCTTTATTCATGGATGTGTCCCCTATTCTCGTATAAAATCAATACACAAAAAAGCCTTTTGAGTGTATATTTTCTATCACGTATCGAGCTTCGTTTTTATACAATAATAGTTAACGATATATTTGACGTTCAGGGAGCATTCAAACTATGTTATCTCAATCTTAGCGAGAATATCCTGGTACTCATAATAGTAATCTAACCAAAGGCACAGACAAATCAAAAACAGGTAGACGAAAGATATAACGTCTTCAGGCAAAGCTAGAGTATCCTTTCCGGTTCAAGCCGTGACTCCAAAAAATCAAATACAACCTGGTGCAGGCGAAAGAAGGCCCCTTGGTGGCAATGCGTGTCTCCGCCCTCTTCAGCCTTCAGACTAACAAGTTCACATTCACAGCTTAGATTCCTTCTTAGCAACTCCGGTTGACCCTTTAAAAAGTGGTCATTTTCCGCGTCAACAATAAGGCAAGGCGTCACAATATCATGACTGATCCCTTCTAATGTATATTTGCTGGTTGCACGGCTAAGTTCTGCGGCAGAGTCCACACCAAACGTCCATTTGCCATTACGCAAGGCCCACCGAGTCCCCGTCGAGAAGGAAGACACGCAGTCAAATAGAAAATTGGGTAAAGTGTCGTATTTCCGCTCCACGAGCTTCTGGACGAAAAGTGGCTGCGCATTTCGAAATGCAGAACCGAAATCATACACACCGTCATCGAGGACGATCGCAGCCGCGCGATGTTCCTGCGTAGCGGCCCTAGCCACCAAGTACCCACCCATGCTCCATCCGAAGAGAACTATGCCATTGGCCTCGATTTCCGCGCGAGATAGGGCATAGTCCACAACAGGCGTGAGAACCTTTTCCCAGTCGTGTCGAAAATGCATCCCTTGGCTTCGGATCGCCGCACCCTGTCCGGGACCATCGAAGGCGAGGAAGTTATACCCCCTTGCCAGAGCCGCTGCCCCAATGGCAAACCACCCCTCACTTGACGTTGAGTCAAACCCGCCGTTGATAATTATTGTGCGTCGTGGTTTGTCTGTCCTGTCAGGCCGAATAAAATACCCCGGTAATGATGTCTCCTCGTAAGGAATACGGATCGGCTCGTAGCAAAACCCCGAAACCTCCATCGCCTTAACAAACGCACTCTCAGAGCTTTCATAAAGAAACTGCGATATTTTATCTTCATGGACATTTTCTCGGCGGTAGAACTCCGCCGTTCGGAAGTAATTTGACGCACGAAGGTATCCATGGTAGGCACTTTCACTGTTTTTGGTTGTTTTCGAGTGGTCTGCATTGGAAACTGCTCGCTCTGCGGCCTTCTGCCATTCGCGGACCCAGTCTTCTTCATTTCCAGGCCGGATTTTGGAACAGATCGCTATCACTTCCCCGAGATCTGCCCCGCCGTAATTGCTGTAGCCAGCGGCCCGGAGTACTTCATAGCTGAAGGACCCGTTGGATTTGAAAAAGTGATCGATAAGCATTGGAGGCAGGTAGGTCAGTAACTTTGAAAGAGGCTGAGAATATGCAAGGATGGAACTGAATCATGGAAAATCCAGGAAGTTGTTCTGACGTGGAGATGCGGCGGGCGCTTGATTTGTCTGCAGGTCTTTTTATTTATACGGAAAGCTGTTGAAAGGGAAACATGGGGATCTCTAAATGTCGGAGCGGCCCTGGTTCTGACTTAATTCGGACCGAATTTATGAACTAGCCATTTTTAACCTGTGATGACAAACCAAATATTGGTAACTAACTAGGTAGGCTCTCAGAGCGAAACATGCTCCAGAGGAATTAAAATCAGCGAAATGAAACAAGGGGGATCTGCAGCCTGCGCAGTATGTGGAGACTGGGGAATTAGATCTGCATGTCGCCCATTTGGGGGTTTAAGATAATAAGACGCTTGCATTTCCGTATCGGTTGTTTATAGAGAAGAATCCCAAAAATTGCATACTTGGAGGACCTCTCGATTTCCATCGAGCGAAGACCAGCCGATAGGACATGGCAATTGCATAGTTACATCATGATGTAGGACAGACGTGAAACAACTCTGCGCTGAAGAATGAACAAACCCCCGCCGTTCTCTACAGTGTCTTGGAGAACCAATCTTTAGCATGTGTCGCTGCAACGTTGGTATCTGCGCGGTCTGAATACAAACTCATATGACTGACACCAGCCAAAATCTCGACGCGTTTGACTGGAGCCTGAATCTGATTAAAGGCTTGTATTTCCAAATCCCATGCCGTAATATTATCTCCCTCGGCAATAATCATCATCACACTAGTGTTGAGAATCCGCTCCAGAAAGGGTGAAACGCTGTAGTTCAACAGCAGTTCAGCGGATTCCATCGTGCTCCAGTGCTCGTGCAGGGGCGCCTCGCCTTGCTTCACTTGCATAAACACCTCGTACACACGGGGGAAGGGCCAGACAGAGAGCTCATCATATGGTGCTCGGGACGCCATTGCAATCGTGCCCTCATTGTTGCTAACAGACGAGGTTACACGTTGTCTTCGATCTGCGAGGATAGCTGCTTGCAGATCCGCGAAGCGGCGCTCCCCATGTGCGCGTCGTAGGTTGTTGTAGCCATCGACAACGGGCACAATGCTGACAATGGACTTGATGCGCGGGTCGATCGCGGCGAGGATTAGAACATGGCCGCCGCTGTAGGAGATACCCAGGCAGCCCAGCCGCGAGGCATCAACATCATCGCGGCTTTCAGCGTAGGTCAAGGCGTTACGATAATCGGAGATCTGCTGCCACGGATCTAGATGCTGGCGGCGGGCGCCTGAGCTTTCGCCGAACCCCCCGTAGTCGAAAGCAAGGACTTGCACTTCTTCCTCGTTCACGATCCTGGCTATGTGTGGAAGGACAATTTCTTTAGTGTAGCACCATCCACCGGCACAGATTACAGTGGGCAGTTTACCCTCGGCACGGTCGGGACGGAAGAGGATACCAGCGAGGGTTTCACCATCGCTTGTGAAGTTCAAGTTAGAATGCATAACGAAGTAGTATGTATGGTAGGGCGTTATATGAGAATTGCGGTAGAGATGCGGCGCCCGTTTGGCCTCCTTTATACCCCTCTTGCTCACTGTAGACGCACCATTTCCTGATTCTCACAGGCTGCTCGACCCCTCACACCTTCAAGCAAAACAACTCTTGAGAGTCGTCGCATGATACTCACTTCACTATCCTTACAGAGCTTTTCTTGGGGTACCCCAAAAGTGCCCTTAGGGAGCTGGATTCGGCCCGACTCGGTAATCGGGGGAGATAATGTGTACATAGCCGAAAATGTACATGGGTCGCGAGGATGACTGGCCTGTGATCCCACTAAACATCCCGTAATACCTAATTAAATTCCAGTGGTGGGAGGCTTTGCTTGAGATGGTCCTGGATCCAGTTTCCAGCAAAGCATTGCTGTCTGTGCTGTACTTCTAACCTCCCGGACAACTCTATTCATCAATATGCATCTATAGCCTTACTACCGGTCGGACCTCTACAACCACAGATTGACTATAGGGGTTCTTGAATCTGAATTTCTTTTTTTTATTACGACATCCCTGAACTTTCCGTGCGTCTTTGGACCTAGCTGGTCACCTACTATCACATCCCGATGATAGCTCTGCAACAACCGCCCTTCGCCGCGCAGAGGGGTTTCACGGCAATAACAGATCGGGTCTATATTCGCAATGTATGCGATGAACCGTCCAGTCCATCGCTCGCTCAACAACAAGAACCCACGACGGTCGTGATATTCGGATGGGGCGATGCCGCGCTCAAACATGTCTCGAAATATAGCGACGGCTACCACAATATTTTCCCTCGCGCCAGAATCATCGTCGTGCTATCGCGTACCCTCCAGGCAGTAACGCAGAGACTGGAATCCCGAATCGAAGCTATGATGCCTGTGATTGATATAGTATTTCCAACTCCGTGTACCCTTGGGGGCAAAGCCAGCGCTGGTGCTGCTAAGGGTGATGATGGTAATAAGAATGCACCAGAGGATATAGAGCGAGAGCGAACCCTACTCCACGCAATGTCCAATACAGGCTCCATTTTCCTCGCTGCCACGCTACTCGCGTATCAGCGTCGCCGGGGTACTGATCGAAAATTCCCCGTTTCGTTGCTTGTGTGTGATTCAACGCCTGGCAGTCTGGATTTCGCATCGCAGGTGGGCCGTTGGTCACGGGCCATGGCCGTGGGGATATTGACATCAAGATACCTCCGGACGTGGCTGCCATTTATTACGATTACTCAAGTCCTAGCCGTTACATATATGGTACTGTGGGCCAACTGGGCTTGGGAAAAACTCCGTGGAACTGAACCGTCAGGTATATGGGCCAGCCGAGTTATCAACGACCTTGCTATTGTACCCGTCGAGTCCCACAGGCTCTATATGTATTCGAAGGAAGACGAAATAATCTGGTGGGAGGACCTACTGCAAGCTGTTGCTCAGGCAAAAGCTCTAGGATACAGGGCAGATCTTGAGATGTTCGAGGGATCGCCGCATGTGGGACATATGAGACTGCACCCGGAGCGGTACTGGAAGAAGGTTCTGAGCGTTTGGGAGGGGGCTCTTCTAGGCACCGAAATGGGGCGAAGGGAGGCCGCAGATTAGTATCAGCGGTCATGCAATATTGGGTTACTGTATGTATGATTATATGTTTCCCTTTGGTTAGGCTTGCCACTCAGGTCTTTGAAAATGTGACGGATCAAGGCCCTATCATATAATTTGCTCTTAGGACAAGACTTGGGGTTACAACAGGTTTCAAGAGCACTTTTTGAACTGGTCCTGCCGCTTCATAAGTTCCACTATGTTCTACGAACGGCATAATCAAACATCGAAGGAAGACATGTTGGGAAAGTCCAATTCGTCCAGGTGCGTCGAATGGGATGTTGACGTATGGAAGGGAAAGATGGTCCGTTTCAAATGCGTATGAGCTAATGGACTATCACTCGAACTTGAACCGGAACCCCAATTTTGCCGTCCCCGTCGACAGGCGAGGTCATCGCGACGTCTCTTCAGGCACTCCCTTGCCACTACTCGAAGACTCGGGGCGCACGAACAGATTATACCGACCTGAAGCTCAAGTGCCGAGAGAATCCAAATCGGGCATGCAACCCATGACTCGTCATAGGTGTGAAAAAGCCTGTAGATATATATAGTCTTGAATACCCCGCAAACACAGATAAGCAGGCCGAGAAGAAACATGCCGAGCACACCAATGCGTGTCTTGATCGGTAAATTGAGTTGCCAGACGATAGGTCCGGGAAGCAATATCACCCAAAAGTCCAATACTGTCATCATGGCGCTTCCGCTGAAAATAAGTATCTCGCGGTTCGCGCATTGGTATGGATAGGAAGGGCGGAACGACGGAGGGTTGAAGTCGTACGAGGCTTTGAATGGTCTGTTGAATCAGAGTTTCCTCCAGTCAGCAAATATACAGAGAGACGAGGCGAAGCAGCACTTTTTGACCCGGATGACACGAACCTGCACCGAAATATCAGGCCGAAGATGTACGCAATAGATAGCCCAACCGCAAAGAAAATCGTCGCATAGATGACGCGGATGTAAAGTTTCCGATGCTGATGCTGTATGAGACGTCTATAGAAGGCAAGAAATGACACTCTCACCAAAGTTGACGCCAAACAGAAAAGCACGAAAGTGATAGTGACCAACACATTTGACGGACGATACATCTTTGGCGGTAGATCCCATGCGTGCCTGTCGAGTAAATATTCCCATTTGCTTAGCAAGACGGCGATGGTAACGCCGGTAGTTGGAAGCTGCATAGAGTGAAATGTGAGCGAATGCGCCTCGCAAGCAAGCCAGACGGGCGGGCTCTGTTTAATCGGCAGGAGGACCAACCATTGCAAGGCCAACCAGAGCATCCTCTGCGCAGACGGTATGTGAAATTCGGATTTTTGCATAGAACCGAAGGCACAGAACAATACTCGCGAGGGTGTAGAAGGTAAGTACGATAATTGGTAAAGCAGGTCCTCTGGTCTCCGGATTTGCAGCTGGGGCTGGCCAACTGTCCACGACGGCAGGCGGAATGGCAATCATAACAAGTTATGTGAGGAGGTACTTAACCCGAAGATCTGTTTCAACCATAAGGGGCTCAGGATATTCATGATCGTTGAACCTGTATCAAGAATAATGTGAAGATCAACACATTTTATACACAAATAGCAGATGGCATGTGTTTATTTTTGCGGGGAATTAGCTTCAGTGTAGGATCCTAGACTGCAGCTAAAGCCATTTGACGTTTATATATTTAAAGTTTGATTGTGGTGGCAACGGTACTGCATATTCCTCCGTTCCAGTGCGGATCGGGTAGCTTCAATTATGTAAGACGGTGAAACCCCTGGTTTGCAGACAGCTAGAGAAAGACTAAATGATTTCTGCAGTCCGGTGAGCAATAAGATTCTAGAGCTGTTGAGCCCCTTTTGTCTGGTTTAATGTGGTACCACTTTGTATGGCGGGCACATGTGATTCGGCCCGAACTTCGTGATGTCTTGACGTCAGCTCCGAACCAGGTGCGGAGTTGCTTGGGCGAAATTGGACGGCCCTCCACAGATTCTCTCGGTTTGAATTTCGTAATTCGGTCCGATAAGCAGCGACAGAATAGCACCGAGTAGTTGCAAGCTATCAATGCAGACAAATTATGGACGCCTCCGAAACCCAAGAAAGAGGCCAGAGACAAGCAAGCGCTGGGAGTCGCTCATCCAGTACTGCATGTTTGCGATGCCGTACGCAGAAGGTGATTACAATTCTAGTTATTCCCGTACCCAGATATGTTTCTTTTGCTGATAATTAATCCTGTCCAGCTCAAGTGTGGCCGTGAGCGTCCCGTGTGTGCTCGGTGCCAGCGAGTCGACGCGACGTGTTCCTATCCTTCGCCCCCGAATCGTCGGGGCCCACGCCCACGCTCACAACGTGCTCGCCTTCTAGCAAGGGTAGCTGAACGTAGTCACCCGCAGGAACATACTCGCCCTTGGCGAACACCCGTTCCGCAGCCTTATAGCGACCCGTCATCGCTATCGCAACAGGAATCGCCTTCGAGGATTGAGCCGTGGGGCCAAAGCGCCATCCTGAATGCCGTTAACTTTAATGACGATCTTGAAGGGATATCGCATCCTCGCAGCGACACTGTGGTGGATGACGCATCCGTAGTGCTAGCTACAGGAACGCCTGTATTGCTCGATGTATGCGCTAAGTTGATGCATGGAGTTTGATACAAGAGAGGTCCCTCGGCTGATTCCTGATTTGATATCTTCATAGTCCTATCCAAATCAGCTACGGACGATGAGCTCAATCGCAAAAGCAACACACTCAACACATAACCCAGACCAAGATCAGCCACCTCTACCTCCAACTGCCCTCGGTCTATCTCTACTGGAACTTTACTTCACGCGCATCTATAATGCGCCTCTGCTATTCCACAAGCCTGTTTTATTTCAACAATATCTAGAGCAACAGCTTAATGGCGCTCTTCTTAGAGCCCTACTGGCGTTGGCAACACTGTAGGTTCTGCTGTAGTCCAATGCTACTCTTGCTTTCTGCTGGGGAATTTCTTTGCTTAACTTGATATCTCCAGGTTTCTACAACCCCACGATCCAGAGAGTGAAAAAGACCTCATTGGAGAACATACTGAATTAAAAGTCCTGAGTATATATCACGCCTCTGGGCTACCATGGGCGAGAGCTGCATTCAAGGAAGCCATGCTTGCAGCCGTGGACAGCCCGTCTCTCATGGTCATTCAAGCGCTTGAGTGCCTTCAGCACTATTGGTTCGGTATTGGCCAGCCCTATCAGGGCAATCTTTGTCTTGGTGAGTTTCTACCCGTGGCTTACAGCCGACCACTAATAACACATATTGCTGGCAACATGTACCTGGTGGGGAAATATAACATTAACAAATTTGAAATAGCATTAGCCTATCGCGCCTGCCATCTTCTTGGGTATGCCAAGAAGATTCCGAATGGTGTCGTTGGGCTTGACCATGATGTGAGCCTTGAATCGGAGCTCGCCAGGCGATGCTTCTGGGCCTGCTGGACGTCGACATGCATCGTCATGGAGCCAGAACCATATATCAAATCCTCCTGGCAGGAGGTCGCCATGTTGCCGCTTCCCGGGGTAATTCGACCCACGCTATCGGAAGGATATAGAATAATGCTCGGCGAAATGATGGATGAAAATTGGAACGCTAGTGTTCTGACACCAGGAGCAAAACCCGGACCAGCTCCAGCGAGCTTGATGAAAATGGTGGGTGTCTGGTAAGTCGGGAGAAGAGAACTATTTCGCTACCTTGATGACATGGCGAACATCAACTGATAAAGACGTTACATGCCAGGGCAAAGGTACAACTGCTGTGCAAAGACAATAAGATCGGTTCTATACTCTCAGAAAGATTTCAGTCCGGGCGGACATTGTCGCAAATGGCAACCTCATTTTTCGACGACGCAAAACGTTATAGGAGCTCCGATTCAGATTTCAATCACGAGAGTAACGATAGCCAAGCTCAGACCCCGCAAGAGCAAGACCTGTTGCTCGTGCACGACGCCTTGTATCACCAGTGCCAAATCAGCATCCATTCAATGATCCTGCCCTTATTCTCGGGCAGCGCAAATGAAAACAACTCAGAGAAAATACTAGACGCGGCTGACCAGAGGCAAAGCGCAACAACTGTTGCAAAACACGCTGATCTACTACGTCGCTTATTAGAACCGTATCTCTCTGGTCAGCGTCATGCTTCGTTTCTACCACCTCTTGTCGGCTACGCGGCGTTTGTCGTGGGAATCGTTCTTCTTGTCATGGAAATTTCATGCCCGAACAGAAGCAGTGGAACAAACGTCATTACATTCGGCACCGAAGCCAGTGGGAATGGCAATGAGAATACGAATGGTAATGGTCGGGGCTGCCGATTAAGCGCCGTGGAATCAATATTGCATCTACTTGATCGTCATAGGGTTTATTGGAGGGCGTTGCAACGTCCGGTAAGCGTTTTCCGGTCCCTTCTCATATCATTTTGCGTTCATGGATGGGTCTGGCTTTGTACAGGGTGTTGATGATTGGCTCATAGTGCGAAATATTGCATACCGCACTGCAAGGAGAATTTCAGAAGCATTCAACACAAAGTCTACATCAACAGGCGAATCTTCAAAGTAGTACGTCACCTGAACCAGGCACCTCCAACAGCATGCTATATGGAAAAGAACCACTATTGCATGACTAATGTGCATTTATTCAGGTCATCTTCCGGCACCAAGTAGTGCCATCGAAAATCCGCCGACGTCCGCCGCAGGATACTCTCAAGTGACGGAGCACTTAAGTCAACAGTCACATCCCGTTGCTAGGATGGCGACTGACCCTGCAGAAGAAGGACCATTGTCAGGATTAGTTCAACATAGCTCCGGTTTGGCTACTAATGTTAACAATAACAATGATTTTGGAACAGCTGCAAGTGAAGCAGAAGCGAACCCCATTGATCCGTTGATCAGTGGGGGTAATGTCAATGTACCGCAGGATTATGATTGGTATAACTTGTCATTTGCGGAGGCCGGAGTTGAGCAGTTTGCTGGTCTTGAACCTTTCGCTCTCTTTCAACACGGGTGGCAGACATTCGGGTAGTTAGGTGTTCAACGGTCAGATAGTAATGCTCACATAGGATCTTAAAGAATACGGGACGCCCTTGATTTCAGGCAGTATTAGAGACCGATGTGCCGCAAGGTCCAAGGCTGACGTGCTTCGATAGCGTCAGAGTACAAGCCCCCCAATACCGCCGGTCTGTGGTTAGCCCAAATTCTCGAGTGGCATGACGGGTCCAAGCAGGTTGCGTTTGCTGCGCTGCAGTAGAAAGAACGAAATCGAGTGGCGAGTTCGCCCGGTCGAACCAGAGACCCCGCACCAAACAAATATTCAATTCGCGAACTCACAAATAACCTTGCATATAGAACCCCGGCACTCAATCAGTGTTATTATGGAAAACTGGAGCTGAAGTGCTTCGTCCCCCGCCCGAACGCCGGCCTGTACGAACGCGTGATTCACGTCGAGCTCCTCCAATTCCGTCGCAAGCATCGGTGTGACAACTAAAAATGCCGTACCGAAAACCATACTGTGTGGTTTCATGCCCCGCCACTAGAGATCCTGGACACCGTTACCGCTTGGTCTCTATACATGCGAGCGATCGATCGCCATAGTCTCTGTATTGATGGCCATTCCCAGAGCATGCCCGGGGCTAGATTTGGATCCCGCCAGGACCGATGGTGGCAATGCGCGCTAGCAGAATCCGTGCGATGGAGGGGCAGAGCACCAAGCCAGGTGCCTGTCGTGCTGGGGAGGACCTCGCCGGCGAGCGCGACCATGAAGAACCCCGTTGGCCCATCCGAGTTAGAATTCGAAGAGCAATAGGGCGTAGGACTTGTTGTCTACCAGAACTTTGAGACCGTACTTTATGGCATCCCAAATCGTCATATGGCTGTAAGCCCCGCGTCTTTCGGATTCTCCCTTGGCGTACATGGACAGCATATACACCAGCAGGAGAGTAATAAGGTATCCGTTATTTACACGGCAGGCCTCCTCTCGGCAGGATCTTATCCCGGGCCGAACTGGAAGCTCCCCATCTCGCGGCAGTTCGCGTCGAACTATTCTCTCAGCAAACAGGAGGCACTGTACTCCGATGGCCGTACGTAGGGAGTGGAGCACCCAAATGTCCCGAGATATAGGATTCTTCTCGACCATCTTGGAATATAGATCGTCAATCAAGCAATAATGGCCATGTACCAGGCAAAGGTCTAGCGCGCGCTGTACAACCTCCCTGCCATGGTGACCACAAACCTTGCCTGCCTCAGAGACAACCACCTTGACAAATTTTGAGAACCTTCCCCGTGGCCGCTGTGCGCTCTAAATGTACACCAGGTCCGCTCGCGCCAGTGGTGCTGGCCGCATGTGCGACCCCAGTTTTTGGAGGCTTTGCACATCGTCAAGATAGTCGTCGATCACCGCCTCAAGAAACGGATATTCAGCAATTGCTTTTGAAAGCGACATCTCCATTGTGAAAGTCGACGATGTTAGTCGGAGAGAGAAGAAAAGGTCAATGGATTTCCTTGCTATTCAGCGTTAAGAAACCACCTACGCAGCTTTGAATAGTTACCTAATCCGTTTGTTTCTGGGCTTAACAGTTGGTGGAGAAGCATACAAATACAATTCCTCTGCAACAAGAGGCCTTGGATGCGTAGACCAAAAATATGCAAGCAACAATTTGATATAGCACCGGAGATAATTGGCGCCTTTAAGTGATAACTACTATGTTATCCGTCTCTCTGGACAAGTGAAACCCGCTTTCAACCAATATTTCAAAGCTTGCTCTATTAAAGATTCTCATATTTCATTAGAAAACCTGATAGTATAGTACTAAGGATCTATCTATGATGATCATACACGGATAATTACTATCTTCTGTGCGTGATTACAATATACGAGCTCCTCCACTGTGGATACAGAAGGCTTAGAGTTAGGGTTAGGGACAAGCCAAGGAGTTCGCGTTTGACAGCCCAGTCTGCTTCCTTGGCGTAAACCTCGCCACTAGGCATCTACGCCTAGCATGAGCTTCTTGGATAACTCGTTTCATCCTAAAGTGCCGGGTTAGGTAGCATGAGATCCCCGTGCCAAATACTCACGCACGACACGTGTCATGAGCCTAATTATGAACCAGAGTAGTTGGGAAAGTAGAGATAGAACTTTGGACGCACCGACATGATGTCAGTTTCTCGCTGAATGCTCTTACACACGAAGGGGCGCTTGGACGGAGAGATGTCACTTGAAGATTCTGTACTAGCATCGGGTTAACAGGTGCAAATTCGAATTTTGAGCCTGATATGCTGTTATATGCGATTTCGCCAAACCCATCTACCATTGACATCTTCACCGAAGGGTAAAACAACGCTTCATCCATTTGTCTGTACAAACAATATTCACCCATACCGCAACCGACACCTTTACTTAGTAGCCACCATGTTTATCTACCTTCAAAATTCACAAAGTAAGATCGCGCGCATGTCCCCGATGCGCCACGAAGAGACTAGGCCTCCTCTCGCCCTTCCCGTGGCCTTTAAATTTTCCATGGTGATGGTGTGCATGAATGTTTTCATCGTTACTGGCACCACTATCTGCACTGGGTGTGGTGGTTGGGGCGGGAGTCTGCGTCGGAGCAGAGGGAGCAGACTCTCCTAATCCAGATCCCGTTGTGGGTTCTTCAGTACCGGACTTTGTGGGTGGAGCGGGCTGGGTCGGGAGCGTGGATGGTTGGTTGGTATTGCCAGTCGGTGTTGGGACTGGGGCCTGGGTGCTGGTTGTGAGGTGGTCTTCGTTGGTATCATGGGTCGCTAGCGTTGTGGTGGTTGCTTCTGTCGTTGTAGAAGGGATGTTGGTGGAGAAGCCTGAAGTCGTCGCGGAAGCTGATGTGGTAGTCGTGGTACCAGGAGCAGTAGAGGAGGCAGAGGAAGAAGCAGAAGAAGCGACAGCATCGGAACCACCCGCCGTGTAGAGAGCCGGACCCGGAATCTCATACGAGCTGAGGCTATTCCAGATATTGACATGAATACCCGGATCCGTGTCCTTGTATAGCTCGGTCCCCAGCGTCCCGGCCGGCGTGGCAGTTCCACTTCCCGTAACCCTGAGATTCACGCACTGCGGGTAGTTCTGCGCGCCATCGAGCGCCTCCGCGCCATGGAGGGCGATAATCTCATGGCGCAGGACATAGTTGCCACTCTTGAGATCCGCCGGGATCGTGATTGTACTGCTGAAGTTCGCGGCGATCAACTCATCCGACGCCCAGGTCCCCGGGACCGCTGAGTTATCGACCAAGCCCCCCTCATCGATCTTAAAGAACTCCAGCGTGGTCTTGTCCACGGACGCACAGTCGCCGTCGCACTCGGCGAGGTAGCTGAGGACCGGCCCGTGGTGGTCCGTCGGCCAAGTACTCCAGTACAGAGTCACTGAGCCGCCCGGGGCAACATCAGCAGCGAGAGCGCCGGGCGCCGCGCCGCGGTGGCAGATGATGTCGGCATCGTTGTAGGCCGTTGGTGCGACGTAGCCCGTGTCGGTGGCAGTGGTGGACCAGGCGATGATCTCAGGCGGGTTGGATTCGTAGTAGTAGGTGTCGATCAGGTAGCCGCCGTAGGTGGTGCCGTCGACGTCGATGCTGGTGACGTAGCCGTGGCCGAGGGCAGAGCTGGCTGCCCCTAGGATGGCCGCGAGGCGAAGGAGGGACATTGTGGAAGGGGATGCGCGCAGCGCTGTTGTGTCAATGAATGAATGAATGAGCGAATGAAGCTTGCTACAGATTCAGTCAATGAATCTGGAGGCAGTAAGCGAAAGAAGAGAATGAAAGAAAGATCGTAGAGGCTTGCCTTGCGAAAATTCTCATCCTGGAGATTTAGCGGCTATTTATTCACCATTTGATAGCATGAACCTGTCGGCCTCGATTCTGTAGACTGGACGCATCTCAAGTCGATGCATTCGAAACGGTGGCTGCCTTGCACGGCCGTTCCGACCGCCACCGGGTTTCGAGTAAAACGATCGTAGAGCCAATAAGCTCAAGCTTGTTCCTTATAGTAACTAAGCGAGGTGAGCAGGAGCTAAGCCTCCTACAGGAACACGCGACTAGATAGCTAAGGGAACATCCTAGCGAATCGCCACGTTGTGCGCCATGTTTACGATAAACAAGCAATACAAGCGATGCCTTGGCCGCGGCCGCACCATGGTCAGCCTCCAAGTCGAGATGCATTGTTCAGGGGCGCAGAGTTATCATCATTGGCTGGGTGGCTGGGTGGCTGGGTAAATCTGACTACTAGTGGGTAAGCGAGATTTAGCGGTTTGAGATCCTCCAAGCGAGGCTCCGCAGCGGGTGTTAGATCTTAACTCTTCTATCCCCACGTTTTCTTTACATACGAGTCAGTCGAGTCTAGTCTTGTCACAGTGAGATCGTATTTGCAGGTCTGGAACAAATACCCGGAGACCTTCACTTCCCGGATCAATCCGCGAAAGGCCATCTCGTCAAGGGCTTAGTGGTGGAGCCTCTGCCCTCAGCCGTCTAACATAGTCACACCGATGATCCCGATAATCACGACGAATATTAAGTCGACTTGTCATATCTGAGGTCAGATGGCGTTAAGACGTACCGTAGCTGCATGATGACTGGTTGATTAAAACCTAACGTATATAATTAGTTACGGGAAGAGGCTCACTGGAGGGAAACCAGGTACCTGTTTAAATTAGCTTTCCTCCAAAGATATCCATGGATATTGGATTCCCACGCCGAAATAAGGTAGAATGCTTCACGCAATCCATCATACTGCTATATCCACTGACGTCAAGAAAACGGGAGAGCGACGCTTTATTCACTTATAATGTGAACAATGCATAGCCAAAAACCGCAGCGGAGACGGAATCTTAACCATCATCCCTAGGTAATTTTCAAAATATCTGACCATTCTCATTTAGCTGGCCACAATTAAGACCGCAGGCTCACCATTCAAGATGGTAACACACAACTGTCCGCTCTCATCAGCAGTGTACGTCCCATCCCCAAGGGTATAGTCCACGACCCGCCCGGCATCTTCGACTTGAAACAGTGCGTAGGCTCAGTCTCAGCCCCAGCACCAGCCCGGCAATTAGGTGACACCAACTCCTTGCCATTAACAGCAGCTTCGTATCGAGGGTAAAGGCAGACCGTCTTCATCTGGTCACTATTGGGGCGGCGGAGAAGTGGCCACGTGACACCCCCCTTAATTGAACCCCACGTGGCCCAGGGATTCCTCATCAAGAGGCCTCGTGTCGTCGAAGCCTCATCTCGACCATCTATCTTCAATGGGTCATTGCCACTTCCCCGTTCTTTGATACTTCCGGTGCCTCTTAAGGCCAGTTATGTCCCATTTCGTACGCGATGCGATAACAATAGCCCTGGAATGAGCATTTTGGATTAGAAATAAGATGGTCGGCGTCCCCCGGAGTAAAGCGTGCTTGCGATGTCTCCAACGCAGAGTCAAGGTGAGCGCGCAAAGCCAAGGAATCTTAACCGAAAACTAAACGTCCAAGTGCGACGAAACACGACCAGGGTGCTCGCGATGTTTAACCTATGGCGCACAGTGCCCAGGCTATGATCGTGGTCTGAAGTTCCAAGACCAGACGCGGTCGGTCGCACAAAGGCACGGTGGCCGCGGCCACCCCACACACACTTCAACAATGGATGAGGGGCTCGCTCCAAGCCTCGCCCAGAGCACGGTCGACATGCAGACTCAAGAGTCGTTCGCCCGGTGGATGCAGTACCACTTCCCGATCTACGCCGCCTCGTTTAACTGCCGCGTCGACGTGGATTGGATGGACTTTATCCGCGGTCGGTGGTCCACGTTCCCGCAGGCACTCGTCTGGGCGGTGCGCGCCTTGACCACGCTTCACAGGGGGACAACGCAGCGCGATGAACAGGCCATCATGTGCGCGCGCCACATGTACAGTCGGGGGATCCGCCACCTCGGGTCCCTTCTCCAGACACGCGCCGCCCTATCGGACGAAACACTCGCGGCGGCGATCTTGCTTGGGGGCTATGAGGTTCTCGACGGGAGTAGTCAGTGGTCGTGGATCGCGCACTGCCGCGGCATCACCCGTCTACTGTGCGCGCGTGGGCCTGCGGCGCACAGGAGGGGCATTGGTCGGACCCTGTTGCTTTGCTGGCGGCCATACATTGTCGCAGACGCCTTCATTCACGCGATCCCCTGCTTTCTGGGCGACCACGAGTGGGCCTTGATCTTGATGAGCGAGGATGTTGCCAAAGAAGAACTGCAGCGGCAGAAAGGCAGCCTGCTAGGCCAGACGATGGACTATGCATTCGTGGAGGTAGCAAAGTGTCCTGGCTACCTCGCCGCGGCAAAAGATCTCGTCGCCCCAATTATCAATTCTCAGTCGAACAATAAAGCAGAGAACCTCATGGATGACATGCTTTTCACGAGAGAAAACCTTGTCCGGTATAGCAAGATGCTGGAGACAAATGACCCTGACCCGTCCTTTGTCGGAGTGATCCCATCGATACACGCAGGGCCCCTGGTCCAGCGATCCCGCGATGGGCTAAGCTTCGCCATCTCACTTGTTGATCAGTTGCTGGCCATTCTCCAAGCTCATCTGGCTCGGCGAATCAGGCTCTCAACAAGCGAAATCCCTGAGAATTCAGGACACGATTCGTGGCACCTCACCACACAATATCACACCTCCAGGTCAAAGTCGCCACTACCTGCGTCCAGAACAAATTCGGAGGATCTGGATCTGGACTCCAGAGATGTGCAGGACCAGTTGGATAAATTCTCCCTCACTATGGGACTGGGTAGTTTGCTACCCGATGCATGTGGCTGTCCACAATTTGCAGCTCATAAATCGCTCCCATTTTGATCCCAGTGGACTTTCTCGCAGCCTTCGTTCATCCCGGGCACCCCGGGTCGTACGATCGGAGGGATAACCCACCACCTCAGACGGCTCAATGGTACGATCAGCGACGTGACGGGTAGTACGTCGTCGGGATAGGCTCCTCTTCCGCCCTCTATCGACACGACCGGATGGCGGCTGGGAGGCCATTCATGTCTTGAGCGGCGCCTACCTTTCCTTCGGTCAAAAAAAAAAAAAATTCCTATCGTCGCCTGCTCTGACTGATTGTGAGGATTCAGAGCCCTAGCCTAGCTTGGCTGCTTGTGCGTCCGTGTATTGGAAGCAAGGCGCAGATCCTAGCTACAACTCCCCAACGACGTCGAAAGACAGTATCTTCAGCTCAGAGAGCGAGCGAATTCCTCTCACCTTTATCTCCAAGTTCTCAGGATTTCGCTATCCGATCCCTCATATCGCGTCGGGATGGCATTGGGTGGTTACGGTGAAGAAAAGCGATAATCAGCCCTGATGGATTGGGGACCAAAGCTTGGTTGGATACACCTGGTCTGACAAGTCTTGGTGTTTGGATAGACCGGCACGAGTACTTTTTATCTACCACAAAGAACCGACCTTACATACCCAGCCATCGATATGTAATCTGATTAGCTCTCGTTGGTTATAAACCCCTCTCTGTTCTGAGATTTGAGACTCTGCCTTGGTTGAATTTTGGAGCGCTGTCCAGTCTAGAAATCCCCTGCAATATTCCCACGAGCTGCATGCATGGTAGTATATTACTAGGACTAAGGGGAGATTAACTCTGATAACGGCTACTATTTATTTAAGGTTCGCGTGATTAGGGCTGGGGTAGTTAACTCTAAATTATACGGAGAAGTGCACCAAAAGTGTTGGCCGCGCTAGTAATTCTTGGCACCGGAGTATGTATTAAAATATTCTAATACTAGGAGATTACTATGGGAACCAATGTAAGTTACCACTAATGACCACCACATGCTTCAAAGTTATAAAATTGACAAAAGTAGAAATATTGAAGCTGTTTAGAACTCTCCTCTTGCAGTGTTTTGTAAGCTCATGGCTTACTAGGCAGCGGAGCAAGGCCCGAGCACTTAAAGAGCTAAGTTAGCCCTTCAGGCGCTTGCCAGCATGGATCCTTATATCGCGACCCTTATAGCCTTCCTTATATTTATTCTGTATAGCCTCTTATATATGCCTTATAAGCCTCTTGATCCACTATTAAATGTGTTCCTGCGGAATATTATCCCATACTTTAAGCCAGGCCTCTCAACTGGTCTTCTTATCTCTAGGAGCGCCCCGAGATATTATCCGCCTCTTAAGCTATATCTAGCAGGGTTTAATTGCATTAAGATTAGGTAAATTACCAGGCCAATTAAGAAGCTTCTGAACCCTGTATAAACTATATACATGTTACTAAGCATGCTGTTTATATACAGGCGCTTCGTCCTCTAATATAACTGTATCTAGCTGGTCACGTTAACATTCCTGCGTGAAGGGAAGGAGGTAAGGAATTAGGATCTCCTAAAGAGGAAGGAGAAGCTATTAGTAAAACTCCTTGGAATTATGCTTTTTAGGCCTGTCCAGGGCTTACCTGCTAATATCTTTACTAATTAATTACCCCCTTCTGGCTATTCCGAGCTAGCTTGCCATTTTTTGTATTCTACCTTTATATAGGCTTTTAACCGCTTATTCCCCGGAGGCCAAGGTGATTTATTTATATGTTTTCATCTATGTCCAAATTTCACCTAGCTCCTTCTCACACACCCTATACCGACTTCTTTTAACTAAATCTCAGCACATACGACCACAGGGTGTGGAGAACAGGGCTTCCCGTTCGCCTAGCCGTACTTAAGCCACACGCCGGTAGGTTAGAAAAACAGGCACTCCTGTTTGCGTTTTCTTGAGTTTTGTGAGTGCGGCGGCGCAGCTGCTTGTTATCGTACGTCCCCCTCCATCCCATATCGTTACTTGTATCTCTCTACTCCTGATTCGAGTCCTAACGAATGGATTCCTCCAGGATTCGACCGTCCTGGGGTCAAGAAGCAACCCAACACAACGTGCACCTGCGGCAAATGCTCGTCGCGACGGGGAACAACTTCACGTACATGTTCATGACGAGGGTGCCGCTCGTGGCCTTTCAAATGTATAATACGCCACGGCATAAGAATGGCTATCAGATTCTGATTATGTTTGGCGGGTTGGCGATCATTGGGGCTGGGTTGTTTGCGTTAGTGGATAAGTGGGAAAGGTGGGTTTGATCCTGTTCTTTCTTCCTTGTTCTTTGTGAGAACACAGGGCGGTATGCGGGTCCTAGGAAAACTATTGGGATGCAATGGTGCCGATTATTTTCAATTTGCAGGAAGAAGAGGGCAGACAACGGTCGAGGGGGAGGAGAGATGAGGCCACTATTCTGGATCATCCCACGCAGGCTTGAGCAGTGTAAATCGGATCGAAAGAGGTTGACAAACCACCAGAGGAGATTTTAACGGGCCTAAGCAGCTGATGCGACTCAGCTAAAACTTATTTTCAAGTTTCACCTTACTAGGTACTATAGTAGATCTGATCCAGCACCTTTACATGCTTCATCTTATAATCCAGTCCGGTACATCACGTCGCGGCCCAGGGAGTAAACTAATCTTGGCTCTAATTTTTTTGCTCCTTTCCAGTCTGCATCTCTAATCCTGCCCAGCCAGCCCCCAGATGCAAGTGTGGCGAAGATCGCAAGATATATGCTTCCACTCCGCTCGTTCCCATTAATATTCTCTAAAGAAGTAGGTTTTGAAAACCTGGAAGACCGTAAGCAGAAAAAGAATATAAAAGCCAAGGAACAATTTGTGTGAGAAATGTTTTGTATTGTTAGCCTGAAGAGCAGGTAGTCGCATTTGCTTCGAGCTTATACATAACACTGGCTACACCCGTCCCCTTGCAGCTGCGCCAAGAAACAGGCGAAAGGAGAGAAAATATAGAAGTAGAGTGAATCAGAAAGGGAATAAGACAAGAGTTAGTACCGAGTTTCCATTAACCTGCAGCAAGAAAGATGGACAGAACGGGGCTGTCTCCGGCAATACAGTAATTCACGTGTGGCTCTCCACTTATAATCCACTCACAACAAAGCAATATAGCAACATCCAAGCAAGGCTCAGTCGCAACTCGAAGCCTGAACACCGAACCTAAGCTTACCCCAGGCAAATAGATACATAGGCGTTTTTTATCGGGCTATTACACCACCTCCGATCTACTAAAGATGGACATCTAAGATGCGGGCTTACAGGTAGTATGGCCTTCGTTCCACAGTGATATTTTAGAAAACAAAGTAGTGGAGGACTAGCTGGGCTGCCATATGATCTATACCGTCACACTGAGCACAGAAATCGTACGAGTCCCATCCAACGCATCGTTTAGGTCGCAGAAGATCTACTCGTCAGGTTTCTCCACCCATTTGGCCCTGGGCCACCCGTTATTCTTCTCATAATGAAGCCAGTCGCCGAGCATCTCTGTGGCGAACCGTTAGCAGGATGAGACAAAACAACCAGCTGGTAGGAGGTAAGATAGGGACGTATTGTCCAGCAGGTCTGAAAACGGCACGTATGTAAAGAATGCCTTACCATGGCAGGTCAATTTTTTGTCCGCATTCTTGTCAGCAGCCATAAAGGAAGCCACGGTAGTCTTGGCCTCATCTTTACTTTCACCTGCGTCCTCGGCGATCTTGAGGATTTCCTTGGTAGTTAGCCCTTAAAACTCGTGTCAGCTGGCATCCGGAAAGCCCCCTTTTCGATAAAGATCAACTACCGTTTTTATCGGAATCCTTTGTGGGGGTTTTCGATGCATTAGTAATAATGTCGAGGACGGGAACGAGGGATGCGTTGGATGAAGCATGGACACACATATTTTTCGAACACCTCGAAGATAAAGATTGGAATTTCGACACTCAGGTAGGGGATCTAGGTGTTCAGATAAGTATGGATTCACGTCCTGAGACGTGGAAAACAAAGACGATAGAAAAACCTACACTTTGAGGCATTTTGTCTCGAGTAGCAAAGAAACTATGATATAGAAGTATACGACTGCCTGAAAAGGATGATCCTAACTACATAACTACCGTATGGTAGATGGGCTCTTTTATGATCATTACTACAGAGGGCGTCGGACACAATTCCCGTCCTCCGTTTACGGTATGAGATCATGGACATTAAACTCTACTTCATGATAGCGTCATGGACTCATGCAACCTATCTGTCCATCCCGCTATACCTCGAGTCAGTATATTCCTGGCCCTCTACGGTTGCTGCTATTCTCATGGCGCGGAACTGGTAGCTTAACCCATGGGCAAGTGATCTACGTATTCCAGTTCAAATGAGATTAGACTAGGATGGCTGCGGTGTGGAGCATTTCCCGACGGAACACCTGTACGGAGAGTTCCGAGAGGGAAAAGTCTAGGCCGCGATAGATCTGACCAAAGAATAGTACAATATAGTACAACATTGCTGTCTACTCTGGATTCCCGTAGTGTTATCCTTATTCCTGTGGTCTCCCCGTTTTCTCCGCAAACCCATGGACATACATGTTCGTGGCTTACGGAGACTGGAGCCCCACATAGGGAAGATGGTAGCCAAGCAGCAATTAAGGGCGTTCCTTGGTTGCAACTGTGGCCGAGGGACCATTTGGCTTCAATAGACTGACATGGGCGAGTCCCTGTCATCCAAAAGCATGCATTCTCTGACGTCTGTGGAATGCAGGCATCGTGGCCGACGTGACACGACACTGCATCACGTGCTGAGCACATGACTTAGGTTGACTACTCGAAAGTGAGCAGGAGATTGCTGAAGACAGCATTGACGCAAACCAATCCAATGGCAATGGCGAGTTAGTCTCCAAAAATCAGTGCGCGAGGTGGTAACGTGTCCACCGTTCCGCTGCCGTCACTCGCCGCTTCTGACTGGCTGGGCCATGCAGTCACTGCATAAACTATATGCGGTGTAAAGAAACTCCGCAGGTAGATCGCTCCACGTCACCTTCATGATCTGCGGGAGATCTGCGGGCCTCAGCTACTCCACCGATTGAGTTTGGATTCATATTAAGAGTGACAACGAATCCCTAAGGCGTCTATTGGCCCGTTGTTCTCAGGCCCTGGGCACGTCCTCTAAGTTGCCTCTTGAATCCAGCTGTCCTCTGGCTGATTTCCCGATCCAGTATCTTTCTCGGGCATCTTCCTCGGGTTACACCACAGACGTAACACGCGGTGATGGCCAAAGCACATCCCACGAGAATAATGACGCACGGGGCCAGTGTGACATTCATACCCGCCACCGATCCAAGTCCCCCTAGTCGTAGCTTTCCTCCCGCTGACCCTGAAATTTGGCAAATACAAGGTCGCCCACTGAGTACTCTGTGCCTACCCTACCACTTTACATACTTGAAAGTGCTCCGACAAGGTGTTCCTGCCGTGGCCTCCTGAACTCCTGGAGTATCACGTTGTCCGCGCCCGGTTGATCCATGAACGGTTGGCTGTCGTTGCTTCTTAGCAAACAGAGTTAGTGTCAGTACATCATATCATGGGACACAACAAACAGGACAACTGCAGCGACAAACGCAAAACTGGTACAACAAACGCTTTATATTGTTGATATTTATGTCAGAACCATCCTTCTAGGACATTGAAAACTGGGTGAATTGGCTATCAGGCGTTTCTGAGGCCGCAACTCCCGCTTCTACCCTCCACGGCCGGTTGCCCACGAGAAGCGGCTATAGTCTGATGAGGCGAGCGTCAATAGCATTCACATTCGAAGCGTTTGAGCAACTCCCACCAGGCAAGCTAATGTGGCGTGGGGGTGGAAAGGAAGCGCCTGAGGGACAGAAACAGCATAGGTGATAATTTGGTCAAAATCGTCAAAGCCCCAAAGCCCCAAAGCCCAAGGAGAATGGATCCAGGAAACTCCGCTGCCTCATCAAAGACCTCAAACAAATCATCACGCTTCAGAGCAACAAACTCCGGGAGATCAGAGCCGATCGACAGATGCTTAAATCTTAGTATATTAAATTGGAGGAACAAGTGCAAGACCTCCAAGACAACTCGAGGCCATCCCGACCGCCGAACGCACAGCAAAACATGCGTGGAAGTAGCCGCGACCGCTAGCCAGCAACCTCTAACCACATCTTCCAAATAAAACCACAGAACCTAACTGCGTTAGAATTAACACCCGAGAGATGTCTAATAACAATAAGAACAAAGGTAGAGGCTTCTTGAGATACCTACTGATCAACATAACAAACACGAATATCAGGCCGCCCCTGCTAAGCTTGGACAGTACCAAGGACATCCCCGCGGCAGGGATAGGAACCACCAAAACTAAGTACATTATTCGATTTCATAACGCGTAGTCGAAGGAAAAGGAAAAAGCCTAAAAACAGCCCGGAATGGATACACGAGCTAGGCAATAACACCAAACTAGTAATGCCTTGGTTTGGGGTCGTGGCTCATTGGTACCCCAACAGAGGGCTTCAACCCAGCAACGGACATGAATCAAGGGATAGCCAGAATTATGGATGATAATGGTCTTTCCTCTGAGGGCTACCAGGTCGTGGAAATTAAGGAGCAAGTTAACTATATACAAATGCTAAATTTCTTAGCTAGTAGCTTGCTCTAGTGGGCGATGGGGTGTACAATGACTTGAAGTCGCAAGTATAGCGTGAAACATGCGTCTATCCTTATCCTTGTATAGAAGCCATCCCAAGATACGGCACGAACCTGTGAAAACTCTACCACTTTTCTATTGCTTCGTGTCTACTATAATAGTAGAAGGAGAGCGGAAGGCCGTAATCGCAGGATATTATACTCATGTAGAATGTACTTACGGCAACGTGGGGCTGCTGGAAGTACTATGAGAAAAGAGAGGATTCATAAAAAAGACCGGCATGATTGCTAGACCGGAGATGTATAAGTACCCACTACACCTCTATCTATTGAACATTCAGAATCCGAAATCGCCTATCTATCCAATCAGGGCGCATTGCACTATTGAGACCCTCCCTTCACATTACAGAGAGGAAGATGCCCAAC
The DNA here is from genome assembly GCA_023627405.1 of Penicillium sp. S1316. Lineage (NCBI taxonomy): Eukaryota > Fungi > Ascomycota > Eurotiomycetes > Eurotiales > Aspergillaceae > Penicillium > Penicillium sp. S1316. The sequence continues at coordinate 97,594 of JAMAHF010000020.1, forward strand.
ACAGAGGGTGACGCTGCACCAACCCTAGCTCCCTGTTACTATATAGACTGCACCCAGTGGAATTATTAACCCTTCGGAGACGACCCTCAGGATTCATCCCAAGGATGATACCTCCAACACCCTTGTAAGTTTGTCATTCTTTCGCAGATCACTGCCCCAACCCATTCTGCGCAAAATCCGCAAAATCCAAATAATCTAGCCCATTATCCGTCTCCCCCTATACCGCATATTCTTACAGGTCCGTAAATATCGCATACATGTACGCACCTGCAACGGCAAGCTCCGGCTCGGTCGTCCACAGTAATGCTCCTGTCGATGGAGTTGCCTAGAGGTTGGTCCCAGCTACTGGTGTGATGATGGGCATGCATGCTCCAGTGGCTGCCCGAAGATGCGACCTCGAGAGGATGGATGGCTAACTCAAAGCAGCCTCCTACTTCAAGGCCCGTGTTTTAGATAGCTACGGCTAATTGAGGCCGTGTGAACTCCATGTCCTTGGGAACCCCATTTCCCTACATATTCAATCATTTTCGGATAGGTACACATTTGAGTCTTCTCCTCCCAGCCTAAAATCTTTGCCGTCCTCCACATCCATCATGACACTAAATATGCGGGGTAAATAACTCTTGAACCGGCGTACGGCCGGTCTCGTTTTTCATACATTGAATGTCGATTACTTTGTATACCTTGCCACCCAATTAAGAAGAGTGTGATAAAACAGCACTTGACGTTCTGGTCGGTTCATATGGCCCCAACTTGCCTCCAAATCCAAGAACTCACACTCCACCTCCCTGAGCCGCAGCGTCTTGACAGCCGCCAGCGCATCAGAGACGCGAACCTGCACATCTACCGGGTCGTAAATAACCATCTGCGGCGTCTTCCAGTTATGTAGATGCCGCGCGGGATCCGCGCGCCTCCACTCCTCCGCAGCGAGCCAGGGTGGCCCGCCCAGCTCGTGGAAGACGGGATGCTGCCTGTCAGCCGAGAGGTGGGTCATGATACTGAAGATCCCGTTACAAGACACTAGCGCGCGGAATCGACGGCCGAGGTCGTGGCCCTGGATCCAGTTTACCATGTACCCACCGTACCCACATCCGAGGGCAACGGCGCGGCGGCTGTCAATGTAGGGGAGTTCATTCTGGATGTACTTGAATCCGTGGTGCAGGTCTTGGTAGGCCGTGTCAGTGGGGGAATGCTGTGTGCCGTTTACAAAGTCCTCGCCGTACCCGATGCTCCCTGTAATATTGGGCGCGACGACCACGTAGCCGTGTTCGGCGAAGAAGGCTAGGTTCGGGCTGGTGGTGGTGTTGGTACTCCAGATACTGCTCCAGCTGCCGTGTTGGCTATCTTGGATAAAGTAGGCGAGGGGGTACTTGTGTTCTGGGTTGAAGAACGACGGCTTGATCACCCATGCGTGGACCTTGCGGTTATTTGCGCTGGAGAACCAGACCTCTTTTATTTGGTCCTTGGATAGTCCGAAGCGTGGATTATCAAGTGGGAACTCGGCTATGGCTCCGGCGACAAGGTCGTGCAGGATGAACTGTGGTAGTTGGACAAAACTCTCGCAGGTAAGTAGGATCCTCGAAGGACTGTCGCCTAGTGGCGTGGCATAGACAACAGACTTCGCGGACGAGGCGGATGGAGCGATGCGCTTTAGATCAGCCAGTGTCGCCCCATCAACGGGATCCAGCTGATACAGTACTTTCCGGCCCTTTTCTTCGACACTAAGAAGCAGTCTCCCGTCAGCGGCGAATGAGACACGAGAGGGACTGAGATCCCACTGACCCTTGCCATCAGCAGAGGCGAATATCTCCTCATATAGCCCCCTCTGGTTGTCGGTGACAATAATAATCCGGTTCTTATCAGCCGCAAACCCGTCTTGATTCTGAGCTAGGAATCCTACTTGCCCTCTGTTACTTACTGCTGGAGATGAGCAGGCTCCTCCAAGGCCACGATGCCGGAACGCTTTATAATAGTCGTCGGGAACGAGCAGCCCGCTCCAGTCGAGCATCGGGCAGATGTAGCATGAAGAGACCGTGTGTGTTGCACTGTCGACCTCGGGATCTTGGGCCGTGAAGACGATCACCCAGGAAGATATAGCAAAGCCTGGACGAATCTCCTGTCCCTTCTCATCAGTCTGGGACTGCAGCGAGACGTTCCCGAGATCGAAGTACGCCATCAGGTTTGTCACCCTGGGAATGGTATATCGGCCACGCGGGGAATCCGTGGGTGGTCGAACAAGGGAGCCAAACCATATGACAATTCGCCGGTGGCCCATCTCCTGTCGGCAGTGGACATGGCCAGGATGATGACAGATTCCTGGGCCACCAGCCGTATCCTTAAGACTCCGACCACCTTCCAGCGGATTGAATAACCGCCCGTCGCCATCGACCTCCCCGACAATGGGAAAACCCAGATCATCGTCGACATCATCCGCGGGATCCCCCATATTCACAACACGCGTCGTGCGAAGATCCCAAACCGGCCCCGCAACAGTTCCAGCCACATACCTCTCCCCGCGAAGGCGGGTATCCGCAACGACAAACCGCGTATGCCCATCTGGGCACGCCTCGAGCCAGATAACCTGGTCGCTGCGACCAAGCCACTGAGGAAACCGGGCACTGGGGGTGCCAGGAATCGGTCATGAGCGGGTAGAGTTCAGGTCCAGGATCCATATTCCGCCCTCTGCGATGGGTGTATCTTCGGTGGCGGGGAAGAGCTCTGTGTACACGGCGAGAGTCTCAGAGGCGTTTGGAACTGGTTGGCTGCGGGTTGGTGACGCTACCAAGACGCTTTTCGAAGGTAAAGCCGTCGCGTTAGCGAGTTTATCCTTGGTATAGAGTTGTTAGGGTAGTACATACGCTGGGGTCAGGTTGGGAGTCGGCTTTGTCCTCGGTAGTTGGGTCATTGTCAGATGACGGCCAGACCAAGATATGGAGTCCCGATGATTCAATAGGTGACCAGACGACAAACCGAAGGTGGGAAAACGTGACGAGAAGGAGAGATAAGTTGGCAAGACAGGACGGTGGTGCAAGACAGGACCTTGAAAGAACCTCAGGGGGGGCAGAGGAAACCACGAGCAACCACTGTCAAAATCACATGTTCGACCGAGCGCTGCACCTCCTCGCATCTAATCTCCGAGACTTCCGGTTGCCTATCACTAATTCCGTGGCAATATTTGTGGTCGGATATAACCCATCACCATATGAGTCCGCCATCGGGCTCGGGACGAAAAGCCAGGTCAGCCAGAACTGGTGGGCTAGGGGGGAAAAATAGGGCACACAGATTGGCGGGACCTGCATACGCAGGGGTGCAGTCCCTACGTGAACAAGAGGTAGATGATGAGTCGCCAGAGTCAGGCAATGAAAGAGGCTAGGTGACCATTGAGGCCGGGATTCGGCTGTTCCCTGCGGCGCTAGCGAAGAGCCAGAGATGCGCATGTTATCGTACGACTAAATAACACTCTTTCACCGGAAATGAGACATATAGCGAGCTAGGTATCAGAAGCCCATGGCTCTGAAAAAGGGCAAATGATAGGTTCACTATATTATGCCAGCCCGCCCGCAGGATCTCGGGAGTCTGATTTCGCAAATCAGGGTTCATCCTGGCCTAATTGATGTTGGCCGGCCGGCGCCGGATTTTCAGGGGCTGTGCACGGGCAGTGCACGGGCGGTTCGATGGTCTTATCGAGGGCTCTGAGGCTCCAGCTCGAAGCAACTCTTTCCTAGATTGGACTGTGTGTCGCCTTGGCAGAATCACAGTGAAGTCTGACCTATCCAGATTGTTCAGCTACTCGCGAAGCATGTCGCGGTTTGCTAACAGCACAGAAAGGAAAATAGGTCTCGACTGTTCGCGCGACGCTAGCGTAATCTTTTACACGGATGCGAGTAAAGTAGCTGCGGCAAAAACCGGCCAATGTAGCCCATGGCCGTGATAGGGCCTTCAATGGTTAAAGCTGCAGGCTATTCCCCCCCGTTTGATAATGTGCTGAGGTACCGTACACCGTCTATATTGATGGATGTGGTTGATTCCTATTTGGACCCAAGCTGTTTGGCTTTTTATATTGGATGAATCTGATGTGAATCGCATGACCGGCCGTACCTAGAGATTTTCAGTTCATTCCATTGTGGTGTGCTTGTCGGGCTCTGCTTCGTGCACCGGCATCGCTTCTTAGCTAGTATCAGGTGTCCGCCGACAGGTCCTACGGATTTTGTCTAATTTGAACCGGCATTAATGCACTCCTTCGCCCGTACGCTTGGAGCCAGCTTGCCTCGAGCGATACTTGACTATCGGACCCTGGTTGATTATTTTAACCAAGAAAGCTTCTCGGCTCGTAGACTGAAGCCCCGATACTACGCCAACAAGTCTCTCATGTATCACCAGCTAATGGAGCATGGGGCACAGTACACATACCTTATTACTGGCGCGTTGATTTGATGCATCGGGCAATGTATTCGGCAATAACATCCACAGTTCTGAGTACGCTCGGGTGCGTGCGCCAGATACTTCTTGAGACCTGGTCCGGCATCCTACTTCTCACTGGAATCGCGGACCAGGCAAGACATTCGGGTATAGTATGCCCTCAGTGATACCGCTCCTGAACATATCTAGTCATGGTCAAATTCGCTTCCAGCGCGAGGTGCAAATATTGCATCCTTCATGCCGTTTCGCCTGGACAAGTGGACAAAGATACAGGGGTTGAGCTTGTAACCAGGATCTAGATTGCTCTGCCCTACATATATGCTCGTCGAGTGGCTGTCGGTCTTTCGCACCTTGAACTAGTAGCGTAGGCAACACCCCTTCGACTGACACGCAATCTCCGCGCGGGATAATTGTCAATGCCAGGATAGATATCTGTTGCCGCAGCAGGCGATACCATGCCTCGGTAGACAGCAGGACAACTACTGCTCGATATGAGCAAGTATGGCACGAGGCATCTCAAAGGCAGAATGAACGCTGAAAATAAGTTATAAAATCCCACGTTGCCCGCAAGGAACAATGCTATATCAACATCCAGTTTCTGAATATCCCACTCTACCGTTAACAGCCCAAACAGCAGATATGGTGCCCTGGAGCGGCGTCTTGAATGGAGCGGTCCTCCTCGCAGCAGGCTGCTTGCTCTCTCGCACAACCATGGCTGCTCCCTCGGGTCTCCGGTTTGATAACTCTACCATCTGGCATGGCTCGCTGGAAGTCAGAGATACCGCCTACGGTCCATCTTTTTCTTCTCCTGGCGTCGATCTTCGTGTGGAGCCTCGTGCTGCCGATTCCTTCACCCTTCGCATTCTGCCCCTCGGAGCCTTGATCACCGAGGGCTACAAGTCTAGTGACGGAACTGTGTATCGAAAGGCCCTCCGTGCTCAGCTTCGCCATGCTGGTTGGAGAGTCAACATGGTCGGGAGTGTTGCCAGTGGAGCTATGTCCGATAAGGTAAGCTTGTCTCATCCATTGAAATCCATTGTTTTGGCGGCTTTGAAATTTATCCATTGTCGCGGGTTCGAGTTTCGTCAAACTGACCATTTTGGTTGACTGGGATCTGTTTATATATGAGAGGGATAATAAAATGTCGGAAGAGGCTTTGCGAAAAAGGTACTTCATAAGCGTAGACTTCCCAGCTCCAGGTTTTCCCTTTATCCAGAAAAATCTCCCTGAAATCTCCTTTGAATCTGGGTGTTTCCACGACCAATATTCGGGCCTCTGCACCAGCCATTCGCAGGTTTGCTCATGAGGGTCAAAGATTTTATTGCGCCGAAAGTCCGCTCGGAAAAACGTTAAGCGCTTGATATCGGCCTCTTCCTCGCCCCTTTTGGCTGTATCTGCGGGCCGTTTTCGTGGGTTATCTCCGAGGGTTGTTGGGTTTTCTAGTAACGGCCGCACAATGCCCAGTAGGTGAAGCAGCAAAAAAGAGGAATGGCGGCCACAGCTGAATCAACAACATACCCTGTCCTCGCTCAGCGGACCCTCGGGCAATAGAGATTGGCTGATCATCTAGAAGAGCACGCATGCAAGCTGCTGCCCTTGCCGCCGCATACAACTGCCAGCCTTTGCTTTTATGACTGTCGGCGTAGTAGCTCACCCCCTTGACTAGGATGCATGGAAGGGTGTCCTACACGCCTGCTCCCTCCATTTCAACGCCGATGACTTCCTCTTCTGTCGCGATCCCGTCCCTTGCCTTTGCAGTCATCATCACAGTGTCTCCTGGTGCAAGCCTTCCAAAGTGTTTAAGTGATGGTATCCCCGACTCTTTCTAACAAGCAATTACCGTGGAATCGGCCGGTCGGCTTAGCGCACATTGACAGCCTGCCTTCTTGTGGCTGTAATCCTTATCGAACAGAGTGTCCTCCCGATCACCAAGACAGGCCGTGTCCACCGCTTGTTCGATGAGCTCGAGATATTCGCGTTGTCTCTTCCTTACGTCGTCATCCCCTGCCGTGATCTAGGAGATGAAGGACCGGATCTGATGGTTAGGCCGCCCCAGATTTGCCTCCAACGTATTCTTCCGAACGGAACCGGTCGGCAAGCGCCTTTCCAGATCGTATTGCACGATCTCAGTATTGACGATCACATCACCCAGGTATACGTCTGTTCTTCCGCTTGCGACACACGATCGCGCGAGGACCGGAACACCGCCACATACTCCAATCAGGAAAGCTAATTCAATATCCCGATAGCTCAACCGCATATTCGCCGCGACGCTCGAGGCGGCTGCTTTGCCAGCGGTGGGCATGTAGACGACAACTGCGTAATATGGACCGATTTTCCCGAGTGTGTACGAGTTCGGATCTTCGGGGCTCTGTGCGAGCTCGGGATAAGAGATTGCATCGTAAACAAAGTCAAGGAGGGGCTTTGCGACTTTCGCCTCGAGAGGCAGAGGGCAGATGATCGCAATGCAGAAATTAGCTCCCCTTGGGGGTGGAGCGTTTTCGGCCATCTTGCGAAAGAACCCAGTGCAGGGGAGGCGGGGCACGCGGCTGATGTGCGTCAGGACGTGACTGGGATCTGTTTATATATGAGAGGGATAATATAAACCCTCTCAGTCCGCTATTCCTGCTTCGGACCGTGGCGAAGCATCACGCGCCTTTTGTTTTTGGACCCCAGCCACACACGAGCTCACCCAAGCCAGGGTCAAGATAGGCGGATAGCCACACTTTGCAGCGGTATGATCAAACATTGTCCTTGCCCTTACCGGTCTTGTCATGCAAGTGATGCTTGTGGTGTACGTTGCTCATTAAAGGGAACGTCCATTGGCGGCGAGTGGTAAAGGCTGCGGGAAATCGGCCTTTCCACACTCTAAGGCTTGATGCGCAGAAGTTCTCTAACACGAGCGGAGCATTGAAAGAGGCATGGTCCCCCAGGCTGCGATGCGGTTATCTGGATCGCGACAAGGCTATGACCAAGCTCCACAAAGTGTCATTAAGTGGACGTTGCAGCAATGTAGAACTAACTCGAACGCGAACAAGTAAAGATAGGGACTTGGAGGTTCTGACGATTACCGCTTTGATGGGGTAGCAGGCGATGTATTTCTCTGTTTCTACGACAGTACGTTGTCAGTACGCGGCAGGAACGCGTGCGCGTGCTTCAGACGCACATTCCCTTATGTACTGATGGTAGAAGTTTGGAACACACAAGTGTGGTTCGAAATGGGTTTAGCTTTAAGATTAAGGTGCCTAGAGTGATAGCAAAGATTGCCGCAGTTGCATTTGATCGTTAGCTCCCACTGTTAATGTCCTGTCTTTGGTGGGGGAGTGTGCTCTTGTACACCACTCGCTTCAATACCCCTCCCTAACTTACCATAGGGACTTGCCGCCAAGTTTCGTCCATGCTCAAGTGTGAGGCTCGGGTCGTGCCACAAATTGCGGCACTGCTCAGTTCGTTATGCGAGATACCAACTCTCGGAAAGTTGTGATTAACTTATCTTTTTTAATTTTGCTTTGACTCACGAGAAAATATGCCTGCCGTGGAAAGTCTCGTTATTGAGGAATCCGGACGTGTCCAGTTGCACAGGCTACGATATGAGAATAACATTTACCTGCATTTTTCTGTTCTGTTAGGTAGAAAATTGACCAGCTTCTGCATCAAGTCGACGGCAGGCCTTGCGGAATCTAGCCTTAAGAGGGTCCAGAGTCAATTGGGTGGGAGATTGGTGCCGCTGCAACGCCCGATGTAAACACCGTCGAAGAAGGCATCAGGACGATAAATCTTGTCCCAGTCTTGAGGATACTAAGCTATGTGTAGATACGATTGACCAAGTTTGCCATACAGGCATGGAGACTAGATGGCGATTTCTCTCTCCCTCATGCAAGGGACTTAGCCGTGTCGATTGACAAGAGATCCAGAGTTGCACTCTCCATTTCTCAAAGGCTGGCCAGCCAGTACCTCCATGTGTCTTCTTGTATCCTACTGATTGGACGCTGAAACTCGTATTCTTTTAAGGACATGGAGTTATACGGGGCCAAGCACGACTAGATTCGTATCTTCAACGAGGTACAGATTGAGCCCTTGAACTTTCGTATCGACGGACTCGGGTGAAAGATCATACCGAGATTTGGTTACCATCTCCATTGTTGTCCTCTTTCCCGGAAACAGTCTATTTGCAGAGTATATTCCATGAGCCCGACAAAAGGGGATTGTAGCCTTAAAATCTCATCTTTGCCAGATCACAGCGCTATCTCTATGCGCCTGTATGGTAGAGAGACCATCCATCCTGAAATAGAGATGACCAAACAAGGTACTGGACATTGAAATGTGTCCATTGGGCCACGCTCCAGGCGGACGGCCAAGGTGCGGAGACTCTGCGGCGCGCTCGGTGGGGGAATCTTTCATGCAGCAATGAAACATGCAGGGACCTTCGATCTTCACACACCCAGCCAGAGATGCACGTGGGTTGTCTACTTGAACGCCAAGAGCCTTGCCAAAGCCCATGTATATTCAGCGTCCATTACTTGATAAGCTAGACTTTCCTTATTCGGATGTATATCGCGAGCACCCCAAGTACGTAGATTTTGCCCAGCCAAATACTTCATAGTATGCTTGCTGAATCCTGAATGCTACCGCTTGGTATCCTTAGTACCCTAGAAATTATGGACACAGGAAAGAGAGAGCTTGTGATCAAGCCAAATAGCATGAAAAATGAGATATAAAAGGGGTCATCTCTCCACCAGAACTCGTTACAAACCACAAGCAACGAACAGACAGTCCATCAACAGGTTAGTCAATCAAAAAAAAAAAAAAAAACAAGCGATGCCTCACGACAATTTGTTAATATAGACAGCCATCAAAACACTAGCACCACCACCGCCATCATGAAGCTCAACATCGTTCTCATGACCGCCCTCGTCGCGCTCACCCCCGCCGCCTCCGCCTGGCGCGTCCGCTTCTACGAGCACAAGAACTTCGGGGGCAGAGAGCACACACGCGCCGGGCCTGGCAACCCAGGTTCTGCCTGCCAGGGCGCGCCCAACCCCATCAACAACAAGGTCTCCTCGTTCAAGTTCTGGCCGGAAAACTCCGAGGGGACGACCAGCTGCTGCTTGCAGCTCTTCAACTCGCTGAATTGCGAACCGTCGAGCCTGCTCAGCTACCCGCTTGAATGCAAGCACAACGAGTATTCCGATTTGGCGAGTACCCCGCTGCAGGATAAGATTAGCAGCTATCGGACTGTCTGTCGCCGTATCTAGATCGTGCTCACAACTGTGTGGCGAGAAGGTGGAATCGAAGGTGGTGGGTGAACGGATTTATCGCGGGTGGAAGATTATCGGAGTCGGGTTTAGTACTAGTGGAAGGTAGAGGGTACGGTGTGATAGTTGGTGATCCGCTGGAAATTCGTACAAAGTGTATTGGGAGAGAGGAGCGTTGTCCTGTATACACCTGCACTGTTGTGTACGACTCTCAATGTAGGATCATCGCATGGTAGTCTTCTTCAATTAGATCCCCACCGCATCGAGGAAGGACTTTTATTGCTCCATTTTCAGTATAGGTAAAGCCTTGATGGAACAAAATAGGTTGGATACGTAAGCCCGCTAATTACCACAGACGTACAGACAACAGTGGCGATCAACACTCATGCAAGGAAAGAGATGATGGAGCTAGTTCTGTGCCACGAGCCAAAGATTTCAATTACCGTAGAGACGGTACATGCGGCATTTGAAGACAGCTATGATTGTCAAGAAACCATCGGGCTACTCCCGGACCGTCTGGGGTTCAACGGCCCCATTATTTTGGGCCTCGTGGAGGCTGCGGCGGGGTCTCGGCAGAAGTAACATAAGACTTCTTGCCTGGCATTGTAACAGCATCGAAATCACTGAGGCCATCATGAAAGTGAATGCCAGTTATTTGAGTTCTGGTGCTGATCTCGTCGGATTCTTCCTTGACGAAACTGGAGCGAGCGATGTGATTCCAGAGGACATCCTCGCAGCAGCTACTGGGGACACGGAATATGGGCAAAGTGCCCTGATACTATCCATCCTTCTCAACGACGGAGGGAAAACATGGTCATCGCAGACATAGTCGCGGCCGCGGCAGCAACTCCCAGGCAGGGTATCCTGATGCATCTTCTGAACGTGCTGGGCAATGCGTTTCCGCTTTCTGTCGACGCTTTCAAAGCTGCCATCGGCGTCTGATCATGCTGTTGACTTACCTAACAAACACGGCCATGGACCAGAGAGTGATAGTTTGCTCATTAAAAAGGTTGCTAGCTCAGTGACTCTCCATTCATTTAATCTCCGCAACCAGTTGACGTGCTTCCTGTATTGATGTCGAGGCCCTCCCCACTACTTCAATCTTCTTGAAAGCCGCGGTGTGCAAGTAATGCTGCACCAGTACCCTGAACAGTCTGCGCAGGGACAAGAACAAGAATTGATAGAAATTTGAAGATACCTATGTAACTTAGTAGTAGATAAGCGTGCTGTAACCCAGCCATTGTGGGTCCGTGCTCAAAGAATGGTGGACGGCCCCGATAGGTTCGTTCGCGTATAGAGCACAGCGATCTCCACTGTTGATCTCCTAACCTCTCCAGCACGGGCTTGTAATTCGTGAGTAACTTGATATTTACATTGAGCAGAATGCTACAGGATACTCAGCTCCAAGTCTCCTGCGTAACAGCCCAGGGCCCCGCGGGCACTTTTTCTGTCCACTCTCCCCCTGGGGGTCTCCAGAGTAGTAAAATGGCAGGCGGACGACACTCATATACTAGTCGTGACCACTCCTCACTCGGGTCCTTCTTATCCAGATCGATGTTCAAGCTAACCACGCGCCGGTACCCGCATTCTTCATATAGCCAGCGCCCAATCGGACTCCCCTCAATGAAACTCTCGTAACCCAGCGGGTCGATCCGCTCATGGCCCCATTGCATCAGCAGACGACCTACTCCACGACGACGGTAATCTGGGTGGACACCCATCGCATTGACACCGGCGTGCGCTCGCTGGAACCAGCACTGCCGCGGGAAGAACGCCTGGCTGAGGAACCGGCTCGTGTACTCGGCGCGCTCGGAGCCTTCAGGGTACCAGGTGCACGCAATCGGCTGGGGGCCCTTGGGGAACGGGTTGTCGTGGAAGATCAGCCACTCACAGCCGCCGGCGATGTGGCCCGTCTCTTTATCGATGACATAGATGAGGTGGGAGGCTGGGTTTTTCTCGTGCGCTGCCCAGCGGATCTCGGTGTCATAAGCCTTGTCGCGGATGCGGTCTTCTGCAGAATGACCGCTGACGGGGTGGACGGCCGTGAAGACGGGGCTGCGTTCGGGTTAGTTTATTTTGCGGTGGAAGACAATATATCGAGAGAGCGATAACGAAAAAGAAAGGAGTTACTTGCTTGTAAGGCTTGAAATTAGCAGCCCAGAGTACTTCCACGAGCCGGGCGTATTCTTTTTTCGTGTGTATTTCTTTAACTTCAAAGGGACTGCCTTCCATTTCTAACATGACGAGATCAATCCTGATCTGAAGATCAACCAGCTTCTGGAATAGCAAATGTGAGATATCGCGATAATTTAAGCCTTTGGGGTGCAGAACCACAATCTGTAGCGCCGGAACTCGGCTTGTTAGTGCTCACCTCATCCACACGCTAACCCGTTGAAATGTGTTGAAATGGCCCACAATCCCCCACCAAAGATGGCGATCCCAAAAAAATTTCCTATCTGAGAGGGCTAGTTGCTCACATCATTGACTAGTCTGGACATGAGTCTTATGCTATTCAGTTATTCAACCCATGCTTTGGTCGCGAGGGCGCCCCAGGCAGATTCTCGCCGTTTCAGCTGATATAGAAATATCAACCCTCTATCACTTGAAAGTAACAGCGATAGGGGGGTTTTGGGATAAAGTGCCATGATAGGAAAGGCTTCGAGATTCGAGGAGGCAATATATGCAGGAAGACTACCGCTAAGCCAGTGTGTGACAACAATATATTAGTTGCCTTGACTTTGCCGCGTGTTGCTCGTAGACGGAGGTTTGAGTATAGAACGGAGGGCAGAGGTATCAGTGAACGTCCTACTAGTAAACACAAGGGTCAGGCCTAGATTTTTAATTGATAAATAGTGCAAGCAAGAAGGGACAGGTAACCACGTACCTATATTATTAGAGTAGACATAGACGTCTGGCCCGAGCCCTCAGAACTCGGCCCCCCATGCACGTATACACCCTTATGTGGATGTGCAAGCGTCCAGCGGGGAAGGAAACTAGCGACGAGGAATACTCCGCTCGCTTTTGGACTTTCTGTAACACTGCCGAGTTAATCAGGGAGCTAGCTCGTCTGGTAAATGAGCCCTCAATATGTATTAATGTAAGCAGTACCACTTGAAATTACCATCCTATGTATGACACAATGGCCCGGCACTTTACTGCGAAACAGATAACGAGAAGCATACTGCCCCACCACAACACAAGCAACCCGACGACGATAACATCTACACACTAGGTTCCATCGAATCCCAGAACGGTGGCGAGCACAACATCGTCATTGCAAAGTCTCCCCGCGGGACGGTATGGAATTACCCCGGCTGCCACGGCGGCCGCGCATATGCTATCCAGCTTCCCGGGCATCAAAGTTTGGGCTGATGGTCGGAATAGGCGGCGGGATTCCGGACCTGGATGACGCGCGTGATATCCGGCTTGGTGATGTCGTTGTTGGTCAGCCGGAGTGCAGCTTTGGGGGTGTAAAACAGTATGATCTGGGCAAGGCCACGATTGACGGATTCAAGGAGATCGGGTGGCTCAACTCACCTCCGAGATGGTGGATCTTTGCGCCGAATTCTCGCCAGACTACAATATGCAGATATTTGTTATCATGATTATAGCGAGGAGGATAGCCATGCTATTGAGGACCTCGCCAGCATCACTACAGCCGCAGAACCTGGACCCATGCAGTTGGAGCAGAGCGAAAGGATATTATTGAGCTGCTACTGCAGTGCAGCTTCTTCCCCCGCCCTTCCCTTATCACCACATGTTTCGAAAGGACGGCAATACTCCGACTATTAATAAAGGAGAGTGGGACATTTCCGCAAGGCCCTCGGGAGATCGGCAAATTCCGGGCTGCTATACACGACTCCACGCGTATTTCTAATGAGGAGAAATCCAACTGGGGATGGGCACCGAGCATGCGCCTATTATTGGGAACTGTGAACGTTATGGAGGGGATCGTCTCGGTTGGAACCTTTGCCCTCTTCGTGTGTCACAGGCTCTTGAGACACGAGTCGCACCCATCATTCTCTCCTAAGAATGCTGAGAAGGCATTAGAAATACCGCCGATATTTGCACAAGTCAAGAACATATTTGACCGTATTTGGATTGTGTTCAGAAGAGACATACTCTACAGTGAATCAATTGGCCAAGGAACAGGCCTCCTGGTTACAAGTGAGGACGACTGGAAAAACAACGGTTCGTCATCCTCAGACGATCTCGTTGTAAACGGCGGAAATGCGTGGAACCCAGCATCAAAAAATCTGCGGATTCCGAGGTGGCGTTGTTGCGATATGGTTCGTCTTCCACCAACTTTGGAACAACTGGCATCCATTCTCCAAGGGATACGCATCGAGCTTGGGTTACGCGCTGAAGACCCTATGGAGGTTTGTTTCATGCCTACTGCCTTCACAACAGAGGATCATTGTAGTAACTGCAATATTTTAGGACATGACGCATTTCTCAGATAAACCGGACCAGCTTACTGGCGATATTCTGAAGCTCATTTCGGTCTACGATCAATACTCTGATAGGCTTTTGTCCGCTACACGAGTGCTCCAAGTTCTGTGGTCGGAAAAATTACCGCGGGAACAAAGGCTGTTGTAGGGTCCACTATCCGCACAGCGGCCTCGTTAGCAACGGTTGTAGGTAGGCTTAATGGGTGGGTAGGCAAATTTCTTTGGATTCCAAGCTATAGTAAGATTATCTCTTATATATCACTATTGCTTTTTCTCGTCCTCTACCCTAGGGGCGTCACCGCTGTTATATAGGGTAATCGAAATCATATACATGCTAACGCTGATTCACACGGAACATCAAGTCATCTTGATAGCTAAGGTGGCACTAGGGGTCTTGACAAGCGTACTGTAAAGTAACTTATCCTGTCGATTAATTTTCTGAATCGGCTTGGCTTGACAATGTCGCTTGTTTTTCCTGGTCTCATATACGTATTAGCCTCTTCAAAACAAACTCGCGACCTCTTTATCAATTAAGATTGTATTTATACCGTACAGCTTCTACTTAAACTAAATACAAACGTCACTCTATGCCCGCTCGTCGAAATTGTCCCTTATCTACCAGGGAACCTCGGTCCCATCAATGACATTCCAGAACTTGCCCGACGTTTCTTCTCGAGTGGCGGCGTCGATCTATTTATCCCGGTGTTAACTATTATTAGGTCCCATAATCTATCACACAAAGTATCCCCGACAACTGCTAGGAAGAAACTCACCCTAGCCGTGGTCTTGGTGATTGCCTCTTCGATTGTATTCGGCGCCTCCTCCATGCCGAATGATCTTGCGCCTGCGTTGCCCATGTCTGTTTGGACGAGGCTTATTATTGTCCGTCAGCCTTTATGCCTTGAGATATCCGGGAGAATGGATGGGCCACTTACCCAGGGTGCACAGCGAACGCAGTCAGCCACTCATCAGAGTTATGAATCGCTCTGGCAGAGACACGTTTGTTAGCAAGCCCCCACACTATACAAACTAACCCATGGAGGGTAAATAGAAAAGACCAACGTACACAGTCAACCAGTTCATCGCCGCTTTGCTCATCCCATACATCGAGAACCATTGCGTGCCGTAGATCTTGACGCCCTCGATGGACCCCGCGCCCGAGGACATCGACACCCACTTGGGCTTGTTGCTCGACTTCTCCAACAGATCCCGAGTCGCCTGGTACAGACGCAACGTACCCACTGTGTTCACATCGTACGCGGATATGGCAAGTTCAGGTGAGATCGTCGCGACAGGGGTCGGCGGGCACGAGATCCCCGAGTTTGCGATTACGATGTCGAGGTGTGTGACGTTTAGATCGTCTTTGATGCTTGCAGTGAGGGCTGGGTAGTCTGTAGCGCTTGTGGACTCGAGTTTGAGGAGGTGCAGTTTCGAGCCATCGGCTTTGGGGAGGGAATCGAGGGCTTGCGCGCTCGGCGCGGAGGGGTCACGCACTGTGCCGATGACGGTGTGGTTGGTTCGAGCGAGGTAGAATTCTGCGAGGGCTTTGCCGAGGCCTGGGGGAGTGTCAGCTTGGGCTTCTTGGGAAAGGTTCTAATAAGGTGGGAATGCAGTAGGAGTTACCTCGGGCTACGCCGGTGATGAGAACGATGGTCGAGTCTGACATTGTTGTGACTGGTGGTAGTCCGTAGAATTCGGGATTGTTGTAATAGAAGGCAGCAGAATTAACTGTGCTTGAATGAGGATGATCCGAACTCGGACAGCAACGAAGGCATTATATAGGCGTCCGATTGACCATGAAACTGTTTCAAATACTGCATTGGTCATCACTCGGAGGAAGGGCAATTAGGGCTCCACCTGGCATCACTTCGGAGGAAGAGTGTCTAAAGTAATCAGCCCGTGACAAATACGGTATCTTTCGGCGCTGCCAGTAAACATACGCATGTTGATTACTCCTGCCATGTAATCTTGTCAGACTGGTCATGATTTCTAAGCCTTTGGGCCTTGCGAATAAGGCTTCATTAGGCCCGTGGACGATCAACTGATCAGGTATTCAGGTCGTTTATTGGTGAGCCTCTGCAGCTTGCGCCGATGGCCGACGTTACTACGCGTTACGCCGAGGTCTTGAAGCGCCAAGACTGTCGCACCGAGCCTAGCGGAGGGAGTCTTGGAAGTGGGCCCTTATATGGGTCCTGCTCATTCTACGGCGAACGGTCCATGATGGCGGGGATAAGACATATACTAAGCTGAGGTCTATGAAAACGACGTATTCGCATCCGAGAGCATAAGAGGCTCTCGAATCAAACCATCAAAGAACGCCAAGTCCATCCCTGGAAAGGTATACTCCTCGATTCCGGCATTTGACCCAAGACTAGAATACCATTGCTGTGCCGGCGAGGTAAATGGCGCAGGATAGTTGCCAGTTATGTGCTGACCAGGAGTGATGGAAGACGAGGTCACCATGCAGGGGTCCTGCAGAGGTTGCGGATTCAGGCCGCCAATCTCACACCGCGGGGCGGCGGCGGCGGCGTCGTCTGACCTTACGCCCTCATGGACAATCTGGACCTTTCCGAAAGATGGAACACAAACGCGAAGAACGCTCGCACCCGGTGGAACACTTATCTCCGTGTCCTGCGCTGCCTCCTCGGCATGAATGGTTTGCGTGGTGTAGATTCGCCCTTTGGCTGCCTCTGCCTCAATATCCAGCAATCTATTTAATATGTCGGCGCTCATGGCTATAATCTTGTCTTGAATCACCCAGCCAATTTCCTGTAAGTAGGATATCGATTTTTGTACCATCGCGCGGTCGCCCTGCCGTTGATGGACGAGGAAATTAAAGTCGGACGTGACGGAGTGTTGACGGATATATCCGACTAGCAGCAGCAAAGCCGCGGTCATTGCGAAGAAATCTGCCATGCGGCAGGAGAATGCGACTCGGTTAAAGCTCCGGAATGCGACGTATCTCGAGAGGACCTCTCGTGAGGCGTTGATGCATGTTATTTGCGAATACGTACGCAGTTGATCTGTGCCTGTGAAGCCCAGCATAAATGGTATGTGCAGCTGATTGATGAGACCAAAGTGGTAGATCTGAGCAACAAGTCGCAGCATGTCCCAAACGACGGCTGGCGGTTTATTCGTGTCCCCTGCGGTCTCCGTTAGCGTAGGCGGCATCCACCAGCCGCTGGGCATCATCTCTGCCGCTTTGTTGATCTCGCTATCTATGCTTTGAAGTGTGTCTATCATGTCCAATTTCGGGTCGGCATCATTGCGCTCTAAAATCCGGGACGCTACGACGCAATGAAGACGCTCTAACCGGCCAAGGGAAGTATCAGAGGCGATAGCTCTCTCCGAGGCCATCGACCGATCCATCGAGCCCTGTGGTAGGCCCATGAAGAGACACACACTCCGATCAAGCTGTACAATGCGGTACCAAAGAAACGAGGTGTCGACCTTGTCCTGGGGCTCGAGCGACCGTATCGAGACACCAGAGCGGTGGAGATTCATTACTTGGGCGAGCGCCATTGCTCGCCGAATGGCAGTCCACGCTGGACGTGAGTTGCCACAATTCATATGGTAGCGTGCCTCCATCACAACACACTCGAGACCTTCGGTAGTACTGAGAAGCTCGTCGCGCGTAGTGACGAGCCGGATCGCCGTTTCGGCTAGGCACTTCGACATTCCTTGCGGGGAGTCTGAGAGTCCTACAATTTGTCTCGAGGATTTTCTGAAATCCAGATGCTGGAGAGCTCTGACAATGCGGAATATGTATCTCGCTAATAGCACCGGATGGGAATATCGAGAAGGTATATCCATTAATGACGCGGTTCCGTCCGACCAGGTTCTCTCCCAGTCGGAATACGGAACCATCATAGCCACATCGAAGGCGATCGAGATATGGACGCCCGCTTTGCATAGTATGCGGATGTCTTCGCAAGAGGGCAGACTCGCGTGCAGGTCGTGGGAGATATCAATGTATGGATTTTGGACCCGGGGTGAAGATATACTTATCATACACTCCGCAGAGTCCCCTGAGGCCTCGTCCTAGAGCTCTGGTTAGTGCACTGTGGGAAATGGAGGTAGGCGACCATATCGACCTACGACCGGCGCGTCCAGTCCACAATCACTGTGAACCGACGTAACACCGTCCAAACCGTCCCTCGCCGCCCGAGGTCCAGTAAACGGAGTATCCGTACGCGTATGCGTATTCAACACCAGGGCCGGAGCGGGAGTCGGCGTCTCCTGAACAAGTCGGTCGATGAGCTCTTCGACGCGTCCAATACGCTCATTAACAGGTTGCCGAGCTCTGTCGCCAACTTCATCTGGCAGATCTTGAGTAAGACACTTCGTGCCGCGACGGCTACACGCAGCGCAGACCGGGCCGGGATCATCGACAAGACTGCATCGTACTTTCCGCCGTTTACATTCCCAGCAGCTTGTTGTTCCCTTGCGGATCTTGCGTCGCTTCGGGGTGGAGAGAGTGTCAGGTGACATCAGGCCGTTGGTGTGATATGGGGGACAAAGATCCGAATGCGGTTCAATCGTGAAGTTGTTCCTCCGCCGAGCGTCGGGGATTTGGAGTCGTAGCTGAGTCATCGCTCGGACGAAACAGTCCCGAGGTCGGCGGGAGCTACAAAATGGACGGACGAGCTGAGAGAAAGGTCCCCTCCAAACTAATGATTATTAAATAGACAATCAGCGAGTGGTAGATAGAGAATGGTCAGAACGGTTAGGGAGTTCTTGTGGTGAGCACTCCATTCAATGCGCTACCTATCTACCGCCCAAGATATATATATTCTGTGCGTGATTAGCCCAAATGTCACAACCCCCCAGGATATATAACCGGCCAGCATGTCTAGCAGTTAGTGGCCGACAAAAAAGAACTAATTTCTAACATAAGATGGCTATAACCCATGGGTATACTCAAGCTCTCTAAGGATGCCAGTCCACAGCAGCTGCAACCGAGCGCGCGCGCAAAAGCCAGATAACATACTCAAGAATTAGTGGTCTGAATTGCATAGGGGTTAAATCAAGGCATAATAGGGCGACCAAGCGTACGGCACATCGCTTTAAGCAGACTTTCTAGGTTGGGCTAAGGCGGCCTGGTAGCCTGGGGAGAGCCACAAATGTCTCAGTTACTACGGGCCGCGCGGCTCGAGTGCAGATCACCGTATGTAGATCTTCGCGGAGTAGAAAGAGGGATCCTGCGGACCCTGCCGATCGGTGAATCCTGTAAATAATTGCTCGAGCTAGGAAAAGGAAAATCACGGACTGCGTGGAATTGCGCTATTTTGTAGGTACATAGGGTATGATCGTTACAGCGGAAAAACAGATATGCACTGCACAGTGGAAGGACGAAGCTCAAATCGCCAGATAAGTGCTCGAAAATTTTCAGAAACAGAAGATCAAAAGATATCGACAGTGCTTGAAACATTCAAGTACGAGGTATTGTATAAAAAACGAAAGAAAATATTCTAGAGCATAGCAACAAGCCCCGCCACGACAACCGGCGCCCCAGTAATCATCGCTTGTACAGGCCCAGCAAGGCCAGCAGCAGCGCCGGGCGTCTCCGTGGCCTCCGGCTTATCAAACTTGTCCACCCCACCGGTAACCGTAAGCCGGTAGTATTCGACATGGTCGCTAGCAATGGAGGTAGTCATGCTCCAGGAGCTCGAGACCTCAGCGTTATCCGAGCTGCCCGAGAACGAGACCGAGTACGTGCATTCGGCACTGAGACTATAGGACTGGAACGAGCAGTCGTAGTCGAGGGTTGCCGTGAGGGGCGGGTTTTCTCTGAATGCGGTGTATTCGGCATTCATGCGGTACGTGTCAATGCCCTGGGTGATTGTCCAGGGGTGCTTGATTGAGCAGTCGGTTGTCTCGGCGCCCTTGAGGCAGGAGGCTTCGTAGGTGGTTCTCAAGGCGTTGACGGAGACGACAGAGGCGGCGACGGAGGTGTAGGAGGGGATGATGGCGGTAGAGGGGGCGTCGCCCTCTTGCATGCCGAAAAGGCCGACTGTCGTGGTTTCGTCGGCGGCGGCGGCGAGGGCGGCTAGGGCGAGGGTGAGGTATGTAGCGCGCATTTTTGGAGTTGTTCAATTAAGTGGTCAGGGTTCAGCAGGATTGTACAGAGACTTTGGTTGATTTCTCCAGAGAACCTGGGACAGAGCCATTTTATGTCAGGGAGCCAGGGTCAATGGGGCGATGCAGAGTCAGGCAAAGTGCGGCGTTGAATGAACCGGAGATGAGCATGCGAGCCAAGCCTGTCTGGGGGTAAAACATGGCCAACCGGGTGATTCGAAAGTCCAACTATCAAGCATAGTCTAACTTAGTTCGTAGTTCGGCGGTTGCTTAGTGCGGCTCTTAGCGCTCAATTTCTCCTCGAACCATCTTCCATTGGCCGTCCCTCGGGCTTTGCCCCCCAGCGCCATTCAAATAGTGAGGGATATTTGACTCATGATTGCATGGACCCTGGGCATGTGAACGGAATTGGGACTTGGCCGTGACACGGTGACATCGGAGTCTTGGGATTTCAAGGCCCCTTTCAACCGTGGAGACCTGGGAAGGGTTGTACCTGGAGAGATCCCTGGAACACGCCTCCACATTGAAAGGAAGGCAGTGGGTCGAAACGAGGCGCTAGAAAGCTTGGACGCTCGCTTAAAGACGATTCGGCCACTCTCGCCTTAGGTGTCGGATATCCGGCATCTTTCAACCGCGATAAGGGGGATGCGTCTTTCTTGCCAGTTAAAGATAGTTATTATTCCAGAGTAGACAGAAAGAAAATTAACAGGCCTCTTCGGCGGCCATTTTCAATCTCCAGGAACGGCAATTTGCGCCCATTCTTACAAGAGTCGCACGAACAGAGGCCTCTTCTACTGGCCAGTCGTTGAATCGCCGTTGCATCAGGAAGGGCAAACGCTACAATCTGTATGGCTCACCTGATGGTATGTTTCCCCACTCCTGTGCACATAACTGTCAAGCTAGCCAGCACGCACCCGGTCTTCGGGATGAGCCAGGCACCGAGTGGCGATAACACCAACCTTAGGGCCGTAGTGAGGGTAGAGGATACTTGATTCTGGTGGCACAAGTGTAGCTGCCCTCTCCATGTGTTTTGATGCCTCCACTTCTCAAGTCTTGTTTGCGCCTAAACTTTTGAGGATCGACGAATAAGCCATGTGGCCCACGGCCTAGTCGCATAACCAGGCTGAATTAAGCTCCACCGAGGTGAGTATAATGGAAGTCGGTAAATAAGATTTGCAAGAGCGTAGGACACCCAAATCCTCAGAGAACTCCTTGGGTGCTACAAGTACCTCCGTCGGTACTGACCTCCACGGGCGGAGACATGATGTCAACACCCATTTGTCCTACGCCGCGTATTCCTCTGGTCACATTGCCTTGACTTAGGGTAATGGTAAGGCGAGTACCGTCCGGGACTAGATAGGCTGCCCTTAGGTAGGAGAAAATGTCTTGCGGCATCATCAGTGGATAATGGTTATAGTAACGATTATGTCCTTGCTACTTGCAGTCAACCAGCCGTTGTAGACTAGGAGTGCTCTAACTACAAGTTCCCAGACCACAGCGTAGCACGTTCTTCATAAATCTCCTGATTGTGACTTCAGCATGACATGGGTACCTCGAGCGACCAGGAGTTTTCATTTCGTGGGCTTGATCGAGCCTTAGTCCTCTGCTTTATTGTTATATTTGTATAGTCGAAAAATATAATGTGCAACTTTCCTTTCTTCCTGACGCCTGATAGCCGGTGCATTGTCATCGGCCATAATATAACGGCCCATGACGCAACTCTCCTCTTGTGAGCATAGATCTGGCATAAATATCTATGCCACAACCAATTCTCCGCCAGATAATAAGGCACCTTTTTGGTTCAACAGAGAATGTTTAACCTATTTAAAATTCTATTACATGGATATTCCATCACCGAACAACTGAGAAACGTTAATCTTGGTTTTGATCACATGAATCAGAACCATATCACACTTTGATCCGCAAAACCCATGACGCTGAGCCATTATACAATTTAAACTTGAACAAACACAACAGACTTCATCACTGTTTCGAGCACCTACTCTCTAAATCTATACCTTTTTTGTCGTAGTAGTAGGTGTCCCTTGCGCCTCGTCATCGCTCGCAAGACCTATACCCACCGTCCTCCTTGCCTTCTGCGCCAGCCGTTCGGCGTGGCGACTCTGTAGAAACGCCCAGCAGGCCACCCCAATCACAGTAGCAACGGTAAGGGGACCTGTAACGGCCCAGTAGATCCAGAAATGCTTGTTGGCGACATTGTTCATCGAGGCTTCGGACCAGTTGAAGAGCGGCATTGCGAAGAACGTCTGAAAGGAAGTATGGTCAGAACCCCCTAGAGTTGATTCCAGCCGCAGCTGCTATGAAATAGGGAGGGATAAGAAACTGGTCTTGCAGCGTACCGCCATAAAGGTGCCAGGTAAGAAAAATGTAGTAAGCACCGCCACGATTTTCATCGCTGAGCTGTCGCGCTTGCTCGCCGCTGCTATCTCTTTCGAGTCCTTGGCCAGCCCGATATTTACCATGCCGTCCATTTGTGCGATGAGGTTGAAAACCTGAGAGAGGTTAGATAACGCGCTACTTCGTGGAATATTCAGATATTTCCAAATTGAAGGCGAAAAGCATACTACAGATTGTTGAGTCTCCATTCGTTCATTTATTGCCGAGTAGTCCAGCGCGTTTTCGATATTGCTTGCGAGGAACTCGATGCGTTCCTCTAACATACGTGAGGGTTGCTGCAGCTTCTGTTTAACGTCCTCGGGCAGCGATTTGCTGAGATAGGAGATTTTCCGCTGCAAGAATTCTGTAGACCGTCGGTCTGCACGCATATCACTTAGGTAGAGCTCCAACCTGCTTCGTGCAGCTCCAAGCCGCTGGATGAGCGCTCTAAGATTGTCGGTCTGAACGGGCACGTGTGACATGCCTTCTGGTGGGAAGGACAAATCGTACCCAGTCTCCTGCTCAATTTTCCTCAGGGCGACCTCCGCCTGCGTCGCCTCGATGGTCAAGTTCAGCTCGACGGATGTCTCCAGCACGATTAGGAGCAGCAGGAGGGGGTGGGGGCAAGTGGAGAATTTGGACTGCAATTTATCGAAGCAAGCGAGTGGCACGGAATGGTCGATTAGGAGGAAGATCCCCTGAGTCACGTTTGTCAAAGGATCGTAGCGGAGTGTGACTCCGGTTGACCTATAGCTAAGACTTTTTCGATGCACGATTGCTGGCCGTAAAAGTGAGTCAGATTCTGGGTTGGTTGAACATGACTGTACGTTACAACTTGCCATATGAGCCATCCGGCTGCAGAAACATCCCGTCGGCGCCCGTGTCGGTAGAAGCAGAATGTCGATGAACGGGCGGCAGTCCTAATGCAGCGTGAATCGAAGTCATTCCGGGCTCCGAAATTGCCGGAAGGGCACAATTGTTATCGCTATCAAGGGGTATGACTAGGATCTTGAATCCTGAAGAAAGCTGGTGATTCGGCTCGGAAGGGTATGGGGTTTTCAACCACGCATCAACCGAGCTGATTGGGAAAGTTTCCTTCTTATGTTTTGAAGGCAGTGACCGATTTGATGATTTCTCTTTATAATTCCAGCATTCTATCGCGGTCACGTTGAAGTCTGCATCTTCAGGAGGGAACTGACGCCCCAGATAGGAGGAGTCCCATAACCACTCTTGATACGTCGAGCTCGATGATCCAGGCCTGGACATGGTAGCAGGTTGGCTAACTAGGCTATCCAAAAAATATGAGAACGCAAAATCAAAGCGTTTGATCGGAGAAGAGAGAGGGTGAGGGTGCAAAGCAGGAAATTAATGCGAGGTTACCCCGCTCTTCAGCCGCAAATCCTTGAGGCGTAAATCGGCAGACCGCTGTTTTTTGCGTTTTGTGAGGCTGATTTCGTATGATCACACTGCAGCCTTGCTCTATGAGATATTCAATTATAGATAGGGC
Organism: Penicillium sp. S1316; assembly: GCA_023627405.1. Classification (NCBI taxonomy): domain Eukaryota; kingdom Fungi; phylum Ascomycota; class Eurotiomycetes; order Eurotiales; family Aspergillaceae; genus Penicillium; species Penicillium sp. S1316. The sequence continues at coordinate 121,701 of JAMAHF010000020.1, forward strand.
CATGGGCTATTTACCTTATTGTGATAGGGTCCCAGGGGACTTAGCTCTTCTCGCTTATAACGCAAGAGTGAAGAGAGAGAGATATATATATATATCCCGAATAGTGCTCCACAGTCCTCAATCTAGACAGTCATTCCACCGAAATTCAATGAAACACGTGAACTAGTTGAAGCCGTTTACCCTGCATATGAAATGGGTCAAGATACTTGATTTGCCTCCTGTTCTTTACCCCAAGTCTATCTGAACACAAAAGAGCTCCCTGCTTCCTTGGCAGTAAGCAAACCACACTCGCTGGCTGGTTAATACATGTAAGTCCTAGTTAGTATCCTACCTATTGTAATTGTTTGCCTTTCCTGTCTCTCGTTTTACAGTGTACCATGACCCTGGCTGTTCTGGCGGATGTTTTACTCTTGTCTGTAGGCACCTGGCAGAATTTTCCATCAGCTCCGTCCCCCCGAATTGTCGTTGACTGAGCTATGTGGATGTAGATCCTACTACGGGGTGCCGATAGAATGGCCAAGCTATCTCTTAGGTTTCGGACGTTATACCACGATCGGAGGGTCTTCCGTAGGAGAACGTGCACGTAGAAAGCTTAAAGCCGGCGATCTGCAATCGGTCGGGGCTGGTGCACTGCTGATCACCTTCCGAAGGTTTTCGGTCAATAATAATACAATACCCAGCTGATCATGAAGGGGTTTTGAGTCCCTGATGTCATGCCAAACGAGAGGGGTGGGAGTAGCCCAAGGGTCGGCGCGGACGTCTAGTTGTCTGAGTCCATCCCAAGCCCTGCGTAGACACATACCAGATAGGCTCGTGAAATTGTGCGTATTGACAAAGGTCAGCGGTCGCACTTCCGCTCATATCAGGGCTATGCATGTATATGCGCCCTACCGCGAAGAGCTGTGTGCGATCCTGGATCGTTGCAAGCGACAACTGGAAGATCGGACACTTTGCTAGGCCCACCAGTTTAGCCGGGGTTTACCCTGTCACCCCCAAGAGCCCCTGTTAGTACTATAATGACTCAAGAGATTCTCAGAGTATGAACCATAATGTAAGCCTGGCCATGACCCGCAGGTGCGCGAGCGAGTCATGAAGGGAATACGAGGCAGATCGGCACAGTGTTCGCCTCGTTTTCCGAAGCTGGACATGCGCTTTTGCCTTGTTGTGGGAGGTGCTGGGAAGGACAGTGGGGGCCGCGGAGTTACACAGGGGGTCCCATCAGAAGGGAACCCAACTGAATCGATCCTACACTTGCATTTGCCTCTTTCGACCTGCTTCGAGAAGTAATCGAAATTTGATGGCGTTGATTATGAGGCTTTGTGGAGTAGCAGTCTCTACTGCTCTGCTGGGACGTTGTCATATTGATTGGAGAGGAGGTCATGGCGAAAGCCATTGGCATGACCGCAGACTCTGAACCCTTGAAATGGCCTGGGCTAGGTCTTTGCCGTCTTTTTCACAGAGGCACCGCTATGCGAAAAGGGCAGGAGACTGCGAGATGTGCGGAGATTACGCGGCGTCGAGGGAAGCAGATCCCGCCAATCAGTGCCAGCTGTGTGGCGTATACGAGGCTCTGGCCCACATGGACTGTTTATGTGGAGACTTCAGCTGCAAGAAGCTTCTTCCGCCCCTCCTGACACTGGCCCGTTGAACACCCCTACCCTCGTTCAGTGTCCTGTCATAAGCACGCATTTAATAATCCGTCCGGAAATGCGGAAGCAGGTACCTATGTACCATGGCCCCAGTGCCGTATCTCGCACTGGGTACCATGGGTTCATTGTCTGCAGGATCAATAGGATAGCCATCATCGGAATACTCGCTCAGCCTCGTTAGCGTCTCTGATCTGTACAACTTCCCAGCATTTCCCACCCTGAGAATCACAAGTACAACATATCGTCTATCGCTCCGTTCCTCCGAAGAACTGCGCCTCTTGCCCTCACTCGCCTATCAGTCCTCAATCGAGCCTAGTCGACAGCCCCATGATTGGGATCGGCTGTGGCTAGATGCTTGGGAACGTATAAGCACGAGACAAGCCTGTGGGCCCCCCTTAGGATTGCCGCAACTATCTCCAACTAGTAGACGGCTATATCGATCTGTAGCGGCTTACTCATGCCTGTCAAGGACCGATCCTGTTCGAATAGAAGGGTTTTGAGTTTGGACTAATTCCCCACATTGTCTCATGCAGCCTGGAGGAGAAGCGCGATTGTCAGCGTTGGTTTGTGCGGGAGGTATTTTCCGTTGTAGGGTTAAATAGGCGCCGCCACCATCCAGGCAACCAAAAACAGGAACAGGGTTTTACTTTGACGCCGGGCACGCTGCCGAACGAACATGCTCCTTGCCCTCGCACAACCATGGCAGCCCTCATCCGAACCCTAACAATGCTCCGAAATGAGAACAATAACCCAGATGGGAGTTACCAGCACCACAACCACCTCCTCCTCCCCCGACAAGGACCCCCCCACTACTATGAGCCCCTCGACAGCTCGACAAAAGCCGGCTTCATCGCCATGGGCATCTGCGGCCTGATCTCCTTCATCGCAACCCTGAGCCTCTTCCTCTTCCTCACCTACCGCTTCATCTTCTGGTCCCGCTACTACAAGCGCCCGCTCGTGCAGAACCAATACGTCGTCCTGATCTACAACTTGCTTCTGGCTGATCTGCAGCAAGCGACTGCGTTTCTCATGTGTCTGAACTGGGTCGCAAAGGGGGGCGTGTACTATCCAAGTGCAGCGTGTGTGCTCCAGGGGTGGTGGATCCAGATTGCAGACCCGGGCAGTGGGTTGTTCATCATTGCGATCGCGATGCATACTTGTGCTGTTGTGCTACGCGGTCGCCAGCTGCCGTATCGGGCGTTCGTGGCGTGCATCGTAGGGCTATGGATGTTTATCCTGGTCCTGGGGTTCATCCCCGTGGGCTTGTACGGGTCGCAGACGTTTGTTATTTCTGAAGCCGGATGGGTACGCCTATCCCCAACACCTACCACACTTTCCACTCCATCACACCAACTGACCCTCGTTGATTATATAGTGCTGGATCAGCCCCGTCCACGAAGCCGAGCGCCTCTGGGGCCACTACATCTGGATATTCCTCGCCGAATTTGGCACACTAGTCCTATACGGCCTGATGTTCTTCTACCTACGCGGACGGATGGTACAAGCAACTAAGCTCCGCACCGGTGCTGGCGGCGGCCACCACAACGACGAGAGTCTGCACCGCCTCAACCGCGTGATCATCTACATGGTCATCTACCCGTTCGCATACGTGCTTCTCTCGCTGCCGCTGGCAGCCGGCCGCATGTCGAGCGCGCGACACGTGGTCCCCAGCCGTGCGTATTTCGCGGTTGCGGGCTCGCTCATGGCGCTTTCGGGGTTCGTCGATGCGGTTGTGTACACGGCGACAAGGAGGCAGTTGTTGCTTGATACGGAGGTTAGTAACAGTAACTCGAATGGTGCGAGCGGTGGACGGTTTGGGGGTTATTCGGATCCGATTTCGAGGTCGTACCATACGCAGATCACGAGTATGAATGCGAGCGTTAATGGGGAGAGGGATGGGAAGCGGGGTGGTGGTGGTGGAGTGGGAAGCAGGATTCGGAAGGGCATGCAGACGCTCACGGAGACGGTGCTGGATGATTCTGATGATGATTACGATAATGGATCGACGGAGCAGATAGTCAAGGGGAGCAGGAGGAGTGGTGGCGACCGCGATGTTGAGATGGTCAATATGGGTGGCGGGGGGTATACGGGGCATGGTGTGTATCAGGAGACGACAATCGAGATTACACATGAGACGGTCGATCCGCATGAGCCTCGCTCACCAGCGCGGCGGAGTGGATGATGATGATGATAATGATGATGGGATGAAACTATTTAGGGAGGCTGTTGTGACTTGGGTTATCTATCGAGATCTGTTGCCTTTTGTTTTATGCGGATACCATACTTCCTAATCGTAATGTTAATACTGAGAAAACGCCCCCGTGAAACTATTCGGCTCTCCATGAACCCTCCTATAGCAAACAACACAGTCAGTAGAGTAAGTTGATCCATTGACGGTATATGTAGAACAACGCCCTCGCCCCCCTGTCGATTCTACATGTGGCATTGCTCCATGTACATACGAGTGTGTGGATTGAATTCAACAAGAGCTAATACTCGAGTCTCCGAACCCTCTGCTGCGTAATAACAACTCATCTGCCTCATCATTTTGAAAAACCGCTTCCGGCGACTCCTCGTCAAACACGGCATGTATCGCCTCATGCGGGAACAAGCCAGTAACGGTCCAGCCCCACAAAAATGAGGTCCATCTGGATGGACGACGACGCACCGGCGGCTGAGAGGGAGACGCATACGGATACGGATAGCCCTCTTGATACCGGTCGTATGTGCTAATTGCCAGCAGCAACGGTGCGTTGAGTATGCGAGTCGCAGTAACATTCACCGCATGGAACCGCCGCGGCGACAGCACGAACCTCAGCGGTAGGAGGACGATCAAAGCCAGAATGTTGAACGGCGGCCAGTACGCAAAGATCGCATCACTCTTCACGCCCTCAAAAGTCAGCACGGCGCGGCGGAACTGGACCTCCTCATTCGCATTGGCGGCGATCTTGGAAAAGGTGTTTGTGAGCATCGCCACGAGGATCGTCAGGAAGAGCGTATTCCCCAGAAATGCAAAGGTGATCATGAGGGTCGGTCCTAGGATGGTGTGGAAGCTCACGGACCGCTCGATCCCAGTGCCATCGAGGCCGAACCAGATCCAGAGCATCCATTTTGAGATGGTCGCGGAGCCGGGGTCTTCGTTGTGGTTCTTGATCTCGAGAAGCCACTTCATGGAAATGAAAAACCCCGCAAAGCACCAGACTGCGAGGACGGTGAACAATGCAAAGTCGCGCATCATTGCACGGAGAGAGATAAACAACAAGTTGTCTGGCATGAGATTGAACGCGAGCCGGGGGACGAGAATGGGCGCCGCAACGGACAGAATGTTCAGGGCGCCCTTGCCTACCTCGGGCTGTGCACCAGCCAGTCCGTAGAGGCGGATAACAAGATAAGCGAAGAAGATAAAGATGAAGGTGAAGTCGAGGAAGGACCAGAGGTTCTGCATATGGACGTGCCAGCCATGCTCGATGATTGCTGCAAACTCCTCGAGGATCCATCCGCTTGTGTATGCCCAGAAGATCATTTCCACGGTGGTGACCTCCCGCCCCTCGCGGTTGACCATGGTCAGGACGTAGAGGAATAGTAGGACGCTGAACTGGCACACCTCAATCAAGCTACGCAGGCGTGGAACAATCAGGCGATAGTGATTTAGCCGCGGCGCTGTTCGCGGGTTGTAAACGGCGATCGGCCGGTGTTTATAATGGTCAGGCAGGATATCCACCGAGGAGAGCGGCGTGTAGGTGATGTTGCCACAGTAAATAGCATCGATCACCCTTTGGCAGCTGGAGGAACAGAGGAACATCTTACTATCGGAGATAATTGCCAATTCCAAGGCTGGCAGCTTTCTCTCGTATCCACCTCGCTCCTGCACCGGCCATCGCACTAAGCCTGACCCTCGGGACAAGACCTCCTTTGGCGCGTTTTGAAATGGCTCGAACCCAGCAACCAGGATATTTGCTAGTAGGACAATGCCCTCAGTTCCTGGATTGTCCTTGTCAAACCGCCACAGGACTTGGCATGCAACGAGCTCACAGAGGGTGGCGCGAGCGGTGCTATTAATTTGGAGGTGGCTCTGGGACGTCCGTTCACGAAGGAACTGCAGTCGGTTTACAAGAAGACAATATACTGGGCCAAGTGTCAATTGGCTTGATCTCTAGGCGTGGCCCTTGGGATGCTTACCAACAGACACATCGTCTGGGTTGTAAAATATATCCACGAGAGGCCTCACGAGGGCTGTGTTCATACGGTGCTCTTGCAGCTGTTCGATCGTATAGGGGTCATCTACACACCATCCTCAGCATCTCACCCACCGTAATGTCGGATGATGGGGCTCACCAATGAGTCTTATAACCAGCCGGCGAATCCTACTCAGGGGTCAGGACAAATTGTCTGACGACGGTTGGGCCAACCCACGCACCGATGAATTGTAGCAAATACAGGGAGCCCCGTGTGAGGGTCCTTGTGAAAATGGAGGTCCCCATCACAGCCCCGGCCGGACTCTGTTGCATCTTGCTCGTAGTGTGTGATCAGGCCTGTGCCCTCGTCCATAAGTCCTCTGTCGTATGCCATTCGCACAATATTCAGAAAATTCTGAGCGTCGTCGGGTGGGGGCAGACGCTTTGGATGAGGAGCAGGAGAACCACATGACCCTTGCCTTGCTATTGGCTCCGAATATCGCGCAGATGCCTCCAACCCAACGTTGACTCCCCGTCTCTTGCGATTCGCTCCTAATATCGCGCATGTCCTGTTTCTCTTCTGACGCGCTGCTGAGGCTCTTCTTGACGACTGCTGCGTCGCTCGTGTGTGGCTTGGCATCCATTCACGCGTGCATTATGCAGGGTAAGGAACAACGCTAGATAATGGTCTATCAATATAGATTTCATAGTTATCCCTTCCCAATAAGTAGAAAAAGTACTCTAAGCTACGAACCAGCTGGTTATCCATATAACGGGTAAACCGTACGAAATTTACTCAGTAACGAACAACATTCGGAAGTCTTCGTTCAACATACTAGACAACGTTAGCACAGATCACAACCGACAATAAGGACCACATACATCGCGATACTTGCCCTCCATCCTCATCCTGAGGAAGCATTTGAAGGGCATCGTCTCCGCGGTAAGAAACTCAAACAGCTTAACTGCATGCAGTGCTCGCGGCCGATTCTCCGGTAGCAACATCGCCGTAATTTCATCCCGAACAATCTCCCACCCTCCATCATCCTCCAACCCCAGTGCCACAATGAGATGTCCAATGTGGTTCTGGAACAACGAGTGGTGGACTTTACTCCAGACGTCATGCAAATCATCGGTCATGGTCGCGGCACCGGGTGGGATCGTGTGCAGGTCATAGCCCTGGCTTCGCAGCGTCGGCATGTGCAGTCTTATCCCACCAAAGTCGCGCACCGCGAAACCCTGGATTGCGCGTGTTTTGCGGCAGATGCGCACGCAGATGTTCTGTCCGTGCGCCTCGAGGCCGACACCGTGGTTGACCAGCGGCGTGAGGGTGAGGTTGAGGAGGCGGGAGATGTAACTAGCGGAGGACACACCGATTAAGCAAAGGAACAGGGGTGGCGAAACACCCACCTTAAGCATAGGCACACTCACCTCTGGAACCACTGCTTCTTATTGTCTTCCGACGGAAGGAGCGCCTCAGCATGCGCCGTCGCGTGCTCGAATCCGGCGACGGGGAGCTGGCTGAACGCAGACGCAATAATCAGCGACTCACCCTGCGTATTGGCGCGCAGCTCCAGATCCTCGCGCAGAATACACGAGAAATGCTTCGCGTCGTTGAAATCGGCCTGTGCGCCCGTGACCGCCGCAACTTCCTTGAACAGCCACATATCTGGTGGGAGCAGCTTCCCAAGCAGTTCGGAGACTTCGGCGCCGCCGAGCGCCGTCCAGGGGGTGATTGTGCGCAGCGCCGAGGTGATCTGGCACGCGAGGGAGAGCTTGAGGTGGTATGAGAACTCGAGCTCCGGGCGGAGTGTCATTGTGCGCATCGAGGCTTGGGCGGAGGCACGGTCTGAGCCGACGACTTGCACGTCTGAGAATCGGGAGGCGATTGAGGGTTGCTGCTGTGCTAGACAGGGGGCGATGATTCGGTCTTCCGAAACGGAGGAAATGTTCAGTTTGGTCAGGAGGTCGCTAAGAAGAGCTTCGAATGGTCCTGAGATGCGCATCTGGGAACGAGGTAGAGAGAGAAATGTCACCTCGGGTGCTATCATATCCCAGATCTGGGCGGGCTCGATTTCAGGGAGTGGGGGTTGTGTGTACAGCGTTTTGTGGAGCTTCGAAGCCTGGTCAGCCTTGTTAAGACTGCGATATGTGGCAGCTCACAGGATGCGTTGGATGCCCAGTTACCAGGGTCTTCTCCCACTCGATCGCCGCGCTGAAGAGGTCCAGTCGAGGTAGTTCGGCGGCGATGTCGAGCCAAGTTTCTGCTTCCGTCAGTCAATGTTTCGTCCAGAAACTGGTTGTCCTACCTTGATTCGCCGCTGCATTTTGAAGTTCCGCAGCGATTGCATCTCTCATACTCTCACCGCCAGGCTTTGCAAACCAGGGATATACGAATTGGAAGACCGCGCCTGGATCGAGCTCTGTATGTACCTCGCCATTTTCGAGGAGGAGAACAGGAGGCTTGAGTTGGTGAGGCCGAAGGGCTGAAGTAATCTGACCTGCCTCGGTAAATCTACCTGATCCGCAAAAAATCTGGACCTTGATCATAGACTCAACCTCATCAGCAGCCGAAGTGGGGGTCAAGACCAGCCATTGCAGCTTCTCGGTGCTCCCAGCTTCGAGGTACGCCGCACAGAGGCCCTCATTGACGAGATGCGATAATAAACGTTTGGTTGTTTCGAACCGAGCGATTTCCGTCTTCAATTGAATTGTCATTGTGTCGAAACTGCCCTTGAAGACTGGGGGAAATTGACCTGGCGCGGGGACAGGCATTTATCTGGCCAACATCATGCGGCTGGTTGTTCCATCCGAATCTGGCCTACTCTGGAGTAGATTGGCCTCTGACGAAACACGACATTGGGATTACACACGCCGATAATAATTTGTGGACACGATCTGTCACTTGCAGCTGTCGAACTTTAGAGCTTCGACGCGCTCGATGATTGGAGCCACTTGGACATCTTCTGCAGCAACATGTGGGGGACTTCACATCCCCGCAGACGAATCACATTGGCTGGAACGCGAACGCTGCAGGATCACTTTGAAAAGTCCGGAGTAAGTCCTACTCCGCTGAAGGAAATATGAGTCTGCTCGAGTCCTGGAGAAATCGACACTGAGTGGATAGTGAGCAGATGCCGTGAAACAGCACCTGGATATTCCTCCTGGCATGATCTGACCAACCCCAGTCAATGCATCGACGATCGACGAGGTCGTGTGAAGATCTGCAAGTGGCGGTTCGCTCTCCAAGCTACCACGAAAGAAAAGTCATTGCCAGCTGCTCTGCAGGTTGACGTGCTCAACGTAAGGCATGCCACCTCATTTAGTTAAAACTCCTCGCACCCCCCAGCTCTGTAAGCCCAAATGTCGTACTTTATAGTCTGCTTCAACTAAACATGCTCAAACCAGTGGAGAGAAAGCACGCTGAGCTTGCCTCGTTATCGCGAGTGGCTGCCAGTCTCATAAACGAGCGCCTTGTGAAGCCTACCTTTACCGACACTTCGATCTTGCTCTCGCATCCTGACGCGGAGGAGACGATCACAGTCCATTTTACCAAGCCCTTGCAGTTTAAGCAAGCTGTTCATGCGTCCGAGCTTTCTGGTGGTATCATTTACCATGGGCGGACTGTATCCGACGGCGCAGAGCTGATGCGCATCTTCGGAAACTGGGCTAAACTCCCCTGCGAACGAGTCGATCAGATCTGTAGCGAGTTGGAGAACTCAGTCCTGAACCTGGAAAGGGCCTACCGACAGAAATGGTGCCTCACAATCGACTCGCCGTCTTTTGTGTGGGAACAGGCTGTTGTCGAGGGCCATGGGATGCACCCCTGGCACAAGTGTCGGTATCCCCTGGTCGATGATTTTGAGACGGCGCGTCTTTATTTTGTGAGTGTTTCTCGAGAGGGTCTCACGATAGTTGGCGACTATCAGCAACACGTCGCCAAACTTCTACCAAGAGACCTCGACCAAATAGACAACGACCAAATCATATTCCCAGTTCACGAGTTTCAGCTGGCAAACGTGAAGGAGGCCTTTCCGACCGTTGTAGTGTTGTCATACAAAATCACCGGCCGACCGCAGAGTTCAGTCCGGTCCATCTCCCTCCCTGACGCCAACGTCGACTTCTGCATCAAGGTGCCCCTCGCCGTCAAAATCACCTCCATCGTACGAACAATCCGCCCCTGGGCAGTCACAATCGGCCACAGACTTGAGCCGGTCCTCAGCATGATTGAAAACGCCGCAGCCTCGTTCGGCGGCTCGCTGCGAGTCATTCGCGAAGTCGCCGCCGCCGCATCACCGAGCGAGCATCTGGGCTGCATCGTCCGTGAATCAACCGAGTCGATCGCCGCACAGACCGGCGAGAGGATCATCGTGTGCGCCGCCGTCGCAGAGCACATCGGGGCTGTCTGGCCAAACCTCCCCTGTTTCAATGCTAAGGTAGACTTGCTGCGCGAATTTTGCGTCCATCTCTTCCGCGCCGTGCTGCCCTCGGTGCTCCTCCACGGCTTCGCCCTCCAAGCACACATGCAGAACCTCCTCATCCGACTCGACCCCGTCACCCGGAAAATCAAGGGCTTCCTCGTCCGCGACCTCGGCTCCTTTCGCGTTCACCGTGGGACATTCTCCAGCTCCACTTCCCTCGACGTCGACACGGCCTGGATCCTGACTAAGTCCGACTCCCTGGAGAAAGTATACCGATACATCCTCAGCGTGATCCACGGGGATGTCGCATCGATGGTTCGCGCGTTGAAGCTTGGGATTGACGGGTGGAGAGTGGCGCGTGCAGAGCTGGAAAAGGTTATACCGGCGGGGGATGAGATGGCGCGGAGGACGTGGCTTGAGAGTCCCGATTGCATGTCTAGGGCGCATCTGTCCATGCAGTTGTATGGTGTTGCGAGTGAGTGTACGATGACGCGCATTCCGAATCGGTTCTATTACTGTCGGTAGAAGGATTAGAAACCGTTTCCTCACCGTTTACTATCTCCCACTATGAGTAGTTGGTTCTATCCAGATGGGACTGTACGGACCTTGCAGCCGTCTTAATTTCCGGGCATCGTAGTCACTAGATTACTCGGGTACTCTGGTTATAGTACAATCGCCCGGGATGAAGAGGAGTACCTCAATAAATGATATTTTCCCCCTCATCTTCTGAAAAGGAAAAGAAAGTACTAGGTCCAACTAATCGCGAAACAGAAATTTTCTTTAGTTTCTGCATCCTGCAACACCTGAAGCTCCTGAAATTACAATAAGCCAGTGGTTGGAGACGCTCCTTACTGAGATAGCTTCAAGAGAAACGCCGTAGTTGATCGGTAAAAAACTACCATCTCTTGCTTATCAGTGAAGAGAGGGCAACATTATGTAAATGCGGCCGATACGTAAGTAAGCAAACTCAACGGCTCCACGGTTGCGGGGATAACTGCCGTATCGTGGTGAGCAAATGATTTCCACATGGGCAATGTACAAGTTTAGGTGATAATCAAAGTAGAAGGTAGAAGTGGCAGTAGAATAACATGAAGAAACGAAGGGGCTTGATGCTTGCGCTGAGATGTGAGTCAGCGGGCTCGTGTAGTGTTGAAAGCGAGAGTAATGAAACAAATATATACAATCCCACGAATATTCACAGTCGCTCCCGGAGAGCGCGAGCGGAAGCCTAGCACAAAGTCTCACCTGCAGCACATCCATCGACTGCCTGCTAGTCATTCACGAGATCGAGCCTAGAAGCCACCCGAGCCACCAGGGCCCCCAGAGCCACCGCCACCACCACCACCGCTGCCGCCGCCGGTGTCGCTGCTCCCCCCATTCGCAACACCGCCATCCTCGGTATAGTACGCCGCGGTGTTAACCTCATAATCCTCGCTGGGGTCAATGGCAAGCGAGATCCAGCCAAAGATACCGTCGCTGACGGTGTCACCGAGGAGAACGTACTCCACGAAGGGGTCGATGTCCTCGGCCTCGGCGGAGAGGATGCCGTCTTCGGCATTCGTGGTCAGGGCCTGGGTGTTGGTGCTGTAGGGGCTGTTCAGCTCGACTTCGGTGATGAGATCCTGGTCGAAGAAGAGCTGGCCGATGTGCGAGGAGTGCGTGTCGTAGAGGCCCGAGAGGGTCCCGTTTTCGAGCTCGGTGAGGCCGTCCGCGTTGTGGGTTAAGACTGGATGGGGTGCATATTTGTTAGTATTGTAGTCCGGGCTGGCGTCTGCGGATAAGGGTTTGGTAGATACATACCGTGGATATGCACGGCGCGTCCAGAATAGTGTCCAGGGAAGGTGGACTGGAAGTAGACGACGCCATCTTCATCCGACTTCTGGACGCCGCGGAGGAAGGTCGCGTCCAGGTTGTCGCTTGAACCGTCACCATTTCCGGTAGCCGCGACGCCGGAGTAAACGCCCTATTGGTGATCACAGTCAGCTTTTGCTTACCTCATCAAAAAGGTATCATCGAGTCGCTTACGGTAGAGTTGCAGTGCCAGATTTCCGTGTAGATATCCGCCACGGGCTCGCACGTGGCTGAGTTGACGACCTGGATATCCAGGTAGAGAGGTACTCCCTCCTGGTCCTCGGAGACGTCGGAGCGGATGTATTCTCCGGAGACATCTACATTTAGTTAGCCCAGCCCATCTTCTGCTGCGTCATAGACTGTGTAGTGTACGCACAGTAAGGACCCTCGGTGGTGTCATCAGCCAGGACGCAGGTGGAGTTGCTCGTGAAGAGCAATGAAGGGTCATAGTCCACGGTCACACCCTCGAGGTCAGACAGATGGGATGTGGCGAGGGCCGACTCGAGCGAGCGGGCTTTGATCGGAGCAGCTATGCAAGGCGAAGGGTATTAGCTCATATCTGCGCCAGCGTGTCATGGTTCAGCGGGTTAGAGTCAACACTCACTGGGAGAGATATCCAGGCTACGGCGCAGATGCTGGACGGCCCTGTCGCGGCGGTCGATGTTTCGTTTGGATTTGAGGGTCTCAGAGCAGTGGGACAGGCTTCGTCTCTCGAGGGGAGTGCGCTTCATGAACGCTGCCCGCTCAGCAGCTTCGGCCCTGACGTCGTGGCCCGGGTGGGCAACAGACAGGCCGAAGAAGACAGCCAGCGAGGCAAGGGTGGCGGCTGTGATACGCACCATGGTGTTCAAAATAATTCAGTAAAGATTGTAATGGAAGAGGCACGATGGTTATGATGAAGAATATGCTCTGAGCAGCGCACGACCACAGGCTTATATACCTTCTGCAACACCCTTGTTCTCATTTCTCCCCCGTGATATCCCCCGGAGGTCAGCACAAACAGAGGCATGCCTGCTGTCCTTTTCCTATCAAGGACCCCAGTATTGTTTCGAATATAGAAAAGCCGTTGTCGCCGGGGTTGTCATCGGCGTAATCAATGAACTCCCATTCGCCCAAGCCTGAAGAGCTGCTACGATCTGCAGTTGGGCTGCCAAAAGTGACCTTGAAGCTGACACTAACCGGAACTATTCCGAGTGGCGCACGGCCGTCTCTCTTGTGCTGGCCTTGCCGCAATGCTTAGTGACAATTGGCAATGGATGCCATGGATGATCAGCGGAAAGTGACATTTCCCGTTGCCAATCTGGATTAGTTGCAAGGCCAGCAGTATTACTATTGGTTGCACGGCCTTTGAAGCACTGTTGCAGGGCATACGCGTCTCGAAACACACTCCTCCCCTGCCAAGTCCAGCCAAGAGTTTGACCAATTCTCCGTGCCAAGAAGGATGCTGACTTCTGACACTGGATTCCATCGCAAACCGCCCTTGAAGCCTCGGCAGGAAATCAAGAGCCAGAAAACATAGAGTCTCAGGAGATGTGAGCTCTTTCTGCCCAGCCCTCACCCGCGAAAGGGAGTACGTATAGCCAGGCGGGTTGTGCAGGCTAAATAGACCGGCTGATAACCTGCATTGGCACCAGAAACGCCCAAGAATCCTGGCCTCTACGTACACGGAGACCTTGCGCCTCTTGAGCTAGTGCATCTTGTGTGCCATCATTAGCGCTTTCCCAATCCGCAATGGGTGAAGCCATCGCGAAATCAGGCGAATTCCCGGCGGGTCTGGACGCAGCATTCGGCGCTAGAGAGGCAGGGATCAGGCTCCCTTGGCCTTGCTCGATTTCCACCCTTCTCTCTCCACAGGCTAAACGAAACACGCGAGCCTTCCCCATGGGGATAACGTTGCCCTACCAGGCTATAGCATCTGGAATTAATTCCTGAGTATAGCCTGAATACCATCCATCCATGCCATAGATATAAACCTTTCGGTATGCGTGCGATCTCTACGTTTCGCATATCCCAGTCTTATAATCTGCTTCTCAGGACATTTTTCTCCGTCCTTCACGCAAGAAGACACCATTGTTTTGAGATTAATACTGTGCCGCCATGCGTTTCGCTCTACGGCCCCCGGAGCAGACTCGCCGAGTCGTGCCCCGGAAACCAGCCAAGGGCCACTTTTTCTTCGCCCACCGCGAATTCGCACGCCTCCCCTGGTGGCAGCGCAAGAACATGCGCACGCTGTACTTCTTCATCGTCATCCTCATCTTGACCAACACTGCCAACGGCTTCGACGGATCCATGATGAACGGTCTGCAGACTCTCTCTTACTGGCAAGAATACTTCAACTACCCTCGCGGCGCGATGCTGGGCCTCTTCAACTCGGCGATGAGTCTGGGCTCGCTAATTGGTCTGCCCTTTGTCCCTTACCTGATCGATTGGAAGGGTCGTAAGATGGGACTTGTCGTCGGGTGCCTGATTATGCTGCTTGCTGTCGGGCTGCAGGCCGGCGCGCACAACTTTGGCATGTTCCTCGCCGGCCGCATTCTGATCGGGCTCGGAGATTGCATTGTCCTGGGCAGTGCGCCGCTGCTCATCGCCGAGATTGCGCATCCGCAGGACCGAGCCGTGTTGGTGACGCTCAGTGGGGCGTCGTACCATTCCGGTGCTTTCATTGCTAGCTGGGTTACGCTGGGCACGTTGGAGATTTCGGTGAGTTTGCTGCTCTGGTTCTACTACATACAGTATAGCTTTCGGACTGATATGCTAATATTCGTTCTAGAGCGATTGGTCCTGGCGCCTCCCTAGTCTGCTGCAAGCAATCTGCACCGTCATCATCGTCATCGGGGTCTGGTGGATGCCCGAAAGCCCTCGATGGCTGATCTACAAGGACCGCCACACCGAGGCCCTCGACATCCTTGTGAAATACCACGCTGAAGGCGACGAGAGCGACCCCTTCGTGCAGCTCGAGTTCGCCGAGATTAAAGCCGCGATCGCCTTCGACAAACAGTCCGGTCAAACCGGCTGGATCGACTTCCTCAAGTCCCGCGGAAACCGCAAGCGGATCTCGCTCATCACCGCGCTGGGTCTCTTCAGCCAGTGGAGTGGCAACGGGTTGATCTCGTACTATCTGACGTATGTCATGGATAGCGTGGGGATTACGGACGCGCAGACACAGCTGGGCATCAACGCGGGCATGAAAACCGAGGGGCTGGTTACGAACTTTGTCTTTGCGTTCTTTATCGAGAGACTGGGTCGCCGGCCGATGTATCTTGTCTCTACCATCGGCACGACCGTCGTCTTCAACGCGTGGACGGTCGTCTCGGCGCGCTATGACATCGCGCCGAATAAGGCGCTCGGATATACCTTTGTCTTTCTCACTTTCCTGTACGGGGTGTTTTACGATATCAAGTGAGTTTCGTACCCCCCGCTGCTGTTCCAAGACCATGCTAATTCCCTGCCTCGAATAGATCCGGCCTGATGACCACATACACAACCGAAATTCTCCCCTACGGCCTGCGCGCCAAGGGCTACACCTGGCTAAACTTCTGCGTGACGGGCGCCCTCTTCTTCAACCAGTACATCAACGCGATTGCGCTCGAGGCGCTAGCATGGAAGTACTACATCGTCTACTGCGTATTCCTGGGCTTCGAGGTGTTTGTCATCTACTCGTTCCTCATCGAGACACGGTACACGCCCATGGAGGAAATCGCGAAGTACTTCGATGGCGATAGCGCGGTGGATGTTGGTGAGGTTGCGAATGCGGATATGAAGGAGCGGGGCGCCGGGGGGGCTGGGTTTGTCGAGATGGAGACGGTTAAGGGGTCGACGGCTGTTCATGTTGAGAATAGGGAGTAGGTGTGAACTAAGTAGCGGGGGTTCACAAGGGGGAGATTATTGGAGTCATGGCCAGTTCGTCTGTCGTGTGTCTGTATGTTCGCGGTAGATTTCCGTGGTGGGACTTTGAAGCGGAATGAATAATGAATAATCGTATATGCCAAGGTCGATGGGACTAGTTCTGCTTCATGTTGTTTCTTGGGTATTATTCTCCACTTCACAGTGCCGGTTGAATAATAACTAATTAGTTTGGCCCATCTAGGCAGTGTATCCAAGTACAGTAAATACCAGCCGCCCAAACCGGCGCCTCCAACCAAACGATCAAGAAGAACCCAATCAACTCGGCCATTTGAGATCAGCCGGAAAGTGCGATCGAAGCGAAGCGATCGAGTGATTGATTCGCACGTGGCGAATATGTTCGTCGAATTATGTACAAGTGAGCCGTCTCGACCGCCGACCTGAACTCAGCCTGGGCGCTTCCTTCACCTGTGGCCACCCCCGGATTGGACAAAGCACCTTGCGCCACAATTTGCCAAGGCAAATACGAGTGGATGGATTAATTGAGTTCTCACCGCAAATTGGCCGCGTCAGCCCCCAGATCCTGGATCGCGCTTGGCTGCCAAGTAAGGGGGAGGGGTTTCAGGCTAAAATGAGGGCTCGGCTGGGGTAGGGCAGTTGGCCCATCGGAGGGCCGGTCCCTGTCCCGGTGCGCCCATTCCTGATTCGGGGAGTGTTTGGGCCTGAGGTGTAGTGACCTGTTCAATGGAGTGTTCAAGGCGTGGATGCGGGCGAATGGCTGCATCGGCTCGATCCCTCCGCATTCCTTTCAATCCTAGCCTCGTCCTCTCGCAACCACACGCCCTCCAAGTGCAGTTCTTAGCCGCGGAGAAAACACCCGGTCAGTCACAGGCCATGAGGAGTCTGGATTGTCTAAAATGCAGTGAGCGTATCAACCAAAATCTGGTAGAAACTCCTAAGAGTCTGACCATCAGCGCACTCGGACGAGCGGGCAAGCCGGCACTCTTTCCCTCTATCCAGTTAGAGTCTATTTCCTAGTGTATTTCTGTCGAACCTGTTCACCATGTCGAACATTGCCTTCCTGCCTAAAGGACATGGACACAACCGTGCCCGTTCTTGACCCCAGCAAGCCCAGATCTCAGAATTGCCTTGTGTGCGCGATTCTCGTCGGAGTTCACGGCGGAACGGAAGGACAATCACACTGTTTTTAGCGCTCATCGGCCAGCTGCTACCTCATTCCCATAAAGCCCTGCTAGCCGTGTCCTTTCGAGGTGTGGGATAGTTTGAGAACTTGAGCTTGCCCGTTTTATTTCGTAGAAGCGGTGGCGTTACGAGAGCCTTCGTTGGGCAAAGAAGCGTCTTCCAGCCAATCGAAAAAGGACTATAAATATTCATCCCAAATATAGCTTAATTTTATTAAACTTGATAAAGCACGTACTACTCCCTAAACCCGGCTCCGGCTATATTTCTCCAGCCTTGTCCAGCACCCTGTGATATCGCTCTGCAATCTCAACGCAAGGCCCCCAAATCCGCCTGCGATTCGCTACCCCCATAAACTCCCCGCTCATGCCATACGCGGGTTTCGTTCGCTTATCCAGAAACATATATAGCAACTTATAGTTCATTTTATAGTTACGCGCCTCACCCCGCTGCAGCTGCTCCTGCTCCTCTTCAAGATACGCCGGCAGCTCCAATAACCACGGCATATCCTGCACAAGACGTCTTTTCCAGAACGAATGGTTATCAATGCGAGCAAACATCGTCCAGGATGCCTTGTTCAACGCCAGTACGGACTCTCCAGGGAGGTCCTGCAAGATCTGGTATGTTACGTCGTAGGGGAGATCCCGGAACGGGTCGTGGAGGACTTTGCCGGCGAGATCTGGTGGCGACGTCGGGGCTCTGCCTGTGGATTGGTTCAACGCGAGTTTGGCGCGGGCTAGCTGTTCAGATAGGTCGAGCTGATCCGTGGGGCAAGTGACGGAGTACTGGTCCATGTCATGTGTATTAGAAAATATATATATATATAAGTAAGTGTAGGAGAATATTAGCGCAGTTTGAACGCAAAACACGGTGCGTACCTCTTCCCCGGGAACACAAATCCAATCCTGATCGGGCCCAGTGATATCCCCGTAGTCCAGACTCAGGTACCGGAAGTCGGAGAGTTCATGCAACACGTTATAGAGAACGTTCTTTTCAATTCGCTCGACGTCTTCCACGCCGAATATGGCCCGACTCAGGAAGTCGAGACACGCCCTGTGCATCGGGTAGACTGGAGGGTCGGGTAGGTCTGAGACGCCGTAGCTGGGGACAAGTACGGATGAGTGCGGGTCGTCAACATTGAGATCTTGGACGTCTTACGCGAAATATTGCTCGTCGGCCTCGGCGTCGTCCTCATCGGTGTCTTTTTTTCCCCCCGCGATTAGCATGGCCTCGGGTAAAGAACAGAATGCACCATTTCCTACCATCATCTTCGTTTAGATACACCACGTTCTATCATGGGCTTCGATTAGTGCCTTATCATTCGCCATTTGTCCGATGCACGCGCAGTGCGCGGGGGGAAGCTCACCCGGTCATCATACGCGCACTCGCGGATAAAATATCTACCCCCAAGTTAACCAGAGCCTCTCAGACCAATTCGGAGAACTTCCAATACATGATAAAAGGGATCTGCATACGATTTTTGACTCGTCCTCCAACCCGCAATCCCCAACGCAACAACATCCCCTAACCAGTCCAAATCCCACCCGGAAAGAACATCAGGATCAAAGCTCGGATCATCTCTGGCGTCCGCGAGCGAGGCCGTATCCAAACCATCATCGGCCTCGGCGGCCTCGCGAAGCCACGGCATGCTTTTCAGGCGTGTTTCTTTTTCTTCTTCGCTTTCGTCCTCCGTCTCGTAGTATTGGTCGCCCGTGGATCGCGCATACGTGCGTCGTGCGACCCGTGCACGCCGGATCCGCATGTGGCGCGGGCTTCTGGACCCGAGCTCGCAGCTATTTCCCAGACAGCAGGAGCACAGCGCGCAATAGACGTTGTATTCAGCGACCATGGTTGGTGGGTTGGAATTGAAAGGGGTTGGTTGGTTGGTGTCCAGGTAGTCGAGGTGCGGGGCGGGGTAATTCTCGTGCCAGGTGGAGGTGAAGCCGACAGGCTCGTATCCATTCCCTTTAAGCTTATGCAATCCCATTGTCACCCAGATCTCGTAGATACACTCTGTGCAGCTCGATTTGAAGTCTACGATGAGGAAAACAACAATAACTCAGGTGGTATGTAGGAGAATGCGGAGGCAATTTTGAAGCCAGACCATCATATACGAACCGATCACCGCGTTTTAAGGCCCCGTGCATCAATCAATATACTAAAAGTCCGTAAAGCAACGAGTAATATCGAAACTAGATGGGCAACGGCAGCACAAGCGCTGGTGGCTGCGGGTGAAAGAATCGGTGTAGGTATCTAGCAAGCTACATACGTGCAAGCTATAGATATGCAGGTCAGCGACATTGAGGTATGTATCGTCGCTCGAGCTCCTCCACGTGAAACTTAGCCGCCGGATAATTAAGCTGTTCAACTAGGTAATTATTACTAGTTCTCCCGACAGGTGCATGCACCCTTTATGTAAATCTTGTAGTGCTAAGGGCCAGATCCAAGTCAAAGTACGTCATCTACAGCCCTAGCCTACCGTCATGATTATAACCTGAGCAAAACAGGCGATAACCACCTTGTATCTTTTCCGCGCAAGCTCGGCCTTCGGTAGTAATATGAAATGCTCCATTGGCGAGGATCTGGTTAATTCTAGTAATTCTATAGCATCCCTCTGGGACATGTTATTGAATTCTTTCGTGCCCTATTTCCTTGTCTAATTGCCTTTCTATGGCGCTTAGTGCTTGGCGTCCAGGAACTCAGGACTAAACGGATAGGCCGCATACCCCTCCTCGCTCATCACAGAATAAAAGGTGGCCCGGTCGTACTTGTTCAGAGGCAAGCCTTTGCGAATCCTAAATGGAAGATCCGGGTTCGCGATGAAATGCCGGCCAAAGGCGACAGCAACGTCGTTGTCCTTGTACTCCTCGAAGGCCGCCTCGGCGTTGCCAGGGTTATATCCACCCACCACAAGAACAGGCGAAGTCTTGCCCCAGATATCAAGTAGGAATTCGATCCCCTCCGTCTTCTCCGTATCAACATTGTTGATAACACGCGATTCGATAACGTGCAGGTAACCAAGCTTCAACTCCTTCAGCTGCTCAACGAGGTACGTAAACTGGGGAACAGGGTCAACCATCCTCATCCCTTGCCAAGTGTTCCACGGACTGAGACGGAAACCGACGCGCTCGGCACCGATTGCTTCGACAAGAGCACGGGCAACGTCCACCGCGAAACGAGCACGATTGGGAACGCTGCCGCCCCATCGATCAGAGCGCTGGTTCGTGACATCCTGTAGGAACTGGTCGACAAGGTAGCCGTTGGCACCGTGCACCTCGACTCCATCGAACCCAGCGCGGATAGCTTTCTTTGCGGCGCTCGCAAAGTCCGCAATAGCGCCCTGGATCTCCGTCTCGGTCATTTCCCTCGGGATATTGCTCGAACTTGCGGGGTCCATGGGGACAGCGCTGGGCGCTACGAGGTCATACCCGCCCTCCCTCTTCAATGTCTCGGGGTCAGCAGCGCGGCCTGGCGCGAATAGCTGTGCGAAGATGTGGCTGCCCTTGGCGTGCACCGCGTTGGTAATCCTCTTCCACGATTCGATCTGGGCATCTGTGTAAATTCCCGGTAGGTGCGGGACACCGCCATGCGCAGCTGAGATATGGACTGCTTCGGCGATGAGCAGCGTACCTGGTATTGATGCGCGTTGCTCGTAGTAGGTTGCTGTGATTGGGAGTTGGACGTGCTCGGCATCTGCGCGGAGGCGGGTGAGCGGCGCCATCACGACGCGGTGTTGGAGGTTGACATTGCCGATCCGCAGTGGGGTGAAGAGTTGGGAGGGCATTTTGGTAGTATATGCCGTGACAGAATGGGTTGTTAGAGTGACGTACGGCTTAAGTATTGAAGGTATGTAAAATCTATACGGTTTTCAGGTCAAGCGTCGGATTTGTAATTCTTTCTCTGATGTTGCGGGTTCACAACCGCGAGGAAAATTTTGTAAAAATATCCGGTTATCCGAAGATTGATCTTTCCTCACGAATCATGAGCCAAAGTTAATTGACATGCGTGGAGAAATGGCCAGGGGGTTTGGACCCGGTACCCACTGCGCCTGAGGCTCCACATGATGCAGATCGTGACGACCTGGCCAACTGCCTTAAGATATAGATTTACCAGATCTTTGGCGAGAAAGCCTGCTTAACCCCACTTCATGTCAATAGAAACCTAGAACCGAACCGGTGCAACTGTGACCCAGATAGATCGAGAGTTGATGTAAGGAATGCCCGAGTACAATGTTCCCTCGGAACCCTCGGAACCTGGTGAAGAATGCCAGACGCCTATTTTGGGAGGATAAATGGGGCATCGTATTAACACCCAGACGCCATGGAGGAAATAGTGCCATCTAAGGAACTGCCATTGACTATGGTCCCCTTCCCTTATGTATAGTCGCCGAAAGCCGACTCGGCCCGAACGGGAAGCAGCGCCAAGCAATCTACAAAGTAGCAGGAGCGACCGCGTTCCTTCTCCAGCCCCCTCGTCAACAACTGGAGCCATGTCACCACGGGGGACAAACACGGCGAAGAAAACGCGATTGGCAAAGGCCTGTCAGAGGTGTCGAGTTCGAAAAATAAAATGCAATGGACGCAGCCCGTGTGCCACCTGCGACCGATCTGGCCAGGAATGCCTCTACCGAGCTGAAGCTCCTCGACGGAGACGGCGGTCTCTGTCACCTGCCCGCTTGCCAAATGCGACGCAGAACTCTCTACCCATCTTTGCGCCGTCGAGCTCACCAGGCATTATCGATGGAAACATGTTGCGTGCGGGTCTCGGCGTTCAGTGCCGGGAAACCGGCGCATTGCGCTTCTACGGTAGGTAACCAATCATCCCATCTAAGGGACCTGTACCCCTAATTTGGTACGGGACCCATAGGTTCCATATCAAACTACTGCTTCCTCCACTGGACCTATTTACGGCTGCAGAATAAACTTCGCCTGGGTGCCCATTTCGACAGCGCCACTGGTACGCAAGGGATCCAACGTTGGGGCCTGAATCGCTTCATCTTCTGCCCAGACCGACGGCCAACAATAGAGACCATCGGACCTTCACAGTCTATTCAGCTTCCAATCGCAATGGGGGCGAATTTTATCAAGTTGTACTTCCACCGCGTCCATCCACTTGTGCCAATTCTGGACCACGATGCTATTAGCAGAGCCTGGATTGTATCCAACACAGTGCGTGCAGCAGATATAGACCCAGATCAGTATCGCCTTCTCCAGCTTGTCCTGGCTATTGGGGCCTTTGTGGCGGGCAGAAGCCAGGGTAGCGATATTGAAGCGAGCGAAAACTGGTCTCAGCTTCTCCTCAGGCGTGCTAGTGAAGGGCTGGATATGTTCAGTGAACTTTCGCTAGACAAAATTCACTTTATAATCCTCCGAGTTAGTACTATTCACTCCTATGCGCTCTGCTGCTTCTGACATCCTCGCAGGCTGTATACTCAATGCAAAGCTGTCATGTTGATGAGGCTTATATGTACCTGGGACATGCTGCTCGGACTGCGATAGCGTCCGGTCTCACTCGCTCGGAGATTATCAACGAGCAAGGCAACAAGTCGGATCGATTCCTTATCACGCTCTGGGTCCTGTATTATCTCGAACGATTGTCATCCCTGTTTGCGGGCCGCCCATCTGCCTTTGAAGATGGATATATGAACGCGCCTTTCCCAGAAGTTGCCGAGGCAGAGGATCGTGCTAACTTTTATTCTTCGCCCCAAGCCAACTGTGGTTGGGTTAGATCCATGGCCTGCTTAGCAAAGATCGCGGGGAAACTGCTCGCATTATCAGCCCCCTCTCGGGGATCCCTTGTCGCCGACTTAGATACACTCGCCTCAATCATCAAGGAATGTGAGGAAGGAATGAAAGGAATAGCGAGCCAGCTTCCGTCTTACCTTGACTTTACGAGCCCGACCCATCCCATCGGAGATGACTGGCGGGAAATCCAGCGTGCACACCTGGGCCTCATGTACCATCTCACTCGCCTAATCATGTACCGTCCCCTTTTGCAATTCGCCAGTTTGTTCGAAACCCGACACGAGGCACAAGCCTACGTTTCTAACGCAATAAACCTACAAGCGGCCATCGAATCGTCTGTCCAGTCCTCGAAGCTCCTGATCCAACTCGCATACGACGTGCACTCGCGTCGGTACCCAGAGATCATGTACGACACGCGAACAATGTCATGCCTGGTCCACGCATCCGTGACCCTCCTTTACAGCGTCCTCGAGCCAGAGCCAGACATCGATATCGGCCAGGTCCGAGAAAACATCGACACTGTGAATCTTGCAGTGCAGTGCCTGAACTCTGTGTCGAATGTGCAGACCCTTGCGGGCGCACAAATTAGCACGGATATTGTTGACGCTGTCAAAGATACATGGGCTGCTGCTGGGCATCCTATTGATCTGGACGAGGGACTGCTCGATATTCTGCCTTGGCTAACGTACGTCCTGGTCCTTGCTTGTTTAGTTAGTCAATCACTAACGAGTCGCAAGTTATTTCTCCCCGGATGGATTATTCGATCTATCCGACCAAGCCTAGCCGAGCGAGCCCCAATTTAATCTAACCCGATTTCAAGAGAGCGAAGGAAAGCCGCGGTTTGTCCACAATGTCCCCGAGTGAGACCGTGTTGGGAGCCTGAAGGATATAAACCAGGTTCTGGTTGGCCAGTTCCTTCCGAACCTTCGCTCATTGCAGGCCGTAGTGGGTCGGGCCGAGCTTGGAGCGAATGACACTGCGGTTTATATCCGCTACCAATCTACAGATCTCTCCGAATAGCGTCAGATTTCTAAGCCGTCATTTAAGCTCAAAGGGTTTATGTATATATAGCCTCCAAGTGCGCAAGCGGATAATATACTCTCAACACATTCACCTAGACCTATTATACAACATACGAACTCGCAATGCCCGACCTCTTTGACCCCCTGGCCCTTGGAGATCTCACCCTCCGAACCCGCATCTGCATGGGCGCACTGACCCGGAACCGCTGCGTAGATGAGTCCAAGCCAGGCGAAGCTCAGGTTGCTCATTATGCAACCCGAGCGAATGACGGAACCGGTCTCATTATCACCGAGGGGACGTCCATCTCCCTCCACGGCTCAGAATACCCGTTTGCGCCGATGATGTTTACCCACGAGCACGCGGTAGCATGGAGGAAGGTCACCGATGCTGTGCATAAAGAGGGCGGGACCATATTTTTCCAAGCGTGGCACGCCGGTACGTTCTACTCTCCTTGGCAGTGTATATTTGGCGAAGGTTCATGGCTGATATACTGACCAGGCCGCATTCAGCATGAAGATATGCCGCACTTGAAGGACAATGGGCATCCTGTTTTGGCGCCAAGCTCTGTCCCTGCGGCTGGAGGGAGGTACCGCATTCTACCTAACGAGCCAGTACGTCTGATAACTTCCCAATGCAGTAAGGTACTCTATTAACTGTGTAGGGGCACTCGGAAAATATCACCGAGATTGAGGATCCGAAGGTCATTGTTGAACAATATCGTCAATCAGTCTCCCTAGCGAAGGAAGCTGGATTTGATGGTGTTGAACTACTGAGCCAAGGGTAATCCCATCCTCCCAGAGCGATATCTATCCTCCATCCCGCTAATTCACCTTGGTTATCCAGCGGGTATCTCCTCCACAACTTCCTCAACTCGTATGGGCCCTCCCCAGCTTCCTTCCTAGTCCCCGTCTCACGATATCGCAGAACCTCAAACGTGCGCACCGACATCTACGGCGGAAGCACCGCAAACCGCTGCCGCATTATCCTCGAAGTGCTTGACGCCATAGTCCCAATCTTTGGGCCCGACCGCACGGGGATCAAAATCTGTCCCCCAGACGACCTGCAGGACTCTGCAGTCTCCTATGCCGAACTCACCGAGACATACACCTATCTGATCCCGCATCTCGTCGCTCGGAAGCTTGCATTCATCAACCTCTCCCGTCGCGGTGCGCCGGGCTACGAAACGAGTAGTAGCAGACGCGCGGGATGTGAGTTGCCGACCGATTACGACCCTATAGCACAGTTCGGGTCGATGATCAAGTACTCGGGCAGTCAGACGCGCCTGATGGTGAACTCGGGATACACGCCCGAGGAGGCGGCAAGACTTATCCGGGAGGAGAAGATTGATCTTGTTAGTTTCGGAAAGGCGTTTGTTCATAACCCGGTGCGTGTGCCCGTTTTATCAATCTGCTTCCATGGTGGTTAGGAGTTCTAACTGGCTTGTAGGATGTTGTCAGTAGACTCAGAAGGGGTGTGCAACTTGCGGGAAATGACCGGGGAGGATGGGTATATTACGGACCCTATGCCACGGTCGACGAAGGGTATAATGATTGGCCGGCTGCGACTTAAATACGTACAACAGCCACGACCTATACCACTTCTTAAGCTATCGTTCTTATATAGCCAGAACTCGAACATGTGTGGGAAATAGTAGTTATAACTCTTACTTTCTTCGAGTTCTGTTGAGAGCTAATAGGCTTAGATGCTTTGTAATATTTCTGGCAGGCGCGGCCAAGAAGGGGGTGGCTATATCCTAAAATGATCTCTCGGCCTCTTTGGAGCGTAGGCGAATATCGGGCCAAGGACTTTCTGGTCAATGCTCTCAAGACCAGGCAAATGCAAACTCAATTCATACCCACGAGACATACAAAATCGGCCCGGCGCCGCTGATTTTCCAGGAAAATGCCGGAAGGTTTTTACAGGACATCGCAAGCATTATAACCCACGACAAACTACGTTCCCACTTCCCCACATATCCATGTGTTTTAGATCTGCCATCATGCACGGGTGTTCATTCCATCGAGAGAATGGGGGCCAGCAGTTCGCCACCTACTTCGGAATGTGGACATTGCTCGACAGTTTGGTCCCGAATGAGGTTGAGGAACGCTGCGCAACAACCAACCAGAATTTATGGCCCTAAAGCCACCGCAACTCTAATGACGAAATGAACCCTTCGCGTTTCATTTCCGGACCGTTTCTGTCCCCACCGCAAACCATATCCCCCGTAGACTCCCCCACAAGAACCCTCGGCCTGGGCCATGTCGTTCCTTGGTCCCGTTCAATTTTCGTATCATCCAATCTATCAATCTCCACATCGCCGCTGGCGAGAGGTTCGCTCGCGCCTCCCACACCCTTCCTTCTTCCCTGCGCTCCCCTCCTGATCTCCTTCTCCTTCATGAGGCTCACGCAAGTGCCTGGCGCCCGGCATCATGCCATACGACCCGGTGGCCTGCGCGGTGGTCTGTATCGTGCTCTACGTGATTGTCGTCGTTTCGATCGCGCTGCGGTTCTACGTGAGGTTTTATCTGCTCAATAATATCTCCACGGATGATTATCTCGCTGGTGGAGCGGCGGTACGTTGTGACCCACACCCAGATGATGGTGAAACGCGATCTCGACTGATCAGCCTTTTCTCACTCAAATAGATCGTCTATACCGGCGTCTCGCTCACATACATCCTCGGTGCCCTTCGGTACGGAGTCGGTCGGTATGCATCGGACGTGCCGGAGGGGGATTACGAGACTGGACTGAAGGCATGACTCTCAGAAACACACATATATCTAATCCTCCCTACCTAGAGATCAAGCTAACCGCAATTGATTGTTGCAAAATTAGGCCGTCTTCATCGGCGAACTCTTGTACTTCGTCACAACCTACCTCGTCAAGCTCTCCTTCATCTTCACCCTCTTCCGCATTGTCACGAACCCCGCGCACCGCGTTACCCTCTACCTCCTTGCCGGATCGGGATTCGTCGTCACGACATTCACCTTCTTCTGGGCTGTGTTCTTCTGCGACCCCGTGCGATACTTCTGGACGCAGGGGAATGAGTTCGCGCACACACCTACAGATAGCAACGAGTCCGTGGTTCAACCCGCAGGCTCATGCAAATCGGTAACGGCGCTCATGGTCGTTGTGATCATCCACGCGGCGTGGACGCTCATTGCCGATCTGACGCTGGGGCTGGTGCTCCCGGCGGTGATACTGTGGTCGTCGCAGATGCGGACGAGGGTTAAGGTCTCAGTTGGTGTTTTGCTGGGGTTGGGGTCAATGTACGTTACATTCCCTTTCTCTTTATTTACCCTATACCTCTTTCCTTTCTTGTCTGCTATCTATCCTTCTAGGAAAACCCCTTACTAATGATGGTATGCAATTCAGCGCCGCAATCGCAACGATAATCCGCATCGTCTACCTCCCCTCGCTGTCTCTCTCGGAGAGCCTGCTAACGAACAACCCCGTGATCT
The DNA here is from genome assembly GCA_023627405.1 of Penicillium sp. S1316. NCBI lineage: Eukaryota > Fungi > Ascomycota > Eurotiomycetes > Eurotiales > Aspergillaceae > Penicillium > Penicillium sp. S1316. The sequence continues at coordinate 149,068 of JAMAHF010000020.1, forward strand.
TCTGGAGCATCGTTGAGAGCGCGGTGGGGGTGATTGCGTCGGCGGGATCGACGTGGCGGCCGCTGCTCAAGGGGGACTCGGTACTTTCGGGGTCTGGTTCTTCGAGGGCGGGTAGATACAACAATACAGGTTCGAATGGGGCGCGGTTTAGTGGCGCCGGGTCGAGGGTCTCGAGGGCGAAGCAGATTAGTATGCATATACCCGGGTTTGAGGGTGGTGGTGGTGGTGAGGGAGGAAGGAGGTTGGGATCCCTCACGGAGGAAGAAGAGGGGATTCTTCTAGACCGAGTTGGGAAGGGGGGGTTTGTTCGGGTTGTCTAAACCGGCATTTGGAGGTTTCAAAAGTGGCCAGTAAAAATAAACCAGTGCGTTTAATCTAATTCATGATCATGTATTTATTTGGCTAGGGTCATCCATATACTTGACCCAACCCATCCTAGTAGGCACCTAGTGTAGTGTCTAAAGAGCCTTCCCCAAAATCTCCAGAATCTCCTGCACCACAAAATCCGGATTATCCTTCTGCACAAAGTGCCCAGCTCCAGGCGCCTGAACAGGCCCCTTCCCCCTCCCCGCCTCGTCACCGGCGATCTTCACAAGGCCCTCGTTATACCGATGCCAGTACGGATTCGCATACACCAGCGTTAACTCCTCCCCCTTCCCCATCCTCGCACTCTCCTTCGCAAAGGCCTCGAAATCATGGCCCACCACTGTAACAAAGGGGCCCTTCCCACCATCCGGCCCAACAAGGACAGGACTATCAGCGTGCGGCAGCAGCGCAGCAAGATTCCGCCGCGACAGACCCTCCTTACTCCCGACGGACGGGTGGAAAATCCGCTTCATGCCCTCGCGGCCCCCGCGCAGCGCATCTGCCGTGATCCCCTCGGGGAGTGCAGACGCGTCGAAGCCTGGTGCATCGGGGTCCGGGAAGATGGAGACGAAGTCCGAGTTCGCAAGAACGGAGTCGAGGAGGAGGAGGGCTGCGACGGTGCCTGGGTAGGTCTGTGCGTAGAGGCGTGCGAGCGCGCAGCCGATCGAGTTGCCGACGAGGATCAGCGGGACGGTGTCGAGCTTCTCTGCGGCTACGCCGAGGTTTTCCGTGGCGATTTGGATGAGTAATTGTCTCAAGTCCTTGACGACGGTGAGAGCGTCGTGGCCGTGCGTGGGGTCTTCGGCTCCCTCGTCGGCCGGGTCGCGGTCTGTGGTTGCACCCTGGCCGTAGCGGTCGTAGGTGAGCAGCGCGGGCAGGGGAGCGTTAGATTCTTTGAGTTTGGCGATGGTCGCGGACCAGGAGGCTTGGGGTAGGCCGAGGCCGTTCAGGAAGACGAGAAGTGGGGGTGAGGTTGTTGTTGATGACGAGGTTGCGGGGTGGAAGGTGTAGGTGATTTGGGCGGAGGGTTTGGTGGTGAGGGAGATGTGCTGGAGGTCGGCCATTTTGGAGGGAAATCTACGCTGTCGGAAGGATGGGTGATGGAATCGCTAAGTGCAAAATCGCCTGGCCTGTGAGGGGGGAATGGCCTTTTTTAAGTATTCGGCCGCCCTACGGAGTACGCATGAACGGTGGCCTGGACACGAGGTCCGTTCAGCTGAGGCTGAGGCTGGGCAGCTTCAAGTAGTAAATTGAGCGGCAACGCTTATGCTTAGCATGCTCAAGCTTACTCCACTTGGCACGCTCTAAGCCGCTCCGGATTTAGTCCCGCAGCGGGTGTTCGCCCGCTCAGCCTGCGATTGGTGCCCTCGTCTTTGTGGCCCGAAGCGCGGCTCGATCTCGAACGATGGATCATCTGGTGAATTTACGATTAGTCGCCTATGAGAAAGGCGATAACTAACTTATACAGAGTAATCGATTGCTGGACGGTTCACTCCGCTAAATGTTCACGGTTATAGGTAGTTCCTAGGGCTGAGTCTGTAACGCCTATAGAATGTGTGCTGTCTCAAGCCATACCTCATGCCTCTTATTACATGCCGTAGTCCTTGGTGCCCAGTACCTAAACTCCGATATTCACCAATCTGCAGCTGTCTCAATCGGCTCCAGCCCGTAGAGTTTGGCCACTGCCGTGATCTGCTTTTGGACGTATCTCACATGGTGGCATATGGCCCGGGAGGTGGCCTTGATGTACTGATTGATTTCCATCTTATCGTCGTCCAGGTCTATCTTGAAGATATCCCTCATGAGCGATGTGTACTCGACATGCTGTGCGGAGCTCGGGCTGAAAAATTTCGCTGCCTTTACTATCACAAGGACAAGATATAGCCTCGTGCAGGCCGCCATTGTATCGACTTGCTTAGTAGACTTATCCACTGGGTCCGAAATTAGCAGGCCTTGTTCCTGTAAACTCAATGCTGAGGCCAGAAGGGGAGAGCGCTTACTGGCATCAAATTTGGATAATCTATGTCGGATCGCGACATCCTTCTCTGAGTGGTACACAAAACTCCCGGCCGTGAATACCCCCAGGGGCGGGACAGCCATAGCCGGCAGGCAAGCAGCCAAAGAGATAAGGCACACGGTAGTATGATATCGAGCTTCCTCGCTTAGTTCACTCACCAGAATTTCTAAGGCTGCACGGAACGGGACAACGCAGGCCTTTATGCTTAGAAGAGCCCGTGAAAGCTGCTCTATTTCAGCATCCGGGGAGCTGTCGTCTCCTGTATATTGAAAACAATATTAATAGAGTGATTCTCAGTATTGTGTCCGAGGTCACCCACTCATATCTTGGATAATTACGTCAAGGCTCCTCCCAAACGTCACTAGCGGACTAAACGTTCGCTGCAGAACCTCCACCTTGTCCCGTACGTCGATATTTCTCAGAGCCTTTCGACATTCCTGAAGTCCAGCAGTGTCAGCGTACACAGTACAACATTGGAGTGAGGCTTATGATGCTAGACTATCTTTAACTTTTTCTCAGATGCATCTCTACAGGCATTCAGCATATCCAGTAAGATTTTGGCGATATTCGCCATCTTCGCGTCACCCATCAGGCCGCAGAGCTCGAGAATCAACACATTGGGTAAGAACTCGGAAAATTGAACGAATTCATCCGAAAAACCTCGTAGAGCTTGCAGAATATGAGTTCTAATACCAACCGTCATTCATAAACCCACCCATGTGCACGTCTTTGACTAACACCCAATCACTCTCCAAGGTTCCCCAGTCATCACCCTGCGTATTTGCATCTCTCTCATAGTAGTCCTTCAGTTGCATCAGAATCAGACCACCACCGAATACCTTATCAACCGCATCCGGCTCTTGCCCAGAATACGAAGGGACGACTCGGAAGGTATGCGTGTTGATTGTGTGGGTCCCTAGGAGTCGGGTACAGAGCAGACGAAGCGGCAATTCACGCAGGGGGCTTTCGTGGGGAAGACTCTTGTGTTTAAGAATTATCTAGTAACATAGATAGTTAGCGAGTCAGATCCTGTGTTTGAGGGGAAGCAGACGCCATCAATAATGACTGCCTTACCCGGATCGCGGTCCTGGCTGGGCCCTGGTACCGATTAAGCTGCATAGCATGAGAGCAAGACCAGTCGTTTGTTTCGCCCGCAGCCTGTGTTTCCAAATACCTATCGACATCGGCGACCCGCAGGGAGAAATCTAGTGATGGACTGAGGAAGATTAGGTGGACTGTCAGCGATTTCAAGTAAGGCTTCAGCCATAGGCTGAATATTAAAGCGAGCAGCGTGGAGAGGCCCCAGTTGTTTGTCGTGTCAACGCAACGCCAAAGGTGACCAAGGCATCCATGGCGATTGAGGTATGCTGAATGCTGATAGGAGTTGCGTCGGGCCCGGGCGAGATAAGGTGAAGCGGAGGGCCTCATGCGGTCGACCTGGCGGCAAGACCATGCTTAGGCCTGTCACGATAATTGCTTTTTTCGGGGCAAAGTGAGGGGCAGGCGACATTAGATAAGCCTGGCGTTTAATTGGGAAACTGAAGGGCTGGCGCTTGCCTGTTTGCTCGCCTGCTAACCAATACAGATGGTTGGTGCGGCTGATTGAACTGACGTCTTGGCTGCCAAAAAGTCCGCGCATGTCATTGCCATTTACTTAGCTTACTCTTGATACTCTATCATTTTAAAAAAACGTCCTTACAGATCACTTAACCTTAAGGCAAGCACGGTGGGTAAAGCCATTCAAGACATCTCTATAATTCAGTAATCATGCTGGCTCTCTGTGCCCGCAACGTACAATTTTCCACCATCACACACAGACATATGGCTCCAAACAGACGCTACTGTCTCTATAAATAGTTTGTACTCCAAACGTGCCACTCATGATATTTTGGCTGAGATTCAACCCTTTGAACCTCTTCCAGCGTGTTTTCGTCGCCTGTAAAGCGACGGAGTACAGGTCAGACGCCCAGCCATGTCTGACGTGTGATTAAGCCGCATATATCACCCGACATTTGACCCTGCAAGGGATTTACTGCGGACAATATGCAAAAGATCTGCCAGCACTTCAACAGCATACACGCCACATACTACGGACTAATCGGTCCTTTCGGTACTTTTGGGTTCAAAGCTGAGTAACAAACATCACGCCTAATTGCGCTCAGCAACGTGGCTGACACCATTAAGCTTTGCACGAGGTCCGTGCTGAGCGGAATCCCACACAACCTAGCGGGGCTCCCTCTCAGCAATGCGGAGGTGGTGTCTTATTGACTGTTGGCTAGGCCCATAAGTGGCCATCTTCAGCAGACCCTTCGGAACTTCAGTTTCATGATTTACCCAGGAACCAATAGCCTCGCGCACCCAAGACCCGTATATGCACGTCTACCAGCCGTACCAAGACATCTCCAACCCCCACGTGTATTCTGTGTGTAAAGGGCCGTGCAAGCCCAGGTGCGTATGCGTATGCGGATTAGCGGAAGATGCCGCCGCCGCTAGCCCGTTGCTCAGCTTGGCTTTGCATTCCATGGTCAAGGCTGAACGGAGGGGAGGGAAGAGGAGAAGTGACGGTATATAGCGGCGCATTCTCTCCATGCTTGCGGATGTAAAAAGCATAAGCTTCTTACCCCAAGACAGCCCCTCAAACTATCAACCTACCGAAACCATGGCGCCGATCCGCGAGGGTGAGTACATGATCCAGACGAACGGCCAATCAATTGCGCGGTAAGTACGCCACTACCAAACATTATACTTGCGACCAGCATAGCCCCAGTGATAAGATACTGATCTGGGGATGCTAATCACTCCCAGTCTAAACCTCCAACACTACTGGGTCGAAGAAACCCTCGGCTACCTACTACACCCAGACATCCCCGTCGCAGACAATGCAAAAATCGCCGATATCGCTACGGGCACTGGGTACGTTTACGTTCCCGTTACACTACAACTGGCCTATGCTCCACTCGAGCGCTTTATTATTGTCCTTGTTCAAAAAGGAGGCGCAAAACCAACCTAGTCTAGTATATGGCCAATATCCCTCTCACGCCGCGTCCCCTCGACCGTGCAAATCGACGGCTTCGACATCACGAGGGCCATGTTCCCGCCGGCCGACTGGCTCCCGGCCAACGTGTCGCTGCGCACGCTGGATATCCTGAAACCGCTTCCCAGCCACCTCAGGGGGGTATATGATGTGGTGTGTATTCGGTATTTCGGGGTGCTGATACGGGATAATGATCCGGGATTTGTGTTGAGGAATCTTGTGGATATGTTGAGTACGTTCCTTCGCATATACTTCATATTTAGAGTATGATTATTTTATTGGTAGGCTGATTGACTGACTTGATCCTGGCCAGGACCCGGTGGATACATCCAATGGGTCGAGGCAGACATCTACAACCAGCGAGTGGTGACATCCGCGCACAGCACGCTCGCCGGACCAACGACATTAGAACAGCATCTGGATCCCTGGCGGGCGTATCTCGATGCGTCGGGGCTGCGTTATGAGTACGTCTACACCTCCTCTTTCCTCTCGCTCCCGACCATCCCCTCCGTACCCGATCCATCCAACTAACCCACATCATCGATCGCTTACCAGCTGGCTCAAAACCCTCCCAACAACCTGCAAAGAAACCCTCAAAATGTCCTCTGCGCAACTCTACAAACCCAAACTCCTCCCCGCGTTCCGGTTCACGGCCTCGGCGTCTGTGCTCGGCGCGTGGGAAGAACTGAGCTACAAGCTCCTCGATGATCGGCCCGATGAGTTCCTAGGGACGGGTTCCGAGATGAGGAAGAAGATTGCGGGGTTTCGGAGGGAGGTTGAGCGTGGGGCGGCGCTGGATTTGGAGTATTATGTTACTGTTGCGAGGAAGTAGGTCCGGAATATATTTTATGGCACGGCATGGTCCCGTGCTTTTTGGAGCGTCCTCATCTTTAAATATGGTGCGCCTCAACTTTAGTTTGTCTGTTTCGAAATATGGAGAATATATCACTATCTAGAACGCATCTATTTCTAGCTCATGCACCTCCTAATTGTAAAACTAACTCCTTCCTTAGGATCTCTCCCAACTAAACACCGCCATCTAGAACTTCCTGCGCCTCAAGCAACCTAAGATATATGTCTACCGGCGCAGCAGCGTTAGTACCAATTCCAGCACGATACTGCCGTATCTCCCAAGAACGGAAAAGATAAAACAGAAGGAGAGTGATGAACATACCACCAAGCTTCCACCTCGACCCGATAACCTGCAACGCCCGCCTCATGACGCTAATCACCTGCTCGACATCAACCTCTCTCCCCGCACCCTCACCTTGCATCGTATGAATGTGTATCGACACCGTATCTTCTCCCCGACTACGAGCCGCGCGCATTGTCGCCATGTGCACGCCCAGCACACGGTACCCGAAATAGGCTCGCCATGGCGACATGCCCTCCGGGTTGCGGCCGGAGATGCACCGCTTGTCGAGCAGGCTTGACGCGATTGCTTCGGTGATCTGGTCGACGATTTCTAGGGAGCGGGTTGTTGGGTCGTCGTAGGTTGGTGGGGTGCTGGACCTGTGCGGGTCGTATGTGGTTGGGAGGTGAGGCGTGTAGAGGGCCATCATGGCGCTTTTTTTTTTCCAATCCGATTGGTTAGCCAATTATCAAGATACATCTCGTGGATAAGCCTTGTAGAACTGGCGCAGTACCTATAAATAAACGTGATGGTATCCAGGTCCGGAACATCGAGCTCCATGGCAGCATTGAGCATGGACTGAAGGGTGCTGTCCAGTTGCATGCGCTCGTGGTTCTCTAGTGATGGGAGCATCCTCTCACTCTCCGCGATGTGGCCATTCCTAGCGCCAGACCGGTTGAGGAAGCAGAGGACTTTACCCAGAACCCGAGCAGCCTGGCAGAGAAGGCTGAATTTGCACATGTGTCCAGGGGTGGGAGTTGAAATGGTGTGCATATCAGCGCCGTTGACGAACTGCATGACAATAGTCAGATCATGACTAGGGAAGATGAAATGGAGGCAAAGAAGCGTACACCATTATCCCACTCCTCGTCATTTGCCGGCATCAGGTCGTCGAGCTCCGGATCTGGTGTTGCGAATGGGCGAGAAGGGGACGCGATGCTAACGAAGCTACACAAAAATCAGTACTAAACATCCAGGTTTGCGAGATATAAGCTGAGGAGACAATAATACCGATCGAGAATAACAACTGCCCACCACACCCTCTTCCGCTCCTCCACCTCCACCAACGAGATGGGCCGCGGCACATTCACGTCAGCACTGCGGGAGCGAGTGCCGTTGATTCCAAGCGCATACATATACCGTGCACATGCTCCGATGGTCAAATACGCGGCGGGATAGATTCCATGCCCGAGCTCATACAGTGCAATGAGAATATTCGCTTGCAAGATGAGGATAGAAGGCGCCGTGGACCCTTCAATTCGAAAGTAATGATACTTTGCTAGAGGGTACAGGCCATGTCTGGGGTTGTCGGGCGGATATGAAGTGATCAATCGGATGGCCACGAAAAGAATGATTAACTCGGCCCCAAAGTGATGCCCAGCGGAGAGATGTTGGCTGTAAAACCGCTGTTTGGAGATGAATGGCATCCACGGGTGGATGTTGGTGAAGAATCGGTCGGCTGTGGCGCGAATCTTATCGATGCCACCAAGGACCTCAAGCAGGACAGAGCGAATCTCAATATTCGGTTGGTGAAGTTCGAGGGGCCCATGATGGAGAAGGGCCGGATCCAGAAATTGGACTGTCGATAGGGTTATGGGCTGGACGCCCGCCCGGTCGCTGCTACTCCCGTATGGAATCCCCATTCCATCTTCGCCGTAGGCTTCAAGGGCTGCAGGCGTAGATCGGTCAGCAGGCACGGCTGATCTAGTCCGAGGAGTATACCGATAATCGCATCGGAGATTCTTCCTACACCGATTCCAGCCCCCGTAAGCCCGGGGGAGATGGCAGAGTCAGGGCGGCTAAGCCTACTTACCTAGCACATAGCGAGCACTTCGGAAGCGCCTTGTCGCATCTCCGCTTGCGGTCTTTGCACGATTTGCAGACTTGCGAAGCCTGCGCAGGTCTCGTCGTAGTCTCCATCGCGTGTGTGACAGAGAAGAGGTTCAGGTTGGCAGGAGAAGAAGAAAAGGATCGCCGCAGCTGGCGGGCGCAACTTGCGGGTGAGATCTCGGCCGCCGGCGGCCGCAATTTTGTAATCCAGCTCGGCCGCAGTGGTCTGTGTTCTGATTGGCAGGGTATATCCAGGAAGTAGGCAGAGGGCATAGATTCATGCGGCATTTGTTTATACAAAGACAAACGTTGTGGGCACTGGCAGTGGAGTTTCCTGATAGTAATTGAGTACCTGGCTTACGGGCTTTGGAGGAAAGCCCAGTCCCTTTGCTCTGCCAGGTTACCCCCAAATCACCCAGCTAAAAAATATATAAATCCTTACGACCACCCTCCCTGTATCCAAATCAACTCAATCATTCCAACCCATCCTCCTCTTCGTCGCACTCCTAAACAATCTAACACCCAAAATGTCCGAATCCAACCCCGCAACCCCCTACGTCCACCTCCACGCCACCCCCAGCGGCCCCGATGATGCCCGCCCAACGGCAGTCCAAATCATCGCCGACGAAAACCTCACCAACGCCCTGCCCGGCACAACAATCGTGCTAACGGGCGCCACATCAGGAATCGGCCTCGAGACCGCACGCGCCCTGGCGACGACGGACGCAACGCTCATCCTCCCCGTGCGGGACGTCGACGCCGCAAGGCAGTCCGCCCTGCAGTCGCTGATACACGACCACGGCGAAAGCGGCCGGATCCAGCTCGTACAGATGGACGTTGCGTCTCTGAGCAGCATCAAGCGCGCCGCGGGCGAGATCATCTCTGCCGCCGGCGGGAAAGTCGACGTGCTCATTGCGAACGCGGGCGTGATGGGATTACCGGAGAAGACCCTGAGCGAGGACGGGTACGAGATGCACTTTGCGGTGAACTACCTAGGGCATTTCTACCTGTTCCTACTGCTCAAGGATGCGTTGCTGTCAGCGGCGGCGGCGGCGTCACCGGGAGGAAAGAAGAAGTCGTCTCGCGTCGTCGTTGTATCCTCGTCAGCCCAGCGCGCGGGGACGCTGCATCTTCCGGACGGATACGATTACAACTTCTCACGCTCGGAGTACAGGTACGACGTCGCGTATGCGAACTCGAAGCTCGCGGCTGTGTATCTGGCCAACGGGATCGAGCGCGTTTACGGGGCGCGCGGCCTGCATGCGACGAGTTTGCACCCGGGGGCGATCGATACGGGGATTTCGAGGCACGTTGGTCGCGACTTTGTGAAGGCGATTATGTCCAACGAGGCGGTTGCGCGGGTTGTCAAGAGTCCCGCGCAGGGGGCTGCGACGACGGTTTGGGCTGCTGTTGGAAGGGAGTGGGCAGATCGGGGAGGGAAATATTTGGAAAATTGTGGGGAGGCGAAGGAGGGGGTTGATGATGGGGGCGTCTTTGCAACTGGGTGGGTGCCGAGGACGTATGATCGGGTTGCAGAGGAGAGGCTGTGGGGGGAGATGTGCGCGTTATTGGGTGTTGAGGAGGAATAGACTCTTGAACACTTTGTAGAGACTGCATAGGCCTCTTTCACTTAGACAGTCAAGGTAAATATAAGTATTTGATTTATTTTGGTTATACCTGAGACCGTAACACCTCATTCGGCCACTGCAACCAGTCCTCCCACTCATGCCCAAGATGCCTCGTCACCTCCTCAATAACAAACCTCCCCGAATCCCCAAAAAGCCACGAGTCGCGAAACCGATGCAGCAACAGCGCATAATGCGCAAGAATAGCCAAGGCCTCCGACCTCCCTTGCTCCAGCAGATCGCCAAACTCGATACTAAGCAAGATCGGCCACGTCGTGACCCCGTTGATGCCCGAGTGCCGCTCATGCGCGTCCTCGGCAACGTTAAAACAGGACTGCAGCGACTCGATGGCGCGCCGATAGGTTGCTGTGAAGTCTTCGCCGAGATTTGCCCTTAATATGGCTTCATGGAGCTTGGCACAGCCTGGGTTTAAGTTACCATCAAATGTGTACAGGTCCTTGCCCAGGTTAAATGGCGGGGCCAGCGGGGTGTCTTGGATAATATGCCAGGCCTCGCCAATAATCGCGCGCACACCATAGTACACGCGGAAGAAGTGGACGAATCGCGTGATAAAATCAGAAAAGTCACCCTCGCGGTAAATCAGCGTGTCGCAGAGCATGTGGATACCAAGGATGGCAGCAAAGAGGAAGAGGGGCACGCAAGTCTCCTGATTTACTTGCGGTGTTAGTTCCTTGAAGATAACAAGAGCATGTGTCTGCAGCTGCGCCGCGTGGTATCGGTAGAATTCCCTGCGGTCCGGCCGCGTCGTGCTCATGTGCAGTGCGCTAAAGGCGAGCATCTCGTTGACGAAATAGGGCGTCGTGATGGATTGGCTGATAATCTCTGGCAGCCACGTTAGGGATCCGGTCGGGTCGAAGGTGAGGTGTACTTGGGTGTACAGGTTATGGAACAGTTCGACGTGCAGCATGTTGACTGGCTGGTCGGAAAAGGACACCGAGGGGGTACTAGTCCCTGGAGAAGCAGTGCCGGCACTATCGGACGCTGGGATCGGTGGTGCCGATTGAGTCAGGGACCCCGGCAGGGGAGACAACCGGGGGGTTGCACCAACAAAGCGACTGCCGTACTCGCAGACTCGCTCGGAGGTGGTGCAGTTGGAGCAGACGGGCTGCCGCTCGTCACACTGCACAGGCTAAGTTAATCATCTAGTGGGGTAAGATAACTGAAGGAATGGGGCAAGTAAGCACCTTGACATGACGCCGCTTGCATTCGAGACAGCCGTTTCGCGACTTCCGATGGGTTCTGCGTGCCATAGCGAGTACGCGTATTTGATCCTCGGGGACTGCAATGGTGGCGGCAGGAGCAAATTTTATTAAGCGACCGTTATCCTGGCGCCTAGGTATGGTGCAGGTTGAGAAAAGAACCCTCCGTCCCTCCACTGGTGAAACGTCCCATGGCCAGATCTGCCGCGTGTAAAAATAACCTTCCCCCCGCTGGATCTGTCTTGAAGGTGGCGCAGGGGTTCAAGAAGCAACCTTTGAACGGCAAATAAGAGCCTGCAAAATCCGCGTATGCACAGACCACCCGCCAGGACTTCCTCTTCGGGTCGACCCACCCCGAGCCCTAATCCCGTCCCTAGCTATACATACGCGTATCCATCTCGACGAAACTGCTCTGCGAAGGATATAAAGCCAACGACATGCTATCCATATCAGATCCAACAGACCAACAATACACACAACTCCGCAATCCCTCACACCATGCCGAAACTCGAACCCTTCCGCGGGGACTACTACCTCTGGGAGTACGTCCCCTCCATCGCCGCCTCGATCATCTTCATGTTCCTCTTCCTCGCCCTGACCGCGTTCCACTCCTGGAAGGCCTGGAAGACGGGCGCCCGGTTCTGCATCCCCTTTTGCATCGGCGGTTTCTGTACGTTCTGCCCTTCGTCCCTTCTCCCTCTCCCTGCCCCCTTTCTCTCTCTCTCTCTCTCTCTCTGTCTCTCTCTCGTAGAGAACCCCCTTTTCTAACAAGTCATCCAGTTGAGATAATCGGCTACATCACACGCGCCTCATGCACCTACCGCACCGCCCGCCTAATGCCCTACGTAATCCAAAACGTCTTCATCCTCCTGGGCCCCGTCCTCTTCGCCGCAAGCGTGTACATGGTCCTCGCCCGGCTCATCCGCAGTGTTGGCGGCGAGAAGTACTCGCTGATCCGCATCACCCTCGTCACAAAGACCTTCGTCTCCGGCGACATCATCTCCTTTCTCGTCCAGGGCAGCGGCGCCGGGATGATGGCCATGGACGGGATGGCGAATGCAGCGAAAGCGATTGTGATTACGGGGTTGATGGTGCAGATTATCGTCTTTGGATTTTTTATTGTTACCTCCGTGGTCTTTGAGAAGCGCATGCGGCGCGCGCCGACGAACGGCAGTTATGCTGATAGCGCCGCCGCGGCGGAGTGGAAGAAGCATCTGTATCCGCTGTACGCGGTCAGCGCGCTGATCATGGTGCGCTCGATCTTTCGTGTCGCTGAGTATGCGATGGGCCAGAAGGGGTACCTGCTGTCGCATGAGTGGCCGATGTATGTGTTTGATGCGGTGCTGATGGTTGGGGTTATGACTATCTGGGCGGTTTGGCATCCGGGGACGATTCGGCAGGATGGTGCGGCGAATATGAATACGGAGCAGTTGTTGAGTATGGGCGGCGGTTACCAGAGTAAGGCGTGAGCCTAGTTGTTTGATCTTGTGGAGGAGGTTTGAATGGGGAGAGGAGTTCATGGAGAAACTTGGATGTCCAGTTCTTAAATCTTTCCCTCTTTTTTTCTTGTCTTCTCTTTTGTTCGATATTCAGGGCGTTCGTGGTTCTTTCTTATATTCTGTTATTTATTTATGATTGAGGCGTTAGCGGCTGATATAGAGATGGATTTGCGCGTTTAGCGACGTTATTTACCATCATTGGCCGGGTTTGTTCAGCTCGTGAAGCCGCGTCGTAGATAAGACGAGCATTAAAGGAATAAATCTAAGGCCTACGGGGCTCTCCCAGAGGTAACGATGTTGAGGAAAACATGTCTAGAGCGTGTCATTCCGGCCAACCGAGGGTATCACCGGTTGAGACATAGGAGGCAAGAGACAGAGATGCATAAAGGTAACGGAGTGGGCTTGACGAAGTCATCATTGATGGGTATTCAAATCATCAGATGCCATTAAAGTACACGAATGCAAATCTATTATTCATAACCATGGACATAAACATGGGCGAAAGGGTATATGCAGGAAGAAAAGGGCAGTTCGTATGAAGGTTTAGAACACCATCTGGAAGACTGCAACAGCAGCAACAAGCACAACCAACTGTGCGCGACCGAGTATCTCCAGCACGGGCGCAGCACTCTCATCCCTCACCGCGAAGCGCATCTCCGATTCCCCGAAATCAAAGACCGAGACGACGCCCTTGAGGAAGCTCGCGCCGAGGATATACAGGTCCGTCGTGTTGGCCGAGTCGCCCTCGTCGACGCCCACCTGCAGCGGGTGCGTGATCGCCGAGATGCAGACGCTGTCGTCGCCCGCGTGCAGGATCAGATCAGCCGAGTTCGTGTCAAAGGTCGTGCCGCCGAGCGTGACGGAGAACTTGGGCGGCTTCGAGTCGCACTGCACGAGGTAGGCCTGCTGGATGTTGCTCCAGGTGCCGGGCGGGCTGAAGAGCGCGTTGTACTCCTCGGCGACGGTCGTGGGCACGGAGGAGAGGGGCGCGCCCGTGTCGACGATCGTCTGGTACGAGTCAGTGTATGCGCCGTTGTCGCCGTAGTTGATCCGCTCGACGGTCGTCGCCCAGTATGAGCGCAGCCGCGTCCCGTTGGGTGTGCGGTACGGCGCGTCGTCGTAGTATTCTGCCGGGACAACCGTGTAGTTCCCAGACGTACCAACATCAGGTAAGCCGCCGAGGACCATGTACCCGCCGTGTCCTGTTTCGTGGTCCGAGTCGAGGCGGTTGAGGGCGAGGGAGAAGTATGGCGAGACTAGACCCCGGCGGGCCATGTTCACGAACAGCGGCGTGTAGGGGTTGTTCTCGCCCTGGTACGTCAAACTTTCCTCATCGATGGTCCCGTTGAGCTCCCAGGCGTTTGTGATGACGGGGTAGGCGAGGCCCAGGACACCGCTGGAACCCAGGTTCATCGGGGTGGACCAGTTGACGAGGCCGAATCGCTGGTCAGTGACGGTGACGTCGCCGAGCCTTATGTCCTCGAGGCCCATGAGGCCGCGCGCGATGCCGGCGCCGTAGATGACCTGGAAGGACTCATTGCGGATGAGCTGGAAGGTGTTGCTGTCGCCGAGCTCGTACTCGTCGTCGGCGTAGCCGCAGGCCTCCTGGTCGACGCTGATCAGGGAGTCACTGAACCCGCTGGGCGTCTCGCACGAGAAATCGTCCTCGATGACAAAGGTGTCGGAGCTGCCGGTGTCGACGAGCAGGTTGAAGGTTTCGCCGCCGATAGTTACGGGCGCGTGGAACCGCGAGCCCCACAGCGTAGCGCTGAGCTCGATTGTGTGCGAGGAGCTGTTGGAGTTTTGGCGGATGGAAAGATCGCGCGGGATGCGGCGAGCAGCCGTGGCGCTGGCGGCCAGGCCGCTGGCGACGAGGGCGCGGAGAAACATTGTGAGAGAGTGGGACAGTGTGAGGGGAAAGCAGGGAAAATTTGGAGGAAATTGGGGATTAAATAGGCAGCCGTCATTCAGGGATCCGGCCGTACAGCCTCAAAGCCAAGGGTGGGGCACTCCGATCGGGCGCTTCAGGTGAGGCTGTACCCTGCCTCACGTAGCACTGACACGATCGCCTGACATGAGGAACAAGGCATGGCTGCATGGGATGAAACAGTCTCTGTGACGCAACTCTGTCGGGTTGACATCTTGCGATACGAGGCTTGATTCAGGCTGAATAGATACAGGAAGCCAAAACTCATTCACAAAGAGGAAGAAATGGCCCCCATCCCATTGGTGGGGTTCCTGCCAGCAGCCGGCGTCCATTCGCCCCGCTAGCAAACCCTTTCTCCGGAATTGTGGAGCCTCAGGGCACACTCGTGCCGAGGAGCCGGCTGCATATCAACGTTCTTGTGAGAGGGTAGACAGAGGGCTTTAGTAAACGCATCAACCCATTTATTTGACTCTCTCCTAGTAGAACATTACTCTCGATCTCTAAGACTCTCCAAGTCTGTCCCGCCGTAGATCACGTGCTGTCAACCAGAAGAGCGAGGCCGCCGCTCTGGGTAGACAAGACAAGGCTCATCAGATCCATTAAGCGCCAAGGACTAGAACAATACAGCCCTTGATTGGGCAGTGATCAACTGGCTATTTCTTCAGAATCCGTCAGCATCTCTTCATCACTTCATGTGTCTGTTTCGCACTATTTACCTTAACTGGTAACGAGAAATGATGAATGCTTACCAGAGCCACAACAGTCGCCAGGAGGGCGAGCAGGACCATCCCTCCTAGGGCCTAGCAATGTCCGCTCTGTCGTAGCTTTTATAACCATGTTGAGTGCCTAGTATTTGCTTCTTGTCGCAAGGAGAGGCTATTGGACGGAATAACGGGTATTCACCGCGAGGTCGATATGAGCAGCCTCCTGGAGCACACCTAGCTAGATGCACAGAACAGTCTACTGATACAGTAGCTATGTTCAGGTGGACGTATAACAGAATGTCTAAAATTTGAAGATTCGATTATTCGAGACACAAGAAAATCGTTCTGTACTCAACCAGGCCCCCTATTTGCAATCACACCAATGCCATACAAGCCGTATATACATGTCTCAATCTCCTCATAAAGATCCCTCGCTACGCAACCTCTGCCTCAATAACCATCTCATACTGCTGCGGATCCGGCCAGAACTTTACAACCCTAAACCCAGCGGCCGTAAGGAGCCTCTCCCACGCCTCCTGCGTGCGCTCCGCCGCCGCCAGCAGCGACAGCATGTTGACGTCCATGGTCGTCTGGCTGATACTGGCGCCCGCGGGCGGGAGCACGATGTCGTAGACGAACAGCTTCGAGTAGCCCCTGGTCATCGCCTCGCGCGTGTGCACGAGGAGCTGGTGCGCTTGGTCGTCGGGCCAGTCGTGCAGGATGGCGTGCATGAAGTAGGCGCGGCTTCCTATGTTGATTTGGGCTGTTAGTCTACCAGACTTCAAACTGGTTGCGCGTGGAACTTGTTTACCTCTGACAGGCTGCGGGAGGAAGAAATCATGCACCATAACTTTAACCTTCGTCACATCAACCTGTGCCTTCTCGATAATCTCCGGCAGATCCTGGAGCACCAGCGAACCCGCAGGCAGATCCGGATGCTTCGCGAGGACATGCCCGATATCGATGCCCGTATTCCCGCCAACGTCGACGACAAAGGCCGAGCCGTCGTCGAGCTTCGCGCCCTCGAGCAGCTGTGCTGTATCGTACACTTTTGTCCAGGGGGTCTTCCACGCCGTCCAGGCTTCCATGTGGCCCGTGAAGGCCTCGTAGTATTCGGGGCTCTTCTGCAGACGGCCGAAGAAGTTGAGGCCGTCGCGGTCGGTGTCGGTGTAGTTGTTTGAGAGGAAGTCGGTCGGCTCCTTGTAGGCGGTTTTGGCTAGGTAGCTGGGGAGATTGTGACCTGCTGCGATGTATTGGTATGTTCTGGTTGCATAGAGTTACTTAGTTTTGTGAGTACAGGGAGGTGGTCAGGGATGAAGAACTCGGCTGAGTTGGCATGGGGATAGTCTGTACTTACGCTGCTTGAAGCGAAGCGCGGACTTTGGTGCTTTCATCGCCGATGGCATACGAGAATGGGGTCGGTTTGAATATGTCCTCGCCCGTTTCTTCGATAACATAAAATGCCGCCAGCAAGCGGAAGAACCGGCCTGTTATCCACCTCTCGTAAGTAATGATGCACAATAGGTGAATAAATTGAGGGAAGCTTACGCAGTAAATTCGTTTCGATAGTAGGAGATGTCAGCTTAACCAATTCCTCAACAGACCTCTCACCACCCCCAGCAGCAGTCCAGGCCTTCCAAAGCCCCAGATCGATGCATGTCTGCAGCGCGGCAAAGACAACAGGATGCTCAAAGCAGAAGCCCCATGCGCGCTCATACGGCGTCTCAAGTCGAGCAAGAAGCCGCCGAGCTGCAGCACGTACCTGCAGGCGCTCGACCTCAGATTCGCCAAACGCCTGTGGCTGCACTGCGTCCAGCGCGGCGATGATTTCCTGGGCCTGTGTGTTTGACATGGTTGATTGGTGTGTGCGTTACGGGGGTGCTTCTGCAGATTTTCCGAGCTTTTGTGGAGATGAGCAGGGACCGGGGTGCTTCAGGGGAGCAAGAAATACAGTAAGCCTCTCAGCCCCTTGGCCATGCGGGCTGGGTGATATAAGTACGCCTGCCCGCATTGCTCGTTCCACTAGAATTGCGCGGATGGGCGGGGAAATTTGGACGCTAGGGGCGCCGCTGGCTTGTCCGTTGATTCTTTTGGGGAAAAGGAGAGCCTGGGGAGGGGCATCTTGCGGGATTGAAACTTTCACACGGGCCATGTCTATTCTCCAAGGGCGTCGCCTGTGCCGTGCGGGCATTCTCTGTCGAAAAGGATCCAGGCGCTCGGGAATATGACAGGCCACAGATCGCTGCTAATTGGCCCGATACGAGCAGGAAGCTCCAACTCAAGCGCCACACGGACCTCTCACTGGCCAGAGCTGACTCACGGACGGCCGGCCCGGAAGGCGCTTTGATGTGGGTCGCTGGCTTTGGCTTTGGCTTTGCCTTTGGCTTTGGCAGGTCTGGAGCTGTCAAGTTTCTGCAGGGCGCTCTCTCATACTTGACGAGTCGAATATCGGCTCTTCCTGGCGCAATGCCATTCACCATTGTAGAACTAGCAGGTCGAGTGGCGCGTTTCATTTCAACGAAGAGGATGATCTTCTCCCTCCTCCATCATACAGCGGAGATAAATATGTTCTGCCATCCAAAGCGGCGGCTGTCGAGCCTGGCTCGCAGACAAACTTTTTCCAACAATAGCGTTCAACCCCCGTGCTTCTTGTCAATATGGGCTACTACGGAGGCCAGGGACCCATGGTCAATGGGACCCTTTGGATGCTGGTCATCGTCATTTCCCTCTTCGTGGCGTTGCGGCTCTATACACGCCACCAAATCCTAAACGCCGTTGGCATCGACGACATCCTATGTTGCATTGCGCTGGTCAGCAAACCTTCCATGACAAACCCAGACTCGGGAAAGAAGAAGAAGAAGAAAGAAACGCTGACAGCTGCAGCTAGATCTTTCAAATCCTCTACACGGTCTTCGTCAGCATCGCAACGCGCTACGGGCTGGGCCGACTAGCCGCGGACATCGGCAACATGACAGTCTACTTCGAGGCCGTCAAGTACGAGATCTTCAGCCAGTTCGCGGGGATCATGCTCATCGGGGTTGGCAAGTTGGCTGTCGGCACGTTCCTGCTTCGGATCATCCGGAATAAGGTCCAGATTGCGTTCATCCACATCTGCCTTGTCATCACCGTTATCATCACACTGTTTGCTGGTATCACTGTCGTCGTGCAGTGCTCGCCTGTTGAGCGGACCTGGAACCCGACTGTCGAGGGGACGTGCTGGCTTGATTTTTCAAATATTGGATACACTGTCGGATGTGGGTTCTATTTGCTTCTTGTCGTTTGTTCAACCCAATCTATCAACGAATAAAGGAAGGCTAACTCGATGGTCTCTGTTGCAGCATGGTTCGTCGCCATGGACTTTGCGTTTGCGATCCTCCCCTGGTTCGTCGTCTGGGACCTCAACATGAAGCATAAGGAAAAGATCACAGTTGCCTGCGGTTTGAGCTTAGGCGTCTTGTAGGCTCACGATCCCTCATCTTGTGGGAAAGGATTGCTGACAATAAATTTCCAGCGCCGGAATCTGCGGCATCATCCGCACGCAGGCCCTCTCAGGCCTGAACGCAAACGAGTATATCTGTACGTGCCCTAACAAGTCCACCAATCCATGATTGTCATCAAGGGCAAAGCGACACGAAGCTAACAAGGCCATTCTCTCTTCAGACGACACAGTCCCCATGCTCATCTGGTCCGCAACAGAAAGCTGCGCGACAATCATGTGCTCGACGATCCCCGTGCTGCGCCCGCTCTACACGCGCGTCCGCTACGGGAGCAAAGGAGGAGGCAGCAGCAGCGGTGGCGTGTCCGGAAACTCCTCGTACAAGCTTCCCATGTACGGTGGGAGAGGCCGTCGCGCATATGGTAAAAACAAGTATCTTGACGACTCCGAGCTCGGCGGGACGACGTTTGACGACTCGGCGTATCACAGTCAGAAGACAGTTATCTCGCATACGCATACGGTCAATGAGAAGAACAAGGGCAACGTCTCTAGGCCTGGGCCGAACGGGAGCAATGAGGATATTCTAAGGGGGGCAGCGGGGATCGAGAGGACGGATGAGATTGAGGTTACGTATGAACCGTTTCCGCGCAAGGCGTGATTGATTGATGTGGGTTGGGATCTTGGTTTCGGTAGGTGTATATACTGATTTATTATTCATTTTAAGGGGGTGTGGGTGGAGGTAGGGTACCGCTTACTGCGCGTTGGGTTTATAGACTCGCGCATAGCTATGCAAGCAACCCATGTGCCACTGGTGTCTCGCAAAAGCTCATTCCTTTTTGTTTGTCAGGGAGGAAATCTTGTCATGTTTCTTTTCTTCTCCTGGGTGGTTTTTTCTTTCTCCTTCTAGCGGTCCTCTTCCAAGTCTACAGCCAATGTAAAAAGATCATAAGTTGGTTGTTCCCGTGTCCAATAACATAAGCTCCCATCAAGTAGAACTAGCCACCTCACCTTGATATGATCGTTATTAGTACTACTCTCCCATGAGTACATGTTTCGCATAGCGAAGTAGAGATTAGACAAGGGTGTGGATGGCAGTGTGGCTTGGAAATACCAGGAGCTTCTTATCTCTAGGTCCGGGGTATATATGTACTGCTCAATTCAGCGCGCATATTAAATTGCAACTTGCGAAATAGGCGTGAAACTGAGCGCATTTCGTGAACGAATCAAGAACGACCGTCGTAGCTTGGTAGTGGTCCATAAGCTTGGTTGCCACTCGCGCAAGATATACTTTTTTCGCTGCTAAGGGGGATATTTTATCTATCACAGGTATAGAGAGATACACCTTCATCGGAAGGCATTATCAAGCTCTACGGAAGAAGGCGTGACAGCGGATGCATGCACATCGGTCTCTTTATCTATCTAGACCCTGCTCCGCGCCACAACCCACCTACTTAGTCGGGAATCCAGAATGATGTCCCCCCGGCAGCCCATACTACAATCAACTCCCCGCTTCTAAGTATACAGTGCGTGTTCATTCAACCCCGCTTCCCTTGGGAAAACAGAGGGGGGAAATGAAGACTGCGGTGGGCGAGGTACAAATTCAGTCGGAGGCCGACTGCCACATCCTAACGCCCAGCATGCTTCGCTATAGGTACGTACATCCAGGTAGAAATAGGTAACTGTTATTCTCTGGCAGTATGGCGATCAGTCTGGCAGTTATTGTGATTGTGATCAGGGTAGGTATGTATCTGCCTTGGCTGTCAGTCTCCAGGCAATAACTTAGCTAATCCGCAGCCAGCAACGAGCTGAGTATTAGACGCTTCGCAGAGAATCGCTGTGGTTTTTCCACTCCGATAGACAAATATGCGATGCGTGTTGGAGTCTACACTCAACGCTGATAGTTCACATTTACTTCCCTCAGCTTGTGGGCGAACCCTTGCAGACGAAGCTCGGATCAGCAAGGTTTTCCTTTCCGGTGAGTATCTACGAAGCTCCGAGTCAATCACACACTCTCTCCCCTCTCTGTCCTACCGTGAACTATAACAGTTTGCTAATGCATACAGAATACCAGGGTGCGAGTCGGCCGGTGTCGGCCTCCTCGGATCCCTGGCGAACGGGCCCTTTCGGGTTTCACGTTTTGAGTTTTCGAGTCCTTGAGGGTTAACTATTGTGTCCCGTCGAAGGTCGATGCATATAGTTCGCTGATTTATCTATGTCGGCTGGATTTGAAGACAGCACAGCATTGGAATTGGCAAATCGATTGTGCCGGGCTGCTGTGGTTGTGCGACTTGTCGCGCTGATCCTCTCGCTAATTAACTTCGCTTTCAACCACCAGCAAAAGTACCCTTCTTCTCCAACCCCCTAGTTAGATCTCTCAACAAAATTGTAGATCCTTATAGTAGAGAGTTTTCTATCTATACGTCGGCCGATATCGTACAGGTGCCCCACCACACCAACCTTACCAACCACGCTCGACTTCGTCTACATTTGTACTAGGCAAGTGAAACCCTCCTCGCAAACAGAAACGCATACCAGATAGTCGCCACAACGCCCACAAGGTTGAGGTGGATGCACATTGCATGGTTCTGGGAGAACTCACGCTTGACTTGCTTCACTTTCTCCTCGTCGAACTTGACTCCTTGATCGTCGGGCGTCCGGCCGAGCTCTAGCGGGCACATTCTGTGTTAGTTACTCCAAACTACCTCCCCAGGAGCGAGTGCTGCGTGTCGAGAAAAAGTATTCGATGAAACGAGCCCCCATACATTGCGCACTTTGCAAAACCAACGTTGGTGACCATAAAATACCCCATCCCAACGTAGGAAACAAACGGCAGGTGCTAAGGAGACAAAGCGCGAAAAACAAACAGGCAGAATCCAGGCGGCCATACATACCCTGTGAACCCGAAGGCACAGCAATGGCCCTTCTCGCCCCGGCCTTGCTCGTTTCAGGCCCATACACTAACCAATTCGCGACCCCCACCGCCGCCACAAGTGCAAGGGGTAGCACATCCGTTATCGCAGACGTATCCCACCAGCTCAAGAAAGAGGTGGAGTGGGGCAAGACGCTTGCCACGCCAGCTCCCATGCGCCGGTCCGACACTCGGGACAGGCTCGTCGGTGGCCGGGTGACGATCGTGATTAAGGCAAGACCGACCTGGGTGCGGAAGTAGATGGGAAATAGGCGGTGTTGGAGACGCAGGAATTCCCGTGGGGGAAGGGCAAGGTACGTGACTTTTGTGTTTACGAAGGTCTAGCGATGGTCAACCTCGGCGGGCAATATAGAGGCGGAGGAGCGACTGGTAGTTGAATGTTTGAGAGAAGAAATAGAAGAGGCAACGGTACGTACCTGGTAGAGCTCTGTACCAAGGAGGGCGCCGTAGCTAAGAAAGTGGTAGGGAAGCGGCGTTGTGAGCAGGGCAGGGATTAAGGGCATTTTTCCTGCCGTCTTCCTTCTAACTGGAGATTTTTTTTTTTGTTCTTTTGCAAGCTATTCTATTCTATATTGAGCATCGGAGTGCTTGCAGTGTTTAAGAAGTAGAGAGCTTCAAATATGGTTGCCTATCCACACTGCGCGGTCCATTAGAAATCAAGCAACGCATACTAGCTCTTTGGCAATCATAGTGCTTACTACTATATTATCCCGTGCCGTGCTTCTCTCTGTCATCCCTCAACTAGTAGGCATTATAGCCGGGAGTATCGGTGCTCGGGCACCACGCACGCCGAGGGGAAGGCGAAAACGGGCAAGCCGCATTGGTCAATCAACCTGGCAGCTTTGTTACTCTGCCAGAGCTTCAAGTGCCGAGTACGAGTGCAAGCCGCTGCTGGCTTTGCAAAATACTCCATATCTGTATAGTAAGATGAGGTCGCGTCGCGTTCGTGATACAGTGAGGCGAGACGAGGCGAGGAGACATCGAGGATAGATAGGCTGCCGAGTTCTCCCACACGCTCAGGGCCGCACCGTTCTATATTATAGAAAAGTTGCGCCCTAGTCGGTGCGATCCAGGTCCTGGTCTGGAGCTGTCTAGATGCGATAGACCTTCTTCCCTGTGCTTAGCGTCTCTTTGTAGAACGCCTAGGCCTCTGTTGAAGAACGTCAAACGCTTTTTTGGCCGCAATAAAGCATACGCGATCAGTATCTCATGTGCTTGGCTCCATACTTCGTTTTGGCGATAGCTGTCAGGTTGATACCCAGTATAACAGACCTAGAGAAACAAGAATAGATAATGCTAAATCGCCAACACGACTGGCCGATTCCAATCACGCCCAGTGACCCTGTCAGCATCGCCATTATGACCTCAATGGATTACCCTGGTAAATGCAGGCCTCTAATCGATAACGCACTTGCCGAAACACCGTCTAAACATAGCATGGTCAGAACTCCGGCGGTTGCACAGATCACCACCCCGAGTTGCCCCGGCCAATCACTCAGCTCAGCGACACATGGTTCTTGAGCGAGGATGCACAGCGTCATGCTCCGGAGTTTGGCAAGTGAATTGGAATACAGGGTTAGGGTTGCGTTGATGAAGGGTTGTCCCACCTCGGAGTTTAGCGCTGCGTCTGGGTCGAGTTAGGGGGAGGTACGGATATAAGTACCTCTCTCTGACAGGTCTGTCCGCTGGTGATTTGCCAGCGTAGCGGTTATGTTATAGTCAGGATGCCAGCGAAGCATGTTCATACTGAGCAGAGTCAGAAGCAGGATCCGACGGAGAGGAGAAGGTTACAAAACCGGCTTTCTCAGCGCAATCACCGTGCGTCCTCAGCCTTCGCTTCAAGGCCTGTACTGATCGGTAGTAGGCAGAAAAATTCGCGACCGTATCGCTAAACTACAAGAACGAGTAATTGCCAGCGAGCTCCGTGCTGCAGCGACACTCCACGGATGGCAGTCAGCGCCATGCATTCCGTACGAAGTCAAGCCCTCGCCGTCGTCTACTTCCTCATCCTTGTCGTTGTCACCATCAGTCTCGTTCTCTTCCCCCGAAATCCAGTGTCCACCGGCGGCCACTTGTTCCCCATATAATCTGGGCCTTACCCCGATGGCTTCGTTGTCCGTCGTATCGACGCCGACCATATATGACGATCCGACTGGAGGTGGTGGTGGTGGAAGTCTCGGTGGCAGTGGCACGTCGACTCCTCTCATGGCTCCAGACGATGTCGGTGGCGCCGGTCCCTTGGGTGCTGGATTCGGAATCGATACGATGCAGATGTGTGAGCAATGGGGGTTTCAGGGGTCCGTGTATTTAGCCACAGGTACGTTCCCGCTCTGGTACATACCGTACCGCACCGGTGCTGGGCGACGCTAACAAAAGCAGAGACATCTCTACCACAGATTCTGCAGACGCTCGGCCCGTCGTCAAATGCGATTATTCTTGTTCCGACACCCGGGTACTCGGTAGGAGCGGACGCAGGCGCGGTCGGGTATACCCAGGGACAGCCGTTGGATATGGCGACATGCCAGTGTCAGACCTTGGGGTGGATGAATTGCCCGCTGCATTTAGGATAGTTTGGGCAGGAAAAGCGGTCTGGCATGTGTACTAGCTCTTAGAATGGCAATCAATCGGTCGGCTTGGAAGGATCAGTCACGGTGTTCTTTGTCCGCTACATACATACGGGTCTGCGGCCTGATTTGGTCGGGCCAGGCGATGATCAGCGGGGGTAATAAGCGAGAGCGACGGCCACGGTAGCATTTGTGTGGGATAAATCTTCAATGATAAATTCTCCTCCTGAAAGAAAGAAGAGAAGAGAGGAAAGTGTCAGTGTGCGAAGTGACAGGTATGAGACAAAAGGACGCGGGGAAGCGGCAGCGGGGGTGACTAAGCAGCAATTGGGTCTCTCAGCTCTAGGCGAGGAGGTCCGTCCGTCTTCCTCTAGCCTTAAGCTTGTGTTTCCATCGCTCCTTCCTCTTCCCCGCGCATTGCCTCCCTCACAATGTTGCATCTCCCCGTCGAGGTGCTCGTCCTCATCGGGAATGCCCTCGAGCCCTCACAGCGGCCGCGCCTTCTTCAGGTATGTCGCCGTCTGAGAGCCATCCTTTTCGGCCTTGTGTACACCGAGCTTCACCTGACAGGCCGCCGCATCGATCTTCTCGCCCGGACCATCCAATCAAATCCTCAGATTGCTTCAATGGTCCAGAGGCTGGCTCTTAAAGACTTGGCCCTACGGAGCTATGGCCCCTTAGACCCGTCCGTGGGCAAGCCCCATTTTTACTCTTCCTGGGTGGACGAGCGTGTGCAGCAGGCTAGTCATTCGCATTATGCCCGAAAACGGTGGCGAAACGGCCTTGTTCTGGGAATGGGAGATAATTGGGGTGCCCTCATCCTCACATTGCTGGATAATTTGGTCGATTTGCACATCGAATACCCCTCTATCCCTTCTGAAATCCGTGAAGTCATCTTGCAGGCTGCCGCACCTGCTCCCAACCCAAAGCCTGCGCTGCAAAAGCTGAAAAAGGTGAATATCGATATCCCAAAAGACAGGTTTTTGAATCCTTCTCGAGATCTTTTCCCTTTTTTTCATCTGCCTTCGATACAAAGTGTTTCTGCCAGCGGGATTATTGACAATGAGCATGTCCGCGCGGCCGGTCCAAAGCGCAAATCCAACGCCAAACTGTCAGCCCCCAAACTCTCAAGTGTGGAGGAAGTCCATCTGAACTGCGCGTGTGGAGAGGCTTTCGGCATGCAAGCTTACATTACTCCATGCGCCAATCTGAAAAAATTCTCTTTTACAAACCTGTACAAGGACTCCTTCGGCGCCCCAAGGGATCGCTTACTCCAACAAGAGTTTTACCGGCCCCTGCTGAGCCACAAAAACAGTCTCGAGGTTCTGGACTTGAACTATCTAGGCCTAGCCTACGACGATACCTTTGACAACGAGGCCGGACTGAGAGAAAACTTTCGTCTTGGTCAGGGCCAAACCGCTTGACTTTGATGCGCCGTAGCTGACATACAATAGGAGTCGCGCCCGATCGCACTTACGGACGTTGGTTCGGGTCTTTCGCGGAATTCACCCGCCTAACGGAGCTCTGCATCCGTGCACCCAACTTACTCAATCTCTCGAATGACAAGCAGAGCCTAAAAACCCCGCTCGTTGACACGCTGCCAAGAAGTCTACAGCGCCTCTTTGTATCATACTCTTCTGATGTCTACATTGATATCCTTATCGACGGTCTAACTGAGCTGGTTCGTGTGCGCGAGGAGAGGTTTCCCAGTTTAAGGAGGATCACCGTCTGTTGCCACGAAGCAGAAATTAGATGCGTATTTTCCCAATTCGAACGGATAGATGGCCTGCGCCTCGTCTGTAGTAATGCAGGCCTCAAGTTTGAGATGCACCACAAGGATCGTCATCCCCAGCTGGAGCCCCCGACGTCTTCCAATTCCTCTCATGAAGCAAACGGTAGTGAAGTTAGGCCGCACCGCTTCCTCGAACGTGACTTTTCCTCATGGCTGGATTTTGAAGCCTGGCTGCATTGCCGTCCTTCTGTTTCATTTTAAAATATTGGAGTCGGAT
Organism: Penicillium sp. S1316; assembly: GCA_023627405.1. Lineage (NCBI taxonomy): Eukaryota > Fungi > Ascomycota > Eurotiomycetes > Eurotiales > Aspergillaceae > Penicillium > Penicillium sp. S1316. The sequence goes on from JAMAHF010000020.1 coordinate 175,360, forward strand.
CGCCATCTATGACATCTTGCCCAGCGATGTTCCTGTCGATCGTCTCGGGATGTGGACAACCCCGGGACTGTGGAGAGCAGAGCCCCGTCTATACTTATACCTCACTCATATCAACGTTTCTCAATGCACTTCATGTAATTAAATTGCAGTTGCACGATCAGAATGACATCTCCGGCCTACAGTCATCATTTTTCTCCCAACAACATTCCCTACGGGGTCGCTTCCTCCTCGACCCACGCCCAGCAATGCGCCACCCGTCTCCACAATACAGTCATCTTCCTCGGTGCTCTCCAAAAGGCCGGTTTTTTCGATGGTATTTCCGAACTTCCGAACGATGTCTTCACTGAAGGCACCCTAAACACATTTGCTGCGCTGCCGGCCTCTGTTCAGGGTGCTGTTCGGACGCACCTTCAATCCGCCTTCAAATCCGGCAGCGACTCCCTTCCCTCGAATACAACGGCAGGCATCAACGAAGTAACGCTGCATCTCCCAGTTTCAATTAGGGCCTTTACAGGTATCACCACACTTTCCACTACTTGCTTCTTTTTCCCCTCCAATCAAACCGGCCAAGCTAACGAACAATCCAGACTTTTCGTGTTCTCTAAACCATGTCCGCAATGCTGGCCGTGCAATTCTAAACGACCCCTCACCACCTCCGGGCTTCTTCCATTTCCCAATCGGTTACGCCGGCCGCGCATCGACCATCGTCGTCTCTGGGACGCCCATTACGCGCCCAAAGGGTCACTTTTACGACCGCTCAAACCCGACTCCCAAAACAGTAATCTACGGGCCCTCCCGCGCCCTCGACTACGAATTGGAGCTTGGCGTGGTTATTGGACGGCCGCTTGGTCCTGGTCAGGGTGTCAATGCAAAGGAGGCCGAAGGGCATGTTTTTGGGTTTGTGGTGCTTAATGATTGGAGCGGTACATTTCCCTTCCCCATTTCTACTCGACTATCTCCGAATCACTGGGTTAGGGTGAGTGCTAATATCAAATCCAGCCCGCGACATCCAAGGCCTCGAAATGATCCCCCTGGGCCCCCTAAACGGCAAAGCCTTCAACACCACCATCTCCCCCTGGATCGTAACAGTCGAAGCTCTGGCGCCCTTCAAGGCCGCCGGGCCCAAACCCCAAGCCACGCTCCCAGCGCACCTACAGGAAGAAGAAAAGTTTAACTATGACATTACCATGGGCGTCGAGATACTTCACAACCCCTCGAACCCAGCTCCGGCAAACACCGCCCACAACGGCGCAGAAGCCGAGACGTTGACAACAGCAACAACAATCGCAACATCCCCCGCAGCGACGCTCTTCTGGTCCCACCGCCAAATGGCCGCGCACCTCGCGAGTTCAGGCTGCGATCTGCGCACCGGCGATATTTTGGGCACGGGAACGGTTAGTGGTGAGGATGACGGATCCTACGGGTGTCTATTGGAGAGTACTAGGGGTGGGAAGGAGAGTGTTAAGCTCGCTGGTGGGGCCGGGGATAGGGTTTATCTTCTCGATGGGGACGTGGTGAGGATGAGCGCTATTGTTGGTCCTGAGGGGAGTGGGGTTGGGTTTGGAGAGTGTCTAGGAGAGGTTCGGAGTTCAACTTGAATGAAGTCCTAACTGGATTTCGGTGTTGGACTCAGGATTGCGTATAAAGTGCACATTGAAAAGAGCTGAAGGCCAGGGTGGCAGTGAACCAGTAAACGCACAGCTGGTCGGATTCAACTCGGTAACCTTTGTTTTTGATTTACAATCGCAGCGGACCTGTGATGAGGATATGGATGGATGGATTCTATGCAGTTAGCAGTGATGAGATTTTTTCCATTGCAGGTATGAATGAAAAGTGGGCAAATGCACGAGCTGCCGCCAACTCTCAGTGTCTACTCTTAAAGCAGTGACACTTATGCAACCAAGAAGAATCCCAGATGAACAAAGAAAAGAAGACAAGAACGCCAAGTTCAATTCGAAGCATATTTTCCCCAACCAATATCTACCAAAATACTCCGAGATAGAAACACACATGAGACAAACTGAGCGCACAAAACCAGATTGAAGATGAAGAGAAGGGATCGACAAGAGCCTAATCAACTCCACAAAGGCGGATGGATATACTCCTGCGCACGGTCCATAATATTCGGAATCGACCACTCCCCGCTCGTCGAACTTTCCGGCGTCGGCGGCGGCAATGACGAGACACCTGGCGTCATCGCGGACGCCGGCGCAGCTGTTGTTGAGGCGCCCACCGCTCCTGGTACCGGGAGGATAGGGTTACCAGTGTTCGCGTATGCGGGATTGAGGTACGAAGGTGAGGCGCCCGTTGTGAGGAGTGAGGGAGACGGGCGAGTATGGAATGCTGCTTCAAGTTTTTCGAGAGCGCGGAGCGTTTTTGTAAGGGGTTTTGCCCATTGCGTTTGTGTGTCTGCCGCTACGGCTGCAGCGGCTGGGGAGTTCAGGTTGTTGCCTCCGACGGTAGTTGCGGCGGTTGCGGCTGCCGGTGAGATAGCGGAGTTCAGAGGCGTGCCGAGTAAGGTGTTAAAGGAGGGGCTACGGTCCGTTGGGCCCGTGGAGCCCGGAGGGACGGTTGAGGGGTCGGTTGAGGAGGCAGCGCCATAGTCGAATTCAGCATTTGCACGCTCGTAGACGATGGCCTTGAGTTTGCGGAGAAGCGTCCAGAAGTGGGTGTTCGATTTGCATTCATCTGTGACGGCGAGCAGGAAGATGGAACTTATCGCGCGCTGCAGTGCGATCCACGAGCGTGAGGCGTGCGAGCTCACGGCGTGCATGTCAATGTAGGCTTCGACGGTTGTCATAAGATGGTCGAGGCAGTCGGCGCGCATACGGGCGGTGGCCGGGTCATGGGTATCGGCAGAAGATTTGAGCGCTGGCCGACAGAGCTCGGAGAGAAAGTAGGAGGAGTGGAGTTTGAGGACAGCGCGTTCGAGGTGTTCGGTCGACGTTGTGCAATAGTTTTGGTCGCGGAGGTAGGGAGCTGCTTGAATCATGACCTTCTGAATTCTTTCTTTGAAGTCTTGGATCGTTCGCCAGCTCATTTGGGAATGAGGGCTGAGCATGCGGCTGCGGACGACCTCAAGAGCGAGCTTAATCACCTGGCAGAGTGTTTCGAAATATGAACGCTCGCCGGATTGTGAATCTGGGCGGTATGCGATTTCCGGCTGGCTCACGGCCGTGGTAGATGGGCGATCATAGGATAGCGAAAAGTGGCTGTCTTGCCACGCCATTGACCACCACACATGTCGTCGGCGATAACGCTCTGCGGATGAAAAGTGGCTGGATTCGACATGCAGACCAAGGGCCAAACCCATTCGAAGAGTCATGCCAAGCAGCACGTAGGAAATGCCGGGGTTCATGTTATATGACAAGACATTGCCAATCACAAGAAGTGTTTGGATAGCCTCAATCGTCGGCTGAGACAGGAAGTTGGTCATTCGAAGACATTGGTAAGAACAGCAAACTATATAGTCAGTAATTGCAAGTGAAAGATTCAATGGGTCGTACCATAAACTTGCGAAGTAAGCTCCCGCTCCTTTCCAGGCAAATCAGAAGATTGACACCCTGACGCGAGTACAGCGAATAGTAGTCCGAGGTACGCGATAGAGATCCCAAATGGCCTTTGCGCTTGATCGTTGTCCGCTCGGTAAACTCCACCCGTGGCAGTCCGATTGTGCAACATGAAATTGAGATCCTTTTCGAACTGCGCCACATCTTCAATAACCGGGTATATCGCACCGGCGATGTCTCGATAGTAGCAGAAGAATCTGCGACGTTAGTTTGGGAAGGATCAATGAATGTGGTGACTCACTCCTTGCATTGCTGGTCCGGCGGAAGAGCATAGCAGACCGCACTGATGTCAAAAGTAGACATGTCCGACGACCACAGATCGACAAATGGATACGTCGCCGACTCGTTGTCCAGGCCCAGCTTCGGCAATATCCCACCTTCCAGTAACGCTTGCAGCTGATCGGAGCCGGACTTGTTATTCAAAATGTATGCCAGAACCGATCTCGATCCTAGATGGACAGTTCCTTCACCGAGCGTGTTCGGCGCATGGATCCCCTCTCTCTCCGGTGAAGCCCCCTTGGATCGGCTACTTGCATCACCACTCTGCACACTGCCCGTCTCCAATGTCGATGCAAGCCCCTCTTCATTTGCCTTGTCCAGTCCCGCCCGCATATTCGCCAGCGTCTGCTCCATCTCCTTCAATCTCGTCCGCACATTATCCCAGTCCTCACGCGCAATTGACACCCGGGCCACACTGGTCGCCGGACTCGCCTGGTTGCTCATCCCGGGCTCCTGCTTGAATCGCACAGGTCCCTCGCCAAATGCTCCACCATCAGCTATGCCTACCCCCGGTCCTACACCAACACCTACACCTGCACCTGCACCTGCACCAAGTGGTATCCCCCCAGAAGGCCCAAGCCCAGCTCCGTCCGTATAAGCCGCCGCGCCCATATCCGCCGCCGTTCGTCTCTTCGAAGGCCTCTCATACGAGCAAAGCTCCGCATGATCCCGCTTCACACAACCATCGCAGGGCAAATTCCGGTCACATTTCACTTTCCGCGCGTGGCACGGGTAGCAGGCCTTGGGCTCGCGCGCCTTGCGTTTTGCGCGGATGATCGCATCGACTTGCGCCTGCGGCATGTCGGAGACTGGGCGTGATGAAGAGCCACCGGCGGCAAGATCTTGAGGCCCGGGCCCGGGCACCGACGGCGAGAACGACATGGACGGCTGGTGGGAACGCGGGGAGGTCATTGCTGTAATGTATGTATGTAGGTATGTGTTGTTTCCGTCGGATCGAATCGGTCGGTCGGTCTGCGCTGAGTACTAGTTTCGGGTCTATGTAGGTAAGTGCAAGCGTTCCGGCTGCGGTTCGGTGTTTTCTCCCCTCATCTCATGAGAACATCGGGGCGGGAGAGGAGAGCCTCGGTCGCGGGTGGTTTGGGAAGGAGCGCTGGTTCTCGAATGGAGTCAATTTCGATTCCCAGTCATCAATCCATTGATTATGCAATAAAATTAGGAAATAGATAGAGCGCCGGCAATGAAGAGTCCGTCTCTACGAGGAATTATTGTCGTGAATCGGATTCGTCCGCCTTGAGCTCCTGCGAAAACGAAACAAACCGGCGGAGTCGGGAGGCGTGAGTCAGCAATGCCATCTCACGTGACTAGCTAGTCACCAATTACATCATCACGGTTTCAGCCCTAAGTATAGCCGTCAAATTTTCACCGAGTTTGCAAGGAGGTTCGTATTTAGAATTCATATTATTGTAGGTTATGTATATTATGTAACATCTATTATGCAAAGCTTGCTCTATATATGCACTTTTAGACGAAATGCACACCAAAAAAGTGAATCCATCACACATAAATCCAACAAAAGAGCACATAAGCGGGACATGTATCGTAGATAATGCTTTTATGCCTTCGGGTTGGCCTGTTCCTCATCATCGGCAAATGCAAACCGAGAGAAGCGGCGAATCGACGCACCCTTGAAGTAGAACACGAAGGGAATGGCGCAGCAAGCGAGAGCAATGAAGGCAAGCAGCGAACTGGCCCATTGGTCGCCGAGTCGGTCATACATCTGCTCAGTAAAGAGCACAGTAGACGCACCCCACATGGAACGGAGGAAAGTCTTTGCTGCGAGCGCCGAGGCCGCCTGGTGCTGGTAGGTATCAACTGAGGGCGAGGGTTAGCGAGATCCTATTACTACTTGTGAATAAGGGAAACTTACCGAGGTAGTTGTTGGCAGAGTTGTAGAGGAAGATAAAGCCGAACCCAACTGGCCAGCCACCGATGGCAGGTCCAAGCCAGTGAAGTTGAGGGTAGGACGTCCAGGCAAAGATAAACAAGCCAATAGGGATCAACCAGCAAGACAGCATCATGGGAATGAGACGAGCCTCTGCAGGAGGCTTGCCGCCGTATTTCTTGTACAGAGAAAGATAGTGCTTGTTCACAAAAGGCGAGCAGGCGGCACTCATCAGGACACCGATAGCGAGAGGGATGAACATAAGACCGGTTGATCCAGCGCTCCAACCCTTCCCGCCCTGGTAGATGATCGGGTAGGCCACGAAGAACATGTACAACAGACCATAGAGAACGGACATGTAGAGAGCGATGAAGAGGACGATCGGCTCCAAAAACAGAAGCTGAAACGGACGCAGCAAGAAGACACGCATTCGCTCACCAAAAGGTCTAGCATCAAGCTCGGTCTCGGTAACGTATCTCGGGTCATTTTCAATCTTCCTAAGCTTCTTTGCGCGCTTCTTGAGGATTTGTGGGGCGGAGGTTTCAGGGACGGTGAAAGTGATCAAGACCCACGCGACGAAGGCGAGGATCAGAGTCAGCCAGTAAAGCCACCTCCAGCCCGTTGCATCGGCGAGATAGCCACCGGCAAGAGGCCCAATGGCGGGTCCCAAGAAGGGACTGGCGGAAAATGCCGCCATGGGAACACCACGTTCCTCATTCTTCCACATATCCGCCAGCGTACCTCCAACAAGTGTCATAGGGGCGCTAAAGGCAATGCCGTCAATTGCTCGGCAGACGATCAAGGTTCCAATATTCTGGGCAACAGCGCACGGAATGACGAATATGACGGCCAGGAGAAGTGTAATCGCGTAAACGGGACGACGACCATACATCTCGGACAAGGGAGCAAAAGCCATGGGGCCTAAAAAGTCAGAACACTTCAGATGAAAGCGAATGGGTGAACATACCGACTCCAAATCCAACTACAAATACTGTCACGACGACAAGACTAACTTCTCGACCGACGCCAAGATCTTCCATTGGACCCTCAATGTCGGCCGTGATAACACTACTCGCAAAGGCGACGACGAAGCATGTGAAGGCAACGACCATAGTCACATACCACTTCTTCCACTTGGGCCAGTTCTTTGGGTTTTCTGGGTCGTCGATCTTGAATGTGACAAGTTTCCAATCTTCTGTTTGGCCTTTGGCGGAGCGAACTGGCTTGATGATTTCACCTGCCTGCGTTTCGTTGACATATTCTTCGACATTAGCGTTGTCCGTCAAGGTCCGGAAAGGTAGATCTCTAGGGTCGACTTCCCCCCTGGCAGATCCCAGAGATAGTGTGTGGGAAAGTTCATTGTCATGGCGGTCTGTGTGGTATGGTGCTTGCATGTTGGCGTTTGGCGAATAGTGTTGCAAGGACACTAGAGTAGTAGAGACCTGTTGATGCTGACAGAAGATCCAGGTAAAGCGGGGGCTTAGTGAGCCTTATATAGCTTGCCATGATTCTAATTAGCACAGAATTTTTTTTTTTGGAACCAGGGATGAGTGAACAAGCAAGAAAACAAAGATCGATTGAAACATGCTTATCCTGGTAACTCTACTCGGCCCGGCAGCCCCAGCTCGCCCCCCGGTTTCCCGTTCGAGACATGACCCGCTAGCCCTTTTCGGTAATATGCTACGAGGCTTTATTTTCTGGAACCTAGACTCACTGGCAGAGACCCAACAAGAGGCACGTAGCAAAGCTAATTAGTCCTAAATGACAACACCCCTGGAATGTGGACAAGACAACGTAGAGGCGGGATAGGTCTCCAACTCAATCATAATGAGCTCATCCTGCTCCTCATTGCACTAGGCAAGGTGACAAGCATATGAGATTGCGTCCTCCTTCGCAATGCCTGTATCGTGTCAAACCCCATATACCGAGCTGCACGTGCAACTACATACCTGTTACTACCTAATGGAGCATACGTTCCAGACACTTCCAAGTTCTTGAGCAAAACTTCTCCATGTAGTCAAACTTGTGGGTCGGGAAAAAAGAGGGACCACCGGAAAACGCCAGCGGGCCCGGAAGCTTGGGCCCGCTTGGCATTTGACTTTTGCTCAGCCTGGTCTTCGGAACATATTGCTTAATATAGTAGGACTCTCCGCCCATCTGATGCCGCCGCCATCGACCAACCCCAAAAGGAAGCAGGAATAGACAAGCTGGGAAGTATGCTAGTGTAAGTATTATCTGTTATTCTAATCAAGATCTATTAACTCTGCTACTGATGTTAAGGTCGCATCCGTGAGGCCCACATCGTGTTTGCCGCCCTCGTCAGGGTCTTAAGCTAAAAACAACCTCGTCGACATCCACAAAGTTCAAGCAGTACTCCACCGTTTAATCAATAACCTATGTGGTGTGCTTCTCTTATATCAAGCGCTGTGAGCATTTGATGTAGGAACATCGTCGCGATGTCCCCGTTTTCAGCGGCTCCTGTTCCAACCTACAGATATATATTCCCTCGGTTTGATAACCGGAGTCATGTTGCGTGATCACACACAGATCTATGGTTTACTACCCCAATATATTTTTAAGAACATAAAAAGCAACCAAGTTGCCAAACAAGATGCTTCAGAGTTGTTATGGGTGCTGGAGTGTAGTTTTGCAATCATCACCAGGGTCCGCCACATTTCTGCCTGAGGCAATAACTCTGATAGGCTCACGTGACTGATAAGAGATAAGCCGAGATCGGACTAGGGCGGGGCAGCCGCTTGAAGAAATCGTGAATTTTCCCCAGCAAGACTTGACGAACAGCTCAGCTCAACCACTTTGCTGTACACCTCGATCAGCCGGAGCTCGCTCCCAGAGGAGTCTCATCGCTCTCCTCTCGCTCGAGGATTCGATTGAACCCCAAACTCGACAACTCGTCGCATCCCCGCCCACCAACCTACGCCGTTGAGTCATTCAGTTGCCTCTGTGCGGTTTCACGTTCACGATGGCTTCCACCGACTCGAACTACCTTGCCCTGCCGGGCTCAGTTGCCTTCTCTCGTTCTCGAGGTCGTGCTGTCGCTGCTTCCATCGGTGCCCTCGACGTTCGTGCCCAATGGATCCATTACGTCCACACCCCCGAGCGTCTGGCTCCCTCGCAACAAGACGTCCTCGAACAGCTTCTTCGTTACGGTGACATCAACGATATCCCTCCCACCTTCAGCGAGACGGACGGTGAATTCGATGTTTTCTACGTTTGCCCCCGAACCGGAACTATCTCGCCATGGAGCTCCCAGGCCACTGGTATTGCTCACGTCTGTGGCCTCAGCAAGTACGTCAAGCGCATTGAAAGGGGAATGAAGATCTCTTGCCTTCGTCCTCAGAACGGAGAATACAAAGCGGAATTCAAGGACATTCTGCATGACCGGATGACCCAGCTTATCGGCCAAGAAGAGCCCGATTTGCACTTGATGTTCTCCGAGCACAGCCCCTTGCCACTCGAAACCGTCCCCCTCAGCGGCAGTGATAAGTCGCCAAAGGAGGTCCTGCAGGAGGCTAACAAGCGGATGGGATTGGCTTTGGAGGATTCGGAAATCGATTATCTCGCCGAAGCATATGGTCCCAATGGCCCTCTCGCCCGTGACCCCACCGACGTTGAGCTCTTCATGTTCGCTCAGGTCAACTCGGAGCACTGCCGTCACAAGCAGTTCAATGCGTCTTGGAAGATCGACGGATTGGAGATGCCAAACAGTCTTTTCTCCATGATCCGAAACACCCACCGGAAGAACCCCGAATTCACCGTCAGCGCATACAGTGACAACGCCGCTGTACTAGAAGGGTTCGAGTCCTCTTTCTGGGCCCCCGACTCTACAACTGGGGAGTGGAACCACACAAAGGAGGTTGTCCACTTCTTGGCCAAGGTGGAGACCCACAACCATCCCACTGCAGTCTCGCCTTACCCCGGTGCCGCGACCGGATCAGGTGGTGAGATCCGTGACGAGGGTGCTGTCGGACGAGGCTCCAAGCCCAAGGCTGGTCTTTCTGGTTACTGTGTCTCTGATCTCCTCATCCCGGGCTTGGAACAGCCATGGGAGTTGAATGTCGGCAAGCCCAACCATATCGCCAGCGCTCTCGACATTATGCTCGAAGCACCCATCGGAAGTGCCGCTTTCAACAACGAATTCGGTCGGCCGTGTATCTCCGGTTACTTCCGTACTCTATTGACCGAAATCGATGTCGGCAATGGAGAGAAGGAGGTTCGCGGATACCACAAGCCTATCATGATTGCTGGTGGTGTCGGTACAGTTAGACCTCAACACGCCATTAAAAAGCCCGATGCCGTGAAGCCCGGCGCTTTCCTTGTCGTTCTTGGTGGCCCCGCTATGCTAATCGGTCTTGGTGGAGGTGCTGCTTCCAGTATCACTTCCGGTGAAGGTTCTGTCGATCTCGACTTTGCTAGTGTGCAGAGAGGCAATGCCGAAGTCCAGAGGAGGGCACAAGAGGTTATCAACGCTTGTACCTCCATGGGCGAAAACAACCCCATCAAATTCATCCACGACGTTGGTGCTGGTGGTCTTTCCAACGCGCTTCCCGAGCTGATCCACGACTCTGGCTTGGGCGCAACCTTTGAGCTCCGTGAAATTGACAGCGCCGACAGGAGCATGAGCCCCATGCAGATCTGGTGTTGCGAGGCTCAGGAGCGATACGTCATGGCTGTTGGTGAGGAGAGCATGAACAAGTTCACAGCCATTTGCCACCGTGAGCGTTGTGGTTTCTCCGTCGTTGGCCGCGGCGCTGGATCGTCACAGCAGGAGGAGAAGAAGCTCATCCTCCTCGACAGAGAGTCTAAGGACCACTCGACTGTCATTGACCTTCCCCTCTCAGTGCTTTTCGGAAAGCCACCTAGGATGACTCGTACTGTGGACTCCCGCAAGTTGAAGCTGCCCACCGTGGACTCCAGCCTGACCACCTACCTCCCCTCTCTTGCTGCCAACCGTGCGGAGCTTATCGGCGAAGCCGCCAAGAGAGTTCTTTCCCTCCCTGCTGTTGGTTCCAAGTCGTTCCTTATCACGATTGGTGACCGAACCGTCGGCGGTCTCACTGCCCGCGACCAAATGGTTGGCCGATGGCAGACTCCTGTGTCCGATGTTGCTGTCACCGCCACCGCTCTGGCTCAGGGCTTGAAAACTGGTGAAGCCATGGCGATGGGCGAGAAGCCCACTCTTGCGCTGATCTCCCCTGGAGCTTCTGCCCGCATGGCCGTTGCCGAGTCGCTCATGAACCTCGCCGCTGCTGATCTTGTCGACCGTCTCAGCCGCGTCAAGCTTTCTGCTAACTGGATGTCCGCCAGCAGCCACCCTGGAGAGGGCGCTGCCATCTACGAAGCAGTTGAAGCCATTGGTATGCAGCTGTGCCCTCAACTCGGCATTAGCATTCCCGTAGGTAAGGACTCCATGTCCATGAAGATGAAGTGGAAGGATGAGTCCGGCGCGAAGGAAGTGACTGCTCCTATGTCGCTTGTTATCTCTGCCTTCGCACCAGTTCAGAACTACCGCAAGACCTGGACGCCTGCGCTTCGTCACCCTGAGGATGTCGGCGACACTGTCCTGATGTTCGTTGATCTGTCCTTCGGCCGCAAGGCTCTTGGCGGATCTGCCCTTGCGCAGGTGTTCAACCAAGTAGGCTCCGAGTGCCCTGACATTCGTGACATTGAGATCTTCAAGGACTTCTTTGATGCCACCCAACAGCTTCAAGAGGCCGGCATTGTCCTCGCTTACCACGACCGATCTGACGGCGGTCTCTTCACAACTCTCGCCGAAATGATGTTCGCCGGTCGTTGCGGTTTGGAGATCATGCTCGATAATATCTGCCCCGACCTTAGCACCAGCAGCTTCGTCGAGACCCTCTTCAACGAAGAACTCGGCGCCGTCTTCCAGGTCCGCAAGGAGCACGAAATCCAGTTCCGCTCATGCTTCGCCACATGTGGTCCCCCTGCCGGCCTCATCCACAAGATTGGTCGCGTCTCCGAGCGTCCCAAGCAAAACCTCGCAATCTACTACAAGGCCAGCGTCGTCTACCGCAACACCCGCTCCAACCTCCAGCAAACCTGGACCCAAACCTCCTACCACATGCAAAAGATGCGCGACAACGCTGCCTGCGCCGACCAGGAATTTGCCAACATCCTCGATAACGCAGACCCGGGTCTTTCGTGGAACCCCACCTTCGATCCCAAGGACCGCGCCCAGCCCTTCCTCACGAGCCTCACCTCCCTCTCCCCCTTCACCAACAAGCCCCGCGTCGCCATTCTCCGCGAACAGGGCGTCAACAGTCAAGCTGAAATGGCCTTCGCCTTCAACACTGCCGGCTTCGCCGCCGTCGACGTCCACATGACAGACATCATTTCGGGCCGCGTCTCGCTCTCCTCCTTCGTCGGTCTCGCCGCCTGCGGCGGCTTCTCCTACGGCGACGTCTTGGGCGCAGGACAAGGCTGGGCGAAGTCCGTCCTCCTGCACGAGGCGACGCGCCACGAATTCCAGTCCTTCTTCCAGCGGCCAGACACCTTCGCCCTAGGCGTCTGCAATGGCTGCCAGTTCCTCTCCCGCCTCTCATCACTCATCCCCGGCGCCGAGAACTGGCCGACGTTCGAGCGCAACGCGTCGGAGCAGTACGAAGGCCGTGTCGCCATGGTCCGTATCTCCGACCCGGACCCATCAAGGCCATCCGTGTTCTTGCACGGCATGCACGGGTCCTCGTTCCCCATCGCCGTTGCCCACGGAGAGGGTCGCGCCTCGTTCGTCGCGTCGCCGACGGACCCGCAGTCCTTTGTCGCCAGTGGCCTCGCGCCCGTCCAGTACGTTGACAACGCCACCCTCACCCCAACGATGAAGTACCCGTTCAACCCCAACGGTAGTCCCGAGGGTATTGCGGGTGTGCGTAGTGCGGATGGCCGTGTGCTGGCGATTATGCCGCACCCTGAGCGCACGGTGATGAACGGTATTGCCAGCTGGCTGCCCGCGAAGGCCGAGGAGTGGGGTGATATTGGACCTTGGGGCAGGGTATTCTTCAGCGCGAGACGGTGGGTTGGGTAGAGAATGAAAAAGAGTGGTATTTGTTCCTTGTTACTATTGTGTCTTTCCTTTTCACGTATAGGAGACCGGAGAAAATGTTGCAAGGGTATGTGATACGGTTTGTTGACGCTTTTCAGTTGCTTCGCTTTTGATCTAATAGATAACCACATACATAGTTCCAAAAGAAATTGTTCATATGATATTCCCTCATAAAGTAGGAGGTAGGGTAATATTGAAGATGACGTCGTAATTTTTCGTAAGATTACGTTCTGTCTAGATGCACCTGAGCTCTAGAGTCCCATAGCATTAGCAAGATGAGCTCGGTGAAAACGCCTCTCATGAAATCCCAATCTGACCCCCAAACGCCTCAGAAACGACAATGCAATACGGCGGAAAATATGAAACCATGAATCAAGACCAAGCCAATTGTTTCTCCTTCCTCCACTCCAGCTTCTCCGCTAACATTTCCCAGCTGACTTGCCCGTCGACACGGCCGACACCCTTTAATCCCGCGGCCATGAATGCGATAAGGTGGTTGAATTGATTTTGAATATCGTTCAGACGCTGGATATATCGTGTCTCATTCAGAGGTCCGTAGTGAGGAGCGGATGCTTTCTCTTGGTCTCCATGGGAATTTTCATCATCGGAGGAATCGTTTTCGTCGTCATCAATATCGCCATCTGAGTCTTCCTCGTCGCCGTAGGAGTACTCGTAGCGTGTTTTGCGGGGTGTAGGTGTTAAGCCGGTTCTCATAGGTTTAAATGGTGACTGCGCCACTTGCTTGCGCGGTGTGCGTGAGAGACCAAAGGTGTTGTGGTTCTGATAATGCGATCGCGAAGCCTGGAGGTCAGCGAACGTGATACAGAGATCGAGTATTGTGAGGATTGCTTGGTGGAGCGGATTGAGGTTAGACGAGAGAAGGCACTCCTCTTCGAGCGATTCCATGTAAGAGCGATGTGCAGCGATCATTGCGTCGACGTCGTTGGCTGTTGAGAGAGCTTCCCGAAGTGATTCGGTAGTCGAAGAAATGACGAAGTCTGTCAGATGGCTGTAAAAAGTGTTGAGGAACCAAAGCATATTATGGCGGAGGGCATAGCTAAGTGTTCGCCCTCTTGAGTCTGCATTCTGTTGGTCTGGTTCGATGTGCGAGTATTGCAGGCGTTGTTTGACTATTGTGTATTTTGCCCTACGAACTTGCATGAGGAAGGTTGAAATGCGCTGATAAGCGGTTATCCCATTCTTGGTAATGATGTTTGCGACAGGCCATGGGAGGATATAATCGAAAGAGAGACTACTGAGGAGTTTCACGGATCGGGCGCGGTTTGAGCTGCTGGCGATTTTGGTGGACCGTACAACCAGACGGGTTGGGTCAATAAGTTCCGTCAAACTGAAAGCGCTTTGTGCGAGTTCAGTCAACAGGAATCGATCATTCCAGCCACCCTTCCCGCGATCAATCAATTCAAAAATTTTGGTATCGATCGGCCCAATCATGCTCATGTCCTTGCAGAGATAGATATGCTCCAAGGCTTGAAGGGAGGTCCATAGCCCGCATCGCTCGTCTAGTTCCTTTCGTAACATTGTAGACGTAAATTCATGGCGTTCATTGACCGCATTGGTCAGAGCAGATTCTAATAACGCATAAAAGGGAAGGCAGATTGAGGACGAGTCGGAGGGATGGATGTCTTCAAAAGACAATGTGGTGCTAGTCGGGGGTTCAATATCTTCGACCAGATTCAACCTATTTATGAAGACCATGCTCTTTCCAGTGATGAAGATCCTAGAAGCAAAGGGCCGGATGAACTTGGGTATCTTCATGGAATCAGATTGATTCGCGAGGGTGTACCAATCGTGCCATAACGTCCGCAAGTCAGGCTTTTCACGATTCTCCGTCACGAAAAAGCCAGGCGCAGATGATTCCAAAAGACCTGCCTCCATCCAACGACGAATGGGCCGAGCGTAGGTCTCAAAGCAGCGCAGGAAGACGCGAACGAGAACTGCATAATTCGCATCATCCCCGGAAGCTTGGGTGTTGCAAACCAAATCATACAACAAATCCAAGCATCGAAGGTTATCGTTCGTGGCTTCGCTCTCGAGGTTAGAAACGAGGTCCGCTAGGAGCACGAGCAGTGTCGACTCGCGTTGAACGTCGTCAGACAATTTCAAGAGACTAACAACGAAATGAGAGCGTTGGTCGAGAAATCGAGATTGGATATCAGAGAGAAATTGGTCAAAATTGGACAGGTGTTCCTCGATGCTGCGATGGAAAGTCTGCATGTAAGTTGCTGTCTGTACTATTTTTGTGAAGCGCCTCAGTATGTCTATCTTCGTCCCGCATATGCTTATGGATCGCAGTAAGGATGAGAGGGCAGCAGGTGACAAGTGTGAAAGCGAGTACCTCCGGTCCAGCTCAACTTGCCCGTCTAGACGCCAGAAAAGTGAGGTCGGTAAGCCTTGTAGCATGAATACTGTCTCTTTCACCAGTTGGGGTTCGGTTAGAACCCGAGATGGCTGCTCACCACCAGAAACATTTGAAGCATTATCTTCTCGCCAGAACTGGACGCTCTGGATGGATTTAATCAAATCTTCGTCCTCTCCCGAGGAGAACACATCTTCCGGTATTACATAGTCATCCTCCGGAGCAGTTGATGCTTGCGTAAAGCTTCGAGCAGGGTGAGAATCACTAGATATCGAGGATATTTCGTCATCATCAGACGATCCAACGCCATAGTCTACACTTTCCCAAATGTCTTCGTCGCAATATGCGGTTCCAGAGACATCCAAATCGGTCCAAGTGAGCTGTTGGGCATCTTTCTCAGTATTTGCTCTTGCGATCTGATCAATCCTTGAGAGCTGAGCCGGCCGATCCGCAAGCTGTAGTAGTAAAGAGAGAACCTCCGGAAATAGTGAGCCGCGGTGTTCACCGAGTTCGGTTAGTCGCGACTGCAGAGCATCCGCCAAATCGTCTCGACTGAGAACTCGGAACTTTTCTTGAAGCCCATCGAGTTGTTTCGATACAGCAAACTGATCGGTACGTCCATATAACGGAGACTTTAGCGTGTCATCCACGCGGCGTTTCAGTACCCGGAAACGAGAATTGTCCTGCGGAGGTTTCATTAGCGGGAATTCTCATACTATGAAAGACGCGCGTACCTTGTCCACATTCGCGACGGCAGCTATCAAACGCTCCATGAGCTTCAAATTATCGGCAGTGGCCATCATGTAAACTGAGCAAAAAGCAGCTTCAAATGCACATCAGGAACAGGACCACAGCGCCCCATCGCGCATAAGACGAAGAAATAGGGTTGATGAGCAGAGAGAGAAGAAGTGGTCCAGTTGACGTGTTGCCCGATTTGTTAAGGCTATTGCCACACTAGTCCAGATCAGGCCAAGGCGGCGTCGAGTCTCAAAAAGGACAATTCGAGACTCTTGCGACTCCCTCCCTCCTTGACGACTCTCAGCGCTGCTGTTGTTTCTCCCGAGGCCGTCATTATGGCTATCGCTAAACCTATTCGCATGCTCTCTGCAGCATGTGTCGTTCTTGTTATTTTTCTGGTGTTCCGGATGAACAGAGGACCTTCGTATGTCGGCACGGGGCCAGGTCCGTATACCGGCATGCAGGTCGATCCTCTCAAAGAGAGTACGTTCCTCTTCTCGACCTCGAGCTTCCTTCTTTCCGTTCGTAGCTTCATGTGTTGGTTCGTGCTAACACCGCCGTCTTCGCACTCTAGTTACCGGTGAACCCGAAGGCTACCTGTGGCGCGCTGATGAACACGATTACGCTCCTGACAGCAAGGACTCCGCCCGGACCAACGCAGCCATCATCTCCCTTGTGCGGAATGAAGAGTTGGGGGAGCTGATTCCGACTATCCGGGACTTGGAGAGGACATGGAATCACAAGTTCAATTACCCCTGGATCTTTTTCAACGACAAGCCGTTCACCGCGGAGTTCAAGAAGCGAACCCAGGCGGAGATCAAAGGCAAGGTTCAATATGGTAATTCAAATCGGCTTTTGCTTGCGGAAAGAGACTCACAGTTTTACAGAGCTAGTACCCGCGGAACACTGGGACGTGCCGAAATGGATCGACATGGATCTCTTCAAGGACGCTGCGGAAGAATTAAAAGAAAAGGGTCTACAATATGCCGATAAGATCTCCTATCACCAGATGTGCCGCTGGAATAGTGGAATGTTCTACAAACATCCTGCACTGGAGAAATACCGCTACTACTGGCGTGTGGAACCCAAGGTTCAGTTCTTCTGCGATGTTGATTACGATGTTTTCCGCTTCATGGAGGATCGCAACCACACCTACGGGTTTACGATCAACCTCTTTGACGCCCCCGAGAGTATCCCAAGCTTGTGGCCGACGACGCAGGAATTCCTCGCCGCGAACCCTTCCTACCTCTCCGATAACAACATGATGAACTGGCTGACGGATGACCAACTTCGGCCGGAGCACACTCGGAACGCCAATGGTTACTCGACCTGCCATTTCTGGTCTAACTTTGAGATTGGCGATATGGACTTCTTCCGCGGCGACAAGTACTCCGCGTACTTCGATTACCTGGACAAGGCCGGTGGTTTCTTCTATGAGAGATGGGGCGACGCCCCGGTGCATTCGATTGGATTAGGATTATTCGAGGATGCCAGCAAGGTTCATTGGTAAGCCATTGAATCACTCGCTTTAGCCATTATACACAAACTAACGGATACTTAGGTTCCGTGACATCGGATACCGACACATCCCCTACTTCAACTGCCCCAACTCCCCCAAATGCTCCGCCTGCACACCTGGAAAGTTCTACGACGGCGAGCCCTTCCTCGCGAAAGAGGATTGCCGACCCAGCTACTTCAAGCACGTCGGAACTCATTGATCTCCTACCTCAGACATCTCGCATTATACCCTGAAGCAGTGAAAACCAAAGTATTATTACCCTGCTTTGTACGATTGGACTACAACGATAATAGTCACTCACCTTCATACTTACTACAACCTTAGGATTGACGACATTGCATTGCTTGAAAAACATTATAGCAGCTCGGTGGCGTTTCTCGATTTGACTTGGCCTCACTTTCTACCCACTAACTTCTTACTTGACCTTACACAAATGCTTCTTGTATTCCCATTTATATCTCACAATCTTGTTTGAATATCTTTCTACTTCTTTCTTGTTGATTTCACATACCTGCTTGTCCTAATTTTTCCTTGTATTAGGTATTGGGTTATAAAAAGGGGAAAAGGTCGCGTACCGGCTTTCTGAATATATCCTTCTTGATCCTCCTAATGTCTCTTCTTGCGGCTATACCTCGCGCAAAGTCCATCCTGTAATGATTGATCCCCATTCATCCCCAGCATGGAATGACCAGGGCAGGAAACAAATTGAGAGAACAATATGTCTTTATAAGATATCTTTAGAAGTACAGCAGCTGCTCAAAAGGAAGCAGAAAGCGGGTTAAGATCAGGGTCAAAGTAACTTCGTCGTAGCTGGTATAGAAAAATCTCCTCAACGTTCACCCGCTCTCGAAAGGAAAACAGCAACAGCAACACGCAACAATTGCAGCAACTCTTCCAAACTGCATTCTAGAGCATGAGTACGGTATGTATACAACTTTCACATCTCGTCGACCGGAGGATCGCGGGAATGATGATACAGTGGAATTTATGATGTATTTCCCCAAAGCGCATCTCTCCCATGTGGTTCGTCTATTCCTGTTCGGGGTAAAGTTCCTCCCGCAGGGCGACGCCCAGCTCCTGGCGGAGACCCTCAAGAGCCTCGAGGTATTGCTTGTACTGTTCCTGGTTCTCAACCTTGGCCTTGACGCCTGTTTCGCCTAGTGTAAGTATAGTGCTTTATATAAAGGCATGGAGGGAACAGGATGGATGCGCACCCTCGAAGATTCGGACAGCGGTAGGGAAATCGTTGACGCGGCGGGCGGCCCTCAGGGCCGCGGAGAGGACCTCGACGGAGGGAACGAGATCGTAAGCGAAGCAGTTGTTGAGGTTACGCTGGACAAAGAGAGACGGGGATTAGCAAGGCCGATATCCGATGCCTCATACGATGACGACACGATTTGTTTTGTTTGTCCGTGGTCCATTGACTCACCTGGAGCTCGAAAACATCCTGCACACCGTCAAACTCCTTCTCGAATCTATTCAATTGGTCGAGGGTCAGCGGGGGTTGATAACGATTTCGGAGGATCCGAATGGGGGGTGAGAGCCAGGTTGCTGCTCCCATGGCATTCCCCCCTGCGACCGGTGATCACGTCGCCTGGCCGGTGCCAGACGGACTCAATGGCTCCCGGATAATTATGGCATACCTAGCAGAGAACTCCTCGTATGTCTCGTCGTCGTGCTGACCGGAGCGGAGCTTCGTGGAGGTGCTGAAAGCCGGACGACCGAGGGACCACGCAGCGGGAGCCTGCACCCGGGCCCGGGGCAATTGGGTAGCTCTGAAAAGGCCGGAGGGGCGGACGGCGCGCGTCGCAAGACGGAGGACGGTAATGGGAGCCATTGCGAGTGAGGAGTGGATGGGTGAGGTGGAGAGAGCGAATTGACGAGGGTGGGAAGACGGGGCGAGATGTTGAAGTTCGAGGTTGGAGGTTGAGCCGGAGGCACTAGGTTTTTTGCGGGCGGGTGGTGTGAGGTCGTGCTGCCTCAGGCAATGCGAGAGCTGTCGATGCCTGAGTAATTCGCGACTTTCCGTTTGAGCCCGATAGTTGTGGCCTCAGGCAGACAACCTGATTGCTATTTATCACCCGTGATTGGCTTCGGCAAAGTCACAACGAAGGTACATTCTGATTGGCTCAGATGCAAGCCAGAGGCTCTGCCAGGTGGCCGGCGCTGATAGTAATCGCTGGACGATTCACTAGTATCTAGCCAGCAGATGGGTAACACACATGTACACTTTCCCTAGAGGATAGTTTAGTAGATAGAGTATGTGGTTTGATCACTTTTTGTGCAATGGATATCGCCTCACCGGGGGAAAATGTGGAAAGCCTCGAGGTCTAATTCAATAAAAATATATTTAAATCTACGTATCACACTCTCACAACCCTCCCCTCATGTACAACCTTTTGCGCCCAATCGATCAATCATGCTACGCTGAATGCAGTGTGAAATATCGAGTTTTGATTATAGACAACGACCTCGGCAACACAGCGTCAGCAGAGCCATTCTGATCAGTGACCAGAGTCGCCTTGAAGATAGGTTGAACTGTGGACATTTCATCATGGACGTGTTTCTAATTGCCAATTGGCCAATTTTTGGGTAATCTGAATGATGCCCAAACTTAAACAGGTTAAGTAGCAGTCAACAAGATTTCTCGCATGTGAATATTGATACCTCGTTCCATCATGGAAGAAGTGCCACGTCTTCAGGTCGAGGATATTTTCATCAAACATTAAACATATCGAGCTATCTACTTGTTCCAAGAGTCATGACTTGACCTCCCTTCAGATTCATCTTAGATCGAGCCAATTGGAGTTGCTGAGTTGTTCTACTCTGTCAGAGCAAGGCGAGTCACGGGCGGCACATGATTTCTGGCCCCTTTCCCCTTTCCCGTTTGCGCTAAACCTAATACAGCAAGGCTGCGGACGCGCCGGAGGCAGAGCAGCCAAAAAAGACACGCGGATCGACAACTCCAGTTTCTCCTGGTTCTCAATCTTCTCTCTTTCCCTCAACCACTTCGCTTCTTCGTGGAAAGAGTCTCCTGCCCCTGGGGTCCTTCTTTCCTTCCTTTGCTTCCTTCATTCCCTTCTTATTCTTTTGCCATTCTTCATCGCTTTTAATTCCTTCCCCTTTGATTGCGATTCCGCCTGACCAGCAACGGAAAAAAAAAAAAAATCGAAAAACTCCTTGCCTGCCTTCTTCGCCTGGTCAACTCCCTTCTCTCTGGCGCAATTCTCTCTTTGTGCGCTTGTGCAGCCATACACGCCCTAGATTTCGCATACATTCACAGCCATGGAGTTTCTACAGAACATCCCCAAGCCAACCATCGAGCGGCCCTTCGGCATCGAATTATGGCCAATCTTCGACAAGGCTTACGAGGTCGTGATGGGCTATCCCGCCAGTGAATTTCGCTTCGTTGAGGGTGTGACGCCCATGTCGACTTTGCGCGAAACCTCGATCATGCTTGTCGCCTACTACGTGATCATTTTCGGTGGTCGCGAGGTTATGAAGAACCGCCCGGCATTTAAGCTCAACGCCCTGTTTATGATCCACAACTTCGTCTTGACCGCGGTCAGCGCCATCCTTTTGGCTCTTTTCGTCGAACAGCTTCTGCCTACTCTCTGGAACCATGGTGTCTTCTACACCATTTGCGACCACGATGGTGGCTGGACCCAACCCCTGATTGTTCTGTACTATGTGAGTGCATTGTTGTTGCGGTTGAAATGGCGAGGCGGAAACTAACATCAGCCACAGCTCAACTACCTGAACAAGTACCTTGAATTCCTCGACACCGTTTTCCTGTTTCTCAAGAAGAAGCCTCTGACCTTCCTTCACACCTACCACCACGGTGCCACCGCCCTCCTGTGCTATACTCAGCTGATTGGCTTGACTGCTGTCCAATGGGTGCCTATCACCATCAATCTTCTCGTCCACGTTGTTATGTACTGGTACTACTTCCAGAGCGCTCGTGGCATCCGCATCTGGTGGAAGGAATGGATCACTCGCCTTCAGATCATCCAGTTCGTCGTTGACCTTGGTGAGTGACCTCGAACCACGCAGTTTCGTTGAGACTTGCCGCTAATCTAATGACCCATTAGGCTTCGTTTACTTTGCCTCGTACACCTACTTCTCCTCGACTTACTTCCCATGGGCCCCCAACATGGGCCGCTGCGCCGGCGAGGAATTCGCCGCCTTCGCCGGAATGGCCATCCTTACCTCGTACCTCGTTCTTTTCATCTCCTTCTACATTGTCACCTACAAGAAGGCTGCCAAGACTGGCCGTCCCCGCCGCAACACCGGAAAGCAAGCTCTCATTGACATGGCCCGCCAAGAGGTCGCTCCTGCTTCCCCTACTGCCAACGGCGGGGCTAAGTCTAACGGTGCCGCTGTCTCGACCGGACGCTCCAACGGCCCTGTCACCCGCTCCCGCAAGGCTTAAATTCGCCATTGGGTGAAACAGTTGTCGAGCATATCGGCTGCGTCGATTGTCTGATTTCACGCCCAGACTGTCCGATCGCGAATGTTCGCTCTAATTCAGGACTGGCATACCCGTCGATGTTTTCGCGCACATCACCTCGCGTCTTTGAATCAAAGGCGATGAACGGTCAAACTTCTTCTGCGATTGTATTACGGTGCCCAAGTATCTCTTTTAATAAATGACCTTAATGACACTGGTCGCCATTGCTCGACGACCAGATGATGCATGTCGCAGCGCAGCTTTGTAGCATCGGTGAGTTGCAAAGCTGGGTCCAGATGTTGTGTATGAAGGTTAAGATCTTTTCTGTCGGGAAATGGATAATCTTGGACTTTTACTCCTTGAGTTATTTTCCGGTGTATTCTACTGTGGTTTATTCTTGGGGTTCTTTTCGCTGCTTCTGCTGGCTGCAGATTTTTTTCACCTTCACTGTTTTTTCTTGACCTTGTTATTATTTATAGATCAGACAACATAAATGTAATCATCATGGCATGCCTTGCTTGCTGTATATAGTGTGAATGAGAGTTGCTAACGTTTCCAACTTGCGCCTTGAACAAGAATAGTGGGAGCTGAACCAATACTTGCACGTCTTCGGAGTTGCTCTGGTCTCCGCCAGCAGTTCAAGGGACTGCCCGGCACATAAAACTGCTTTGTTCTCTCCTGAAGATATGAGTACCCTTGATATGGAGATATATCAAACGCTGATGGCACCGACAGCTCACCGTTCAACTCTGGCTCTCGTATTGGCCGAAATTGATTTAACAAGAAGATCGCTTAAAGGATATACGTATAGTTATCTACAATACCTACGTGACCGACCCGGTTTACAAGGACACCTGGAGGCTTGAGAGTACAGCCGACAACCCAAAGAGCCCTTTCTAAGCTAATGTGACATTGATCGCGTGCAGAATGGAATAAGGTAAGAGGAATAGAGTTGTAAAGACCAGGACCGTAAAACGGAAGCGGACCAACGCGAGCTACCTTGGACCTTGGACCATGGGACATAACACAATACAGGGGGGGGGGAAGTCTATGAAACGCGGTTGACGATGATGCATGTAGCCCACCAACCCCCTTATCTGCCTCCACGCAGGATCCCGTATGTATACTAATGGCCTGAGACAAAGCTACATTCCCTCTCCATAAATAAATAGCTCTCTCTCTCTGCTTGTATCCTAGCGGACTATGTGTCTATGTAGTCAAGATAATGACACTGTCGGGGACCCCTTGCTCCTGGCCGAGACATTTGCCGAAGAATACATTGACAGACTCTGGCTATCACTAAATCGAAAGCCCCGTATGAAACGTAGACGCCGGTGGTCCCGTCCACGGGTGCACGTATGGAGTACTACTCTGTACTACATACGCGCCCACAGACGAGTGGAACGAACGGTTCGTTAGGAGACTTCGTCCCGCGGAATCCGAGAATAGGGATGGCTGCTGGGAATAGTCGAGTTGAACAAGTTTTTGCCGAGCTCGTACCTTTGGAGGAGCAATCACTGTGAAACGGCAATGGGTTCGTCTTCCTTGCCCAGAATTTTGACGAACCTCCTCTGCACAACGGGAGAACCACTGCCTCCCTCGAGGGACGAATCAACCATTCGGCACTAAAGCTGGGAAGGAACGCGGAGGCAACCAAGGCATCCAATCATTCAATCATGTTGTGGGAACACAGTTACAAAGTGAGACAGGGCCAGGGCCAGGAACAGGAACAGGAACCGGAGAGACTTGAGAGCCATGCTCAGGAGGTAGGATTCGGGATTCAAGAACGGAACCCCCCCCAAAAAAAGGAAAGAAGACTTTGAAACAAGGAAGAAGCTTAGTATAAGGTAGATAGCCCCGTGACTACTCCGTCTACGTACTGGCAACTTCCATGGTCCAAACCCTCCAGGAAGGTTCTCCCGCTAGCGGGGCTTGCGCGGCCACGCCGCCACTTACAAAAGGAGACTACGTATGACATGACATGATGATATGATACGATGTGATGTATGACACCTTCGGCAGGACCCCCGGCTCGGCCGGAGGACCGGAGCGTGAAAGAAGTTATTTTGGTGGGACCTGGACGAGGACTTTTATTATCCATTCAAAAGAGGGTCGCTCCGCTCCCGCACTGGGGTCATGGTGATGATCATTGTTTCGAATTTCAATATCTGCTCCTTTCTGGAAGGGAACCTAGCTTGCTCTTGCATCTTCCGTGTTTTGTGTGGGTAGTATCTTGGAGATGCTTATGCGGGGATGGATTGATCATCGTTTCAATGGGAGGGGGAGAGGTCAGCTGGATGAAAAGAAGCGAGAATGCAATGGAAGATTGTGAGGTTAGGGCTACGGATTACGTTGAATAAAATAATATTGAACTTCGATTCCGCTCCGGGTGTAGTTCTTTCTGCGGAGGTCAAACAACGCTGCCGTTTGAAAAATATGGCATGGGCGTTTCATACTTATGGTGGAGAAGGGAGGAGGGGAACAAAGTCAACGAACTTCGTCAACGGCGATAAGAACATCACTCCTGCCAGGGGATGGCTCCGTAATTCGAACGATGGCGCATATATCCTTGGCCTGTCCCCTGCAGCTTACTATATAGTATCCTCAATCGGCAACAGCTCCGGCCTGGGCATCCTCAAAGCTGCCAATAGCTGGCTTCCGTGATAGAGTATGGCCTATTTTGGGACGCGGGGTGCCAAATTGGGGTGTCATCGCTCCTCAGCAACTCACCAAATGGGGAAGTCGGAGAATCCGTCATTCTTCACGGGTTGGCAGGGTTGTTCGAGCTTCGTGGTTCTGGACCTGTCACACACCATGGTGGTGCGCCACGGCGCTTGGGGACTCCCAGGTCAAGGTGAAGGTTCGCTGACCGCTGCATTATTGATGGTGGGATGTAGATTAACCTTGATTGTAGTGCGGAGAATAGACTTCTAGATTGGTCGAGTTGATATCAGAATTAGAAGGTTAAACTTGTGGAGGCGCTGGGCGCTAGGCGCTACTCCGTCTTGAGTCTTGACTTTTGGGTGGGTGTGCTGGCTTTCTGCACTTGCGGTGAAGAGTGCTTCGTCTCCTGAATTTGGCTGGGACAGTTGATAAAGAAGGGGTACATCTGCTTTAATACTCTGGAAGTTCTTTAGAATCGAGGATGAGCGTTGATCATCTGAAACACCACGCTGCAAAGCCATGCTGTAACCGCGGGGGCTGGGGAGAGCACAGACGAATCCATGCTTCATGCATGATCTGGGGTTTCATCAAGATAATCTAGGCAGTCGACAGAGGCTGGGACACTAGGCCAATAGAATGCTGTGTTGTGGAAGCAAGGAGGAAGGGAAATCAGAGCATGAGAGCGACAGCAAGCAAAGGGGGAAGAGGCCCTGCGTGTCGGTGTGTGTATGGGTGAGGAGGAGCAAGACTGCAAGAGAGAGGCGGCCGGTTTCTCATGCATTAGCGATGCATAAAGCGGCCTGGATAAGGGCAACAAGCCCAGCCACGCAACAAAGGCTAATCGTGGCCGAGTCAGAGGTTCGTGAGCAGGGAAATCGGGGGCGGTTTCACTCTGCAACCGCTGGAGCGTTCCTGCAGCCGAATGCAGAGAGCAACCGGAACCTGCCCCTCTTTTCTTTTTTTTTTTTTTTTTTTTTTCCTTCTTCTTTTCTTTTGACGATTTGTTGGCGGCCAACTTTTGGTGTTTGCCTTTTCGACTTGGCTCGAGCGCAAAATTAAGTATGCCTGAATAGCCTCCTTCTTTGTTGTAGTGTTGTGATATCGCGGAGGATCGACTCCTGCGGCGAGAGGGAAGCAGGGATCGCTCCTTCGTATGAAGGACGGAATCCGGCAGAAGCGATGAAGACGAACTCTGTTTGGTCATCTGAAACTCCTCCGTATCATTCCGGACAGCGATCGGGGCGAGTCATGGCTGACTGCAAGGTGGATAGAATCTGCACGGAGCAGGGAGGGATCGGCTATGGGAGGGGAAATTCTCCCATTCGCTGGTGAGCGAAGGTTAGGCGGTTTAAAATAAAAAGCGATGAGTGACGCTGGAACGTAGTGGGGTGGAACTGGCGTGTTTGAGGTAAAGATGGGGAAACCTTGGCGTCGACTTTCCCTGACTGCCGCTCAACACTTTCCCAAGCTTCTCCCCAGATAACGTCGCCGCGAAGTGCTGTCAAAAGCCTAACTTCGATAGTCCAAACGCACACATGGAGCGCATTGACTGGATCGCCCGGTGGACAGCTCACACCTGCCGCTCGCCAGGCTGATACGTCAGAACAAGGGATTTTCAGGTCCGATGGATGCAAGGGTTCGCCTACCCTGAGGCAGTCGCGGCCCACTCTGGCCCTCCTGGCGCCCAGCTTACGTCTGTGTCTGCCAGTCTGGACGCGCCGCACGTGTATACGAAGGAACATGCCGACCCGGGTGGGACTCTAGGCTTGCCTAATATATTCTGCGGCTTCTTTCCTCTTGCGGCATCGTTCGCCCATCCCCTGGCCTGCGGATTCTTGTCTTCATATTCTCCCTTCCACCCGCGCCTTTTATGCCTCCTGTCACCCCGATCCTGTCGTGGATGACCTCCACGCCCAATCGACCCGGCTCTCTTCCCGCTACCATTCTCTAAGATGTACGGCACAGGTTTGCCTCTCGACGTTAGCTACATCACCCAGCCTACGCTGCCCCGGCAGTACGAATCCGACGAGGAGGAGATTTCCGAGTCTGAGACCGGACACGCCTTCTCCCCTGTCGACTCTCACAAGAGGTCTGGGACCCTCGACTCCACCATGAGTATGGACGCATCGAATTCTGCCATGCTGGACCCCGTGGACAGACCGGCCTTTCCTCGCCTGCTCTCACCTTTCCCTGGAAAACGATCACGACCTGTATCCATGGACACCGTCAAGCGGAGCAGCACTGCCACTTTTACGACAGACACCTGCACCATCTTTGACAATGACGACGACATGATTATTGAACTCCCATCGCCGAATTCGACGACGCCTCTCCAGTCGCCTATCTTTTTGCAGCCCGCGGTCTATGTACCACCCGAATCACTCGCCTCTCCAAGGCACTCTTTTAGATCTTCTTCATCTGTCTCATTGTACTCTGACGATGAAAGCGATGTCTTTGTGGCTGAACAGGTCTCCTATATTGAACACGCCAAACCTAATCTAATTCTAATCTCTCCCACCTCAGAGCAGTCCACGCCTAGGGAAGCATCTGCCTCGCCTGTCTCACTTGATGGCTCAGTATATTCTAATGATGAAGCCACAAGATCACAACCTCTGCTTTCCCAGTCTTCTCTTAGAACCCACCCTGCTTCCCCGGACTCATCGGACGGCTCGATATACTCCAATGATGAGGCTACGAAATCTCAGCCTCTTCTGAGTGAAGGGAGCATGAATCGAGGCCGCTCAAAATATTCCACTCGACCATCACGCAGTAGTGTGCAAGGAAGTCTCAGTGCCCTCGACACGTATGGCCCACGCCGGTTAGATATCTGCGAGCCAATGAGCGCAACAGCGGTCGAGGCACCTCACTCCATGTCCTTCCGCGCGCGATCCATGTCTTTTTCTCGACCACAGACACCCGTCGCTGAACGAACTCGTCGCCTTCGGAAGGAACCACCTACGCCTCGTCCACCCTCTGCTCAGAGTATGGCTACCTTTTCACTATTCCCCCAAGCCCACCCTCATCCTTATGGATATGGTCGAGACGACTCTCGCAACCGCTCAACATCATGCTCACACTCCGCCGCGAGCTCCGAATATTCTCTATCGTCCAGTCAGCCTACCTCTCGCACCGGCAGCCCGAGCCCTTACTGCTCCCCAGCCTACAACCGCAGTCGTTCTGGTTCCGTTTATAGTGTCTCAACCCTGTCCGGAGCGACTGGAAAGCGACCTCCTATGCCCTATCGTGGATCAATCATCAAAGGATCTGGAATGCTCAGCGGTTACTCTTCAAGCAGCCTGCGGGCCGAACTCGACAATGATCCCATGGAACAGCTGTCCGAAGTCCAAGATCCAAAGTCGAAAAACCGGCGCAAGAAGAGCTTGAGGCAGCTGAAGCCCTCGAAGACAGAGGCTTCGGAGTCCTCTACGAAAAGCTTTGTCGACTTTATGCTCCGCGGGAAGCGAAAATCTGTGATTAAAAATGTCTAATGCTTAATCTCCCCCAACATGCCCTATCCCCCCATTCTGTGACGACCACAGACGGACACGGCTTCTATGACTTGCTTCTTTCTGTTGCTGGATTCTTGTGCCAGCCGCAAGCGAAATTTGTTCGTCGTTTCATATTATTATTTCTTTCATTTCCCGTGTTGGATTCACCAACTAAGGACCGTATGAGGTGGCTGTAAATTCTACTTAGCGTTTTGTTTGTTTTTATACTGTTCAGGTGGTTATCTCTTATTTTTTTTTTTTTTCTATTTTGTTTCCTGCTGTAATGATACAATTCGTGGGGTGTTGAAGTCCTCCATTTGCAGAATACCACAGGCGCGGCCATCCGCTCCCACCCTCCTAGGGGAATGGAAATGATCAATTTTCTGACTTTAGTTTATTCGTTGATGCCCCTGCCTTTTTCACTCTAGCCTTTCGGAGTAAACAGCCGAGTCCATATGACCTTGGCCTATTTGTACCCCTGGTCAGATAGTCTCTTGGCGCTGGTATGAGATATACTATCGACCCTGTACAGTTCTTGGCTTGGTCCCTATTCTCATGTTATCCCTTGTACGTTTTAATTTACGATACAATTCATCTTCCTTGTCATCTTTATTCATTCACCTCATCAGAGGCATCCCCATCTCATGGTTTAGAGCAAGCGATGTGTGCTATGGTTCACCTTAACTAGCGCCAACATGCCCGGAATCTCTGGCCTGGTGTATGCGCGCATTCCTCTTCTTCAGGCTTTCTCGACAACCAATAAGTCTGAGCCTAGCTGGGCCAATTTCACCGAAGTATAGATAGAGAGAGTGGTGGTTCTACCAAGACCAGACCGCACGTTGGCCTGTTGATATGGTAGACTTGCATGACTGACTCTTCACTCTTGACATGACAGTCAAATACTTATACTCCATGACTTTACTTTCTACCTGGCCAACTTCTGCTGCTGCAATCGCGTTCTCCCATTCTTATAAACTATAAGCTCTTGCATCTACCTCGCTTGACTCGAGGGCATGATCAACAACCAAAGCCACCAACCAAGTCGCGCGTCGCACGCCTCCTCCAACCACCACAAGAATAACAATAATACCAAATCCGCGAAAAAGTGCTCTGAGCATACCTTGCAAAAGCAGAAGATAAGTCTATATAAAAGCAGTCTACTTCTTATCCGCCTCCATGTTAGACGGCCAGGGCCGCTGGTGCCAGAGTTCCTTCTTAATCTCCCTCTCTTCCTCGGCCCACTCCTGCTGCCAGAGAACCCACAAGGGCCGCATGTGCTTATTGTAAGAGTCAGCGACCTGGAGTTTGTCTGAACACCAGTATCGATGACCACCCAGGTTCCGGTCCCGTTCAAGATGCAGTCTGAACTCGTTTAGTTTACCCACATGGTCTTTGATCATCTCCTCATTAGTTATGAGAGTATCTTCGTCAGAAAGCCAGGTGTTGAAGATTCCGGTCGCTGATTTTTTATTTTATTTTGATTAGCATAAGCGCGCTATGAAATCACGAGAAGGGAAAAGGGGGGAAAATGAGAGAGAAGAAGAACAAGACTTACATTGCTTCACATACCCATATTCATTTCCGAGCTTCAGGACCAGTGCTTCGGCTACAGGCGAAGCGCTGCCTGGGCGGTGGAGTCTGGTGTCAAGGGAGTATTCGTTGAAGAGATCGACGCCAAAGTCCTCACGGAATATCTTAGGGAGACATATGCGTTCTTCAACCGTATTGATATCCAAGGCACGACGGATGCTTGAGGGGCAGTCTCGGACTAATTTGCACAATGGTTTGTGGGATTCCTCGAGCCGTGCGCATAGGGGTTGTGCTGCTCATGTTTATCGATTGTGGCTTGATAGTCAGTAGTTAGCTTTTGCTATAGTGGTTAGTGTGAGAGTTGCTGGTGATAAAGTATGAGACGATTGCGAATATGCTAAAGCTGGAGGGAAGGGTGTATTTGTAGTCGAGAGGTCTTTGTGTAAGAAGATAATTGCGCTCAAAGTCTTTTTTTTTTTTGTAGAGGCTTTGTGCACATCCTGGAAAGAGTATTCAAGATACAAAAAATTTCAAGTAATAAAAAAAACCCCATTAATATTGTTTGTTTTCAGCAAGTTGCGTGACTATCATCAGTTCAGAGGGCGCTTGAGCCAACGTGACCGCGCAAGCGCCAACACAACAATGGGCTGCGAAGGAAGTAAATAAAGAGCGAGAAGTAGATGGACTTATTATTGTAGACAGGAAGGAATAATGAATAAAAGAGAAAAAAAAGCCTCGTTTGCTTGATGGTTTATATAGAATAAAGAACAAGGTTGGATGAGAAAGAAGACTATAGAAAAAAAAAAAAAAGAAAAGAGAGAAAGAGATCAAGCATGCGTCATTTCTTTTTAGATTCCCTTGGAATCTTTCACAGCACGCAAGAGGGAGCGCTTTTGACCGGTTGAGATCGGATAAATTCGTTGCCAGCTGTAGCCAATTTCCCTTAGAACTTCTCGGAGCACAGGAGAGAATGTGACTTTTTGCAGGTTGGGGAGGGCGAATGTGTTGCTAGGTTCGATCGGCCTCGATGCGCTTCAAGTGCACAGAGATCCATCAGCTCCGACGATTGCAGCATGTTCCGTTGCCTATGATTGCCTGCCAATACCTTGAAGATCAGATATATACTGAGGTCATCCATATCCCATAAATATCTGGCCTCAGTGTACAAGGCTTCGGAGCTAAGAAGCGGCGCAGGAGGTGTGATCTGACTCACAAAATCCGATACGTCTGCCTTCTGTGGTATCTCACGTCGAGGAAATCCTGCCTGCAGAGGGGAATCGGCTGCGGCTATTTTCCCATCGGTCCTGATGGCTCCCCTAAAGATCTCTGCCTGTGGAACATGGAATTGGTCCTAATTCCGGGGTAGAGATTATGGTTAGAAGGAGGGGAAAATGAAGTGGTTGACAAGGGCCCCATACATAGTCTAAAATATGACAATATAATTTGGTTAGCTCCTCTAGTAGGCTGGCAATCTGAGAGCTGGGGCTGAGCTGGTGAGCACCTGCACTGTCAGTACGAAGACAATGTGGATCCTTGTTATACCCGTGGCGCCTGCCATATCCGGGAGGTGAACTGCCTGTCCAAGCTCCTTCGTCATCGTTGGGTGGGCCTTCATTGGAACAAACAGTAGGAACGGAAAACCTAGCGAGTCGTTCCTGATGAGACGCCATATGGTTGCGAAGGCCCTGAGTGAAGAGGCCGTGCTCGCCACGGAACAAACATTCCATCCGTTTGTCGTCATGAGCTGCCTGTAAAAGTTGAGGAAATATTGCTTTTGCTCCTCAACCAAAGTCTCATGCTCTGTGGTTAGGTGGTCCTCAAGTTCGGTCCTCAAGTTCCTCGCGTGACTTGTAACTCTCTTGATGGTTTGGGCTGAAGCATCTCCACTCACGCTGATGGTTCAGACGCTCGTGTTCTGCCCAGGCCTCCTGCGTCGGAAAAAGCTCGTCCCCATCCTCGCAGGCTTCAAATGTGCAGACATATGGTTGCATGCCAGCAAGGACGTGGGGTCTATACCAAAAACAGTTAGGGCTACAATATTTACTGGAAGGAGGGAAACCTTGGGAAGGAAAGGACTGCGTTCGAGCTTACTTCCACTCATTGCCCTTTGCCTCTTCAGAAGTGCACACGACCCAACGATACGGGCATACGAATTCGGGGCTCGATAGTGCCTCTCTTGGCGCGGGAGGAATATCCAACAAGTCCTCATTTGCATCGTGTGTGGTGCTAGGTTCCGCCGCATCATCCGAGGCAACCTTGTGTTTCGAGACTTCAGTCGTTGACATTAGAGACAGTCCACCTCCTAATAGGTCCGCATTCTCTGTTTCGTCTCGGTCTAGGTTCGTTAGCAATTGTGATGGCATGAGAAGCTTGCCGGGCAGCATTAATTTACAGTTAGGAAGGGCCATAGGATGTCGACGCCAGTAGGCGAAGTATATGCGACGGTTGGTAATCGCTCGGGCCAGGCGTTCAACAAGAAAGGAAGGAGGGCAGTGCTCCCCGTCCGCGCCAGCATCTGCGGATTGTCGCCACTGCCGCGTTGTTTCTACAACGTGTCCCATGTCGTACTGCTTAGAGCTCTCGAATAGATTCTCCCCGAACCGCGTGTCCCCTTCTTCCAGCAAGAGAGCGATTCGCGATGATGACCAAGTCGAACTGCGCTGGATGAGAAACGACAGCCGATAAAGATGATTGACGGAGTTCTGGATTGTTGATAGATGGGTGCCAGTCATTCCTTTGACGTGGCTCTGGTGTAGCAGGGCCCGAGATGTCCAAAGTTTACGTCAAGCGGACAGAGCACCACCGAAAAGAGTTGCAATTGCGAAGTGGTGAGATTTACGATGAAGTAACAAGGGTGGATATCCCATATCAAGTTCCTACTCCGATCCCAACCGCGTACCAAACATAATAATAGACCTTGAGGTTTGTTGCCGCCTTGTTTGAGATCATGACTTGGAAGTTTGTATACCACCAAGGGCCGAAAACATCATCACTTAGAGATCGAGCAAGTCAATTCATTAGACTAAGTTGCGATCCTATTGTCGGATTCTTCGGCATTGTCTTCACTCTTGCTTTACTGTCCGGCGAGTGGGCTTCTCCCCGACTTCCCCTTGCGTTCGACGCACCGCAACTACCACACCACGACCAGCTTGGTGGCTGTGACTATCATCGTCGAGGCATGGACCACAAAGCGCCGGGCTTGTTATCGGCGTTCAGCATCTGGGTCTGTGCCAAATCAATCCTCGATCCGCTTTCGCGCGCATCTCGCGAAGATCTCCGCCTCGCCTGCAAAGTCATCAACAATGACGTGCTCGACGGTTTAACCCTCTTTCAAAGGGTATACGTTTCCGCTGCGGAAGCCGACCGTGTTGCGCTTGGGGAATGTCGGCAAACATGCAAATCTCCACAGCCGTAACGGAGCTCATCTGGGAGGTGGGTACGAATTCAAGCTCCGACCCCGCTCTGATCAACTGCGATGACTTCCGGCTTCTTCTAACGGTCCTACACCGACTCCCGCGGTCGAAGAGCGCGGCCTTCACGAATCTTATGTCTGATTGTGGATGCAAGCTGGGAAGGACCCCGCTCGGCTATATTCATCCATCCACGACTTTATCCCGCACGACTGGACTTGGCTAGCTATGAGTCCCCAGCGCTGAGGCAGCGGCTCACAGGGCCTTCCGCCAAATGGCGAGAGAAGAATCGAGACTGGCCTAAATGCGTCGCTACTAAGAGCTCTTGAAGGCTCGGCTCGATCGTTCGTAAACAACCACAACAAGAATGAGCTTCCGGTGCATGAAAAAGGCAACCTGTATACCATGTCCTGCGGGCCGCCGCTTTTCCTATCGATAGAACTACCTGTTCTGGATACGTAGGCGCCTAGAAAGCTTCTCCATCGAAACAGCTCAATCGCAGTCCGTGCCCGGCACAGCCTTTGGGTTTCCAAAGGTGAACCTTCCCCACTTCCAAGGCCTAATGGCTCTGAATGCAGATGTCAAACAGGAGGGATGGCTATTTGGCTTGTTTCGCACACTATGACGCTTCTGTCTTTGTCTGCAACACTGGCGGGAGTTCCTTGGTGTATTTCTGGCGTCTGTGCAAAAGCAACGGACGTTGGAGCTCCGACTCCTTGTCAAGGGGAAGCTCATTGGATATCATGTACCGGCAACATCCCGCATAGAAGGGGTGGTGCTCGGTGGTTTTAGCATATCGGAGGCGGATTTGACGGGGCACATCTTTGATTGGTGCTACGCAACAAGACTCCATACAATTCGTCTAATTTACTGCACGATTGCCGAGCGTCTTGGTCCCAGAGAGATGGACGTTTTGCAGCGGTTGATTGTGTATGGATTGCCCTGAAAAGCTCTCAACGTGTGACGGCCTTCCCACACAAGGGAATACGGCAGACGGAGGCTTGCATATTCCCATATTGGATGATACGGAATCTAGCGCTAAATCCACTTCATCAGCCAGCGAGCAGCTGAAGGCCACGTACCTCCCCTTTCGAGATATTGATTTTGGCCGTGAACAGGAGGAAGACGTCGATTACGGTGGAGTAGAATTATTGATCCTAGAGTACCTCAACAACCCTGAAACCACCCCGACGCTGATTCTGCGTCGGAGTAAGAGGAACGCGAGTACAAAGACGAGACAGATATCCAGAACAAAGTGCCTATCCGTCCTTTCTGCGCAGACGTGGCCCGCAGATTTGAGGCTGCTGGTCGAGACTCATTCAATTTTCGGGTTGGCCGCAGGCTGCAGAATGGAGAGATACCGATTATGCGGCTCTGGGTCAATTGTTTTGATGTCACTGATGGTCCAGGGATTTGGCTTTGTAATAGATCGACATGGCCTGGACTGTTGCAGTACATGTACCACAGATTCCTTTTTTTTTTTTTTTTTTTTTGTGGCTACTGGGGAGGTCGTTAGTTTAGACCGACCATCTCCCTTGGGACGGGAAACGGAGTTTCCACCAAGTTGGTTAACTCAGGCTATTTTGAGAATCGATACAAGACTCCCTTGGCTGTGATATCCCTTGTAGCTGTCTCCCTCCTTGATGTCGGTTTCATGAGTTGACTCATAATCGACATGGTCATCGTGATCAACTGCAAACACTAGCCCTGCCCTTCAGCACAATGTCTGTTTGCTGCTCCTCGTCTGCGCCGATCTGCATAAAACAAGAAATCCACGAAATCTGAACTGAGTAGCTACTCAAATTTGACGTTGAAGATAGAGACTTGAATCGACTCCCCTTTGTCAGATGAATAATTGCCCGTCTTTTGGGCGTATCCGGAAAGTTTGTCATCACTGGAAACCAGAATGAAGTAGGTAGCTGTGTTTGCTTGCATGCAAGTTGCATAAATTGGGAAGGCCAGAGTGGAGGACGAGCGAAGTAGACCTGACCTCGGACAACCTTCTCTTGATCCGTTTGTGGTTGAGGGAGCTTGAAAGAGAGTGAACAGGGTTCACTTTGGATGAATGTGGTCGAGACTCATGTCACGGAGGCATGTTTTTGTTGTCTGGCTCCCTTGCAAACAAGAGATACATACTGTATTTGCTTCCCCTCCGGTTTCCCTGGAGAAAGGCAGGGGTTGCATAATGCACTGTTAGGGAAGAGGTTGGTGTATCGTTGCCAGGTCTTTTCTTTTCTTTTGTTTTCCGGGGCTCATTATATGATTTTCTCATTAGGCACCGAATTTAAAATACGTCCTGTGGACATGGAAAGGCCAGCACAACAGAGAGGCCTGGTGTATGGATTGGCCTCAAGGCACATTGTGGATCAAGAGATCCATCTTGTAGTGTTTGTCGGAGGCAGTTCTTGTTTCCGTCCGCAGTCCGGGTCTTTTTTCTATCGACCTCTAATCCGCCAAAACACTCCATCGCTGGTGTCGATAGGCATTCCTAGACCCGGGCTTCTATGGAAACCCTATGATTGATTCGCGTTAGCGAGTGCACTAGACAGGGATACATGGCTAAGCATCGCTCCGTCTCGATGTCAAGTTAGACAGCATCTGCAAACTGCCCCCAGGCAATCGGCCTGCTACCCCGATACTGGAAAACTGCCCAGCTTACCAAAAGGATGCAGCTGGAGCATAAATATTACAAAGCTGCACTCCCCAGTCTTCTAATTTCCCCGTTCCCCATCCCAAGTGCTCTCAGCACCAGACCTTGAAGCTCGTTTCCGATCCTCAAGACTTCCCTTTTCAGATTTTTCGCTCTCTTCCTTATTTCTCGTCCAAATCCCTTTACCTATTTTCACCATGCCTTTTTCTTGTTGCTCGTATTCCTCTTCTCTCGCTTGTTGTCTAGCCGTTATCCTTGTTGTGTTCCTGTTGTCTTGTATCTCTCTTCTCGTGGTCATCTGGACCCGCCCGGCCCATGCTTCTCATAAATCTCAGCCATACGCGGAGGTAACCCCAACCGGTTTCATCCAATAGTGTGCGCACCATCTGCCTTCCGCGTGAGGGGGCAGCGCTGTGGTGGGAGAAGGTGAGAGGAGGAGAGAGGAAGAGTCGGCGGAGGCGGGGTGGGGGTGTTTTCTGCACCATAGGAGGTGCGTGTCCTCGAAGTGACGGTGAGAATTGGCACTTTCAAGGCCAGGTGAGATGCTGGAGGTCGTTCGGCCCTCAATTGTCGAAGGGATGTCCCGACCACGGATTTGTTGCAGTA
The DNA here is from genome assembly GCA_023627405.1 of Penicillium sp. S1316. Taxonomy (NCBI): domain Eukaryota; kingdom Fungi; phylum Ascomycota; class Eurotiomycetes; order Eurotiales; family Aspergillaceae; genus Penicillium; species Penicillium sp. S1316. Next base: position 211,624 of record JAMAHF010000020.1, read on the forward strand.
AGTGTTCAGAAATCCGATGGCATGTTCAAGGGCGAAGACTAACCCACCTGGTGCTCCTGGCAGTTAGCGATCCATGCCCTTGAGCACAAAAAGAAGATCTCGCTTTATCCAAAGATGGAACATGAAGGCCGTGGTTGAGATTTGTTAGGGATCTCACGCCCGGAAGCGAACGAAACAGCGGATCGAACTACGTACACGCGAGGCCATTATCCCCCTCGATAACACTCTGAGGCACGAGAGGATGAGTTGGAGTTCTAATTGTGGTCTTTTCCATTACAAATTTGCCGCGCAAAGTTCTCGAGTTCTCGATATCCCCCAATTGGTTGGGAACAAAACATGGCGTGCCGCTATACAAGACTTCAACTGTCTACTGTACGTATACTCGGCTCCGCCCAGCCACGCCTCGATAGCTAATCCGCTGAGAAAAGACCTGGGATCCTCGCTCAAACCTAAGAGATTGCTTACCGCTTGTGACGAGGACGGAGATCTTTACGATGCTGCGCACCTCGCTCAGCTTATTGCTGCGTTGGGCCCCACCACCGCCCGAATTTTTATCCAAGAATCCGGAGAGGAGAGCTGATTTTTGGGATGAACAAGGTAGGTAGTAGCAGAGCTATTCTCGTGCATATATGGTCCCTTTCTAAATACATGACAGGTAAATGGCTTGGTCTGGCGCCAATTCCGGAGAACCGGACGATGGAATCCCTTGAGACCCGATTAGAGGATAAAACGGGTTTTCTGCGGTTTATCCGGCGAGCGCTGACTTGGCTGCCAGAAGAGCGAGCCACGGCCAAGGAGCTTCTGTAAGATCCTTGGCTAAACGGAGAGAAAGACTAGGACACGGCACAGCAGAGGGAGCAGCCACCCTTTATTGATCTCAACAGGGGCGATGTAAGGAAAAAACTGCTCCATGTCTTTGACCCGACCCCCCAAGTTGATGTACTATAATCTTGAGTTCCCAATAGATCGCAATAAACAAGCAGTGGCTCCCTTCTATGTTTGGAAAAAAAATGTTTTCGATCCCCACAAGATGTTGCGGTCCTACATATTGCAACAACAAACTACTTGAAGCGACACGCCTACCACGGTAAAAGTGTTTCTAGCCGCGGCCTTCAACGAATCACACAGTTCCTCTTGAGTGAATATGGCCGGGCTAGCTCTGTTTCCAGACTCAACTACAAGCCATCTCTGTCCTGCCTGGCCACTGTGGCATTCGACGAGACCGGAAGGAACGTCCGCAGTCAAGAGTACCTGCTATCTTGATACTACACCTATTGCTCCTTCCCTCTGTCGTTCAAACCGGAAAAGTTCACAGTCTGGGTTGCGCCTTCCATTTTTTGGAGCACAGTCTGATGAAAAAAGGAAGGGGCATCGGAGAAAATACGACAATTGCAATGACAGTCGCTAGCGATCTCCTCCGACTCAAGTCACAGACAGCCTCCCTGGCCATTCTAGACCGAGACACGATAGTGATGCCCCCAGCCATGTTTTTTATTCCCCGTCTAGACTTGCGTAGCATCGATCTACAGAATGCGCGTGCGCGCATAAGGTCGATCTGTGGTTTTCCTGGCCAGTATAGGCGAGAACGTTGCACCATTAGCATGTCGCAGTACAGTTCGCCACGTACTCTGCACGATACTGTCTGGTATGCCCAGTGGACATGGTCCGATTAGATAGCCTGTGATTAGTGTCTGAACGAGCTTTGGATTCCACTCCGCGTGTCCAAAAGCCCGGACGTGTATAAGAATAATCAGCTCTGCTTCTCCCAAAAAAGATCTAGGGTGAGTCCCACTCTTCAACACAAGAGCCTCCGTATACGGATCGTAGAACTACTTGTCTACGGAATCCAGACCCCTCACAAGTCGAAGTGAGGATGGCGATGTTGAAGACGGCATCAAAACAGATTTTATCTTCGTTCGTAAGTCACCTTTGAAAGGTATTTACTTGCGGTTATGCGACTGACAGCACACGAAAGTGGACTCGACCTGAAATCATCGACGCCCTTTCATAAACCCGGATGGTGTCATTCTTGCCGGAAACTTCACACGAGGGGTGTACGACTTCTGGAGGTCACGCGAACTGTCCGATTTGTCACAGCCGGTATCCACATCTGGTCTTCTCGCTCGACATTTTGGTCGCTCCTTTGGAAGACTGTAGTTGTCCTTCCGGAGGCATGGGATCAAGGCCCGAGTAACTAACTAACCATTCGGGCTGAGACGGACCATCAAGCTCCGAGTCTGTTGGCATATCGGGGGTGGCATCGTCTCGTCTTGGTGAGTCTGAGCCCTCTTCTTCCTTGCCTGTGGAGAGCCTTTACTTCCAAATACACACCCTGGGGTACAGTCAACCCATGACCATCTGAAAGCTCTGAGATGATGTAGGACAACCACTCAACCCCGTATCCAAACTACAGCATAAGTCCAAATCCAATGACGAAACATTGGATCAGCTCCAGATAGTATCCGTCCATATTACCTCCAGTCTGAAACAATTTGCTAAGTCCTCTGCTTGAAGCTTATGATGGGCCAGGTTTGGAGATAGTGACCATCCCAGGTTTCGCCCGTACATTGGGAAGACCGCCGGTGGAAGGCTATGACTTTGCTTCCTCACGAAAAAACGACCGCGGTAGATCCGATTCCGTCGCTGCAAAGTCCTAGGGCGGGCATGAATAGGGATTTGACGATATGCTGCCGAAGGTACGGACTAAATTTGCCCAGAGTGTCTGAAGTCGATGTTTACCGTTGTGTTGAGTGAATACTATGGAGTGATAAATTCACCGGCTTCGACAACTGGGATTCGACTGGTTAGGAGTGGGAACTATACCCTAGCTCATATGGAGAAAAAGTGGCACATAAATCATGTCATGCGCAGTCTTCTTATCCGAGTAATGGATACTTGGAGAAGCAATGAGCCGCCAGCACCGTCAACCCACTCATAGAAAACTAAAGGCATTCAATTACCGATCATGACCGCACTAGGATACCATCGCGAGTCTGTTATTGAGCTCCTTGGAGGTATAAGCCTCTCAATTTTATACTGTCGTCCTTGATACACGTGGAGGCCAGTTTGATTATGCGACGCCGGCAGGCGAAGAGTTGGCTAGTGCCGCTAGCTGGAGCCCAGCAAGACCTGGACCTGGACACGGGCCTGGCGGATGACTGCGGGTTGTATTCATGAACCGTCTCCTTATGTACCGTTTTTGGGGGTTATTTCGCAAGAAGCATGGTTGTCAAGTCCCCCACCAGACGTCGGCCCCGAGCACTTCCATCTCCATCTGTCCGAGATGGCATCGGCATTGCCTCAGGCTTAGTCGAACTTGAGAGTCCGCGATCGGAGTCAGGTAGATTGTAAGTAACAAGTGATTATTATCAGCTACATGATTCAAACAGGCGCAAACTAACTCGTTGCGGCGGAGAATTTGGATCTTGGGCCGTCAAAAGCGTGAGTTCAAATCCTGTTCGAGATTTGAAGCTCAGTGTGGGGACGAATGTGGACTCTGGTCTCGAGGACTAAGGCGATCTTCGTCCACAAAACGTTTCAGGGTGTAGAAAAGTGGAGAGGCGAGGACAGTCGAGTCATGACTTTCACTGGTTCAAGCCAAAGGGCCCTCTCAATGGAGCAACCAGCAGCGACATTTGGGGGCCGTTCCGCCGGTGAGGCCAGGGCGTCCAACTGATCGGCCTCAATAAATAATTTATCCGAGCGGCATTGCAACGGAAGATCTCCGAGCTTGAGGAAGTGCGGCCGTGCCTGCTTTAATCAGAATCAGTAAGCGCCGGTAGCGAGGCTCGAGGTTGACATTGTGGTGGGAGTGCGAGAGGTCGAAGACGACTTGGCCCCACCGGATCCAGCGATTTGCCGCCGAAACGAGCATGTCACCTCCAAGTAGTCGGATCGGATCTCCCCCGGCGCTTCTCTTTTCCATTCTTCCTCTTGCTCCTTCAATTCTACAATTTGTGTCATCTCTTCTTTTCAGAATGCCTCGTCCGACCTAATTGCGCCCGTGACTTTTTGGCCCCCAACTCTAACGCGCCCACCGACCAGCTCACCCCTCCATGTCTTTGTCTTACAGCTCCCCCCCAGGCGTCGCTTTGTCTCCTCATGGAGATTCGTACGATGGTCTGTGACCCGGTACAACCTCCTCAGCCTCCCACATCGAACGATACCTCCCAACCTACTCAGCCGGAGAAGAAGAAGCGCGTTCGGCGATGGCATCACCGAGGGTTCACTGGCTGCTCCACCTGCCGCCGACGCCATGTCCGCTGCGACGAAGCTTCTCCCTCGTGCAAAAACTGTACCCGCCTTGGTCTTGAATGCGATGGAAGTCAAGGGCGGATGACATTCAAGGTATACGGACCACCGCCACCTATCGAGCAGCCGTCCTCCTCGAAGAAACGCGAAAAGTCGACGTCGAGAGCGAACCAGCGGCGTGTGAAGAAGGAGGACAACGGGAATGAGAACGTTGATGGAGTGGTAGTGTCGCCGACGACAGTCCCCGACCCGAAACCGATAACTTTCCAATTTGAAGACCCTGTTTCGTCGCATCGATCTTTCGCGGACGAGAATAGGAAGCTGGTGAAACAGGAGCAGGGGGAAGATGCTGTGGATCTGGCGTTGGTCCCGACCGCCGGAAATACGAACCCGAAGCCAATACAGTTCCTGTTTGAACACTACAAGCCGTCTGTTTCATCGTTAGATTCGTTGCAAGGCCGATATTATACCCACTTCATCGACGAGGTTTCTACACTTCTGCTCATTTACGATAACTCTATGAGCATTAATCCCTTTCGGAGATGCTTCCCCGACCTGTCACAGTCATCGCCATCAATGGCAAGCGCCATGGAAGCTCTCGGAGCCCTCCATCTCGCAAACACTTCGAGCGGGCAACAACGGAATGTTCACTTTCAACACGCCATGGGTAAATACGGGGAGGTTGTCAAGTCTTTCCGGACTAGGTATATCGATGCGGGCCAACATCCACGGCTACCGGATTTCGCCACCTGTTTGCTACTAGCGTTATTTGAGGTACTTCTTCCTGGTCCGTGCTCATGTAATTGTTGGTAATCATTGACTTCGATAGATGATGGACTCCCAACACCACAATTGGGCAATTCACCTGCAAGGCGCCCGCGAAATTTACCGAGCAATATTCACCCCGAATAGCGATCCTACCCAGGAGGCCAACCGTGTCGCTGAAATGAATCATCCACTCCGACAATTTCTCGTTTCGCTCCTCTCCTACCTTGACGTTGCGGGCGCATGCGCTACAAGCGATGGGACCGTCGTCGAGGGTAGCTACTGGCAAACACTCGGCGGCGGATGGGAATATAACCTTGGTATTCCTAGTCTCTCCTCCATTGCAGACACATCACCCGTCAATCGCATACTCCACGAACTCCGACAATCCTGGTCAAGAATGATGGAAATCCAGGCGGCCATTAGCTCATTCGGGAAAGCGAAACAACACGGGTGGATGACCCCAGAGCAACAGGATGCAGCTTACGGCGACTTGTTACAGCGCCTAGCCCAGTGGCGGCTCGATGCGCCGGACTGCCTGCAAAAACTCGGCGATCTCGATGACACAAGTTTAGCTCAATATCCTCATCCCGAAGGATTGGAGTATGTCGGCTGCATTGAGGCTTACGAGAAGGCTACGAACATTTACCTTCACAAAGTAGCGGCCGCTGATCGCCCAGACATGCAGCCTCAGGTGGAGCTACTGGCGGCTTTGTGCACTCGAACTCTTTCTCTGATCCGGAAACTGGCGAAGGACGTCGGGCGCTTAGCGATTCCTTGGCCTCTCTTCATCGCCGGTCGCGAATCGCGCGACGAGCATGAACAGAAGTTTGTGCGGGAGACGATGCTTGATATGCAGCGGTATGGATTCAAGGTATGCACAGTAGAGTTCGGAGTTGATTAAGTTGACGCGTATTAACCGATTATAGAACGTCGAAAAGGGTCTCGAGGAGCTCGAGAAAGTCTGGTTCAAACAACGCGCTTTCCCCGAGGGCTGGGTTGATACCATGGAGGATGTCCGCTCGGCGATTCTTCTTCCTTGACGCCTTGACGCTCCCGGTCGGGCCACAACCTTACCTCTCATCTCCTCGCAAACTATCTCGGACCACGGTCAAACTCTGTGCCATCCAACCTGATGATATCCCCCTTCCTCACTTCTAACCCGTGGCCCCCAGATGCCTCAGCTTTGGTCATCGCCTATACCTCCCTCATTCGACTTGACCTTTGCCCTTGATGCGAAGACCTATATACCTTGCCTTTCACATACTACACGCAGGAAACGTGTGCTTGATGAATACATAAGAACTGGACTCACGTCTTATACATATGCGCAACATATGCGCAACAGTCTTGTAGACAAGTCTATATATACTGCTATTATTGCACAATCATCCCATGTGCCTCTTGAAGATGGCCTTAATATACAAATAAACTAATGAATGTTATTAAACGAATACAAATTACGCATCATGTATAGCGTTATCAATAGATCTATTCTATCATCCTTATACAATCAGGTTCGGGTATATGTAAATACCCCTCGTAGAACCACAGCAAGCCTCTCTGGATCATGCACTCGCATCGCATAGCAGATGTATACTCCGTGCTCCCTATTTATTAATTACCGACTACCACCATCATCTCTGATTCGTACATGGATCTCAACCATCGAACTCGACAAACCATATTCACCAAATTATCCTACGTAAAGGACGAGTCCTACTTACGAACCACCGGTTCATCCAAAACTGGGACATCCTCGGCAGCCCGGTCTTTCTTCTGCTGGTCGGGGTTACCGACCTCCTCGACTGTCTCGCTGACAACACCCTTGCTATCCACAAATCGCGAGATGCGGTTCGCGGGTAGCCAAGCATCCGCGGGCATGATGAAGTAGGAGACAAGGGCGAAGATTGTGACGGCGGCCATGATAACAGGAGCGTCTGGGACACGTTAGTTCGGACAGACCAAAAAATGAGGGAAGAGAACGAAGGAAGGGGAATGTACAATTCAAATTCTCCCCGGAAACCGGGAAGGCATAGGGCGAAAACAATACGGCCACAACCCATCCATTCCAGAAAACTCCAATGACCTGGAAAGGCTTACTCCATCGGCCCAGGCTCCACGCAGGCTTGGGAAACCGGTTGGGCGTCAGGAATAAACGTGCGAGACAGATGAGGCCGTAGGCTGCGGCGCTGGGGACACCGGCTGCGGAAACGAGCGATGTGAATGCGACGCTTGAGGGGAGCAGTGTGCAGGTGATTATCGAGGCGACACCCCAGACGACGATTACAGCGTTGCGCGGTTGGCCGGCGTCGACTTTGGAGACCCACGAGGAGAAGGGGAGGACGCCATCGCGGGCAACAGCGAAGACGAGGCGTGATGCGGCGACTATTGCGACGGCTGTGTTCTGTTTCGTGTTTGTTAGTGGTTTCCTTGAAGGTCTTGTGGGGAAATGTGACAGGGTAAGGGGACGTACGAGCCAAAGGGCCGTGATGCAGATTATGTTCATGAAGACGTGCCCGCCCTTGCCAAGAACGACTGCGTAGAGGGGGACGAAGGGTTGCGGGGAGCCGAAAGAGAATAGGACATCGGGCGTGGGCTGAAATATGTCAGTCGAGTTAACAGGGCGGATGAGAGGAGAGGAGCATACTGCGCAGAAGAGGAAGAGAATGATGGAAGCGAGACCGCCAATGCCACTAGCCACTGTACTCCAGAAGATTCCGCGGGCTGCGGTCACAGACGCATGTTTAGTTTCCTCGGCGACGTGGCCGGAGGCATCGAATCCGATGAGGATACCCGCCGTAGCGAGGTATGAGAGACACCAGTTCCAACCTGCGGGTGCGCCGGTGCCGTTATATGTAGTCATGAACGCCTCTTCGGCCGTTCGGAAGCCCCAGGTGTTTGCGACTCCAATCGGAAGCCAGATAACATTGAGAATAAAGTCTAGCATGACAACGGCCGAGGAGAACCAGAAGACGTATCGGAAGTATTTAGCTGTCGGGGTTAGCTTTGGAATCCCGAAGTATGAACATTGACACTCTTACGTGGCATGAAATTTAGGAAGGCTGCGAGAGCAAGGAGAACTTCTGTGACAATCCATTGGACAGCACGGAACTTGACGTCCGATACATCCTTCGGAAAGTCGACATCGAAGACAGTCAACTCCTGTATAAATTATCAGTAGACATAGGAGCGCGAGGAGACGTGTGACGCACGGAAAGCATGTAATTTGTAGCAGCCTGCGTGTTGCTGGCGCAAAAGGTAGTCCACGCGGTAGTAGACCACCAAGCGACGATAAATCCGAGCAGTCTTCCGTATTTCGGGCCACCAGCTTCTGCAGCCCAGAGATAGATCGATCCGGCAGAAGGTGAAGCTGAGCATACCTCCGCGATGACCGCAGCCGAAATGAAGGTAAAGACAACGGTCACAATGTAACTCGTCCTACGTCTGTCAGCCCCGTTCCGATATCATATGTGTCAATCATACCAGTAAGCCAGGTTTCCTCCTGCCGCAATACCAGTACTGAAAGTGACACGGACACCACCGATGAAATACAGCGCAGCTACATAATCTGTTAGATCTGAATTATATCGCTGTAGGCAAAATTCCTACCAAATGTAGTCGCAAAATTCTCAAAGAAAGAGTATGTCCGATGTAAGACCTATCCATCACATGAGCCCTGTTCGTCTAGTATAAGCACCTTTCGTCACTTACAGGCTTATAGCCCATCGTTCTCTAGAGGAAATTAGTATCCGATCATTGATGCGCCCAGCTTGAGCACGTACTAGGAGAGCCGCATCATCCTGCGATTCCGTCTGACTTCTCGACTCTTCCCCGACAGGGTCTTGCTCGATGAGCTGTTCGTGTTGTCGCGAAGACATGGCGCCGGGTGTAGCCGAAGCGAACGAATTCAGCCGATCAACACTGCAAAGCAGATGCGGTGCAACAGAGTGAAAATCCCGAGGGAGCGATCTCGGAAAAAAAGAAAAAGACAGGGAAGAGAAAACTTCTTCGCGCTTGGATTTAAGTTTGATGATAGAAGCAGGATCCTGTCGCGCCAACCCCACTTTCAGTCACGAGTGTGAGAAAAAGAAAGGAAAAACGGTTAGGTAGGTAACTGTTCCCAGTTAGACTCGATCACGACAGAACGTCTGCGCATGCTCGCGTCGAGGTGGAAACTGACATGGGCTGGTGTCCCTGACGTTGATGGATAAGATGATCGGAGATGTCTCGTCCGCAGAATTCGACGCACGCAATTCCAGCCAGTCCTCAGGAACGTCCTTACGCATCTACTCTAGAGCCACAGGGCGGAAAAAATCTTAATCAGAGGATGCGAATGGATGGATTGCGTTTCCGTGGGTCGGTGCCGGGAGCTTAGTAGGGCCACTAAGACGGTTAGTTCCCTAGCATGTCGCAGAACAGTGAGCACTGAGCAGCAAGGGGCAAATCGTCAGATCTTTGACTCGGTTTGTCAGGGTTGAGTTATTATTTGACGAGACAGGGTAAGGACAAGATGCAGCAATCGCAGCCAGACGCTGCAGCGGGTGGCAGACTGGCAGCATGGGACCGGAACAGGGGACCTGGTCGCCCCACCGCATGAAAACTTTGAGTCGCGGCCATCATCTCCAGCTCAGTATTTATGGAGAAAGCCGTTGATCGACCTAGCCTGTTCGAAGCTCAAAAGTCCACAACTGAGGGTGGTGTTGTTCGTGGGCTTGTTAACTACTGGGATGATGCAAAAACCGGTTCAGTCACGTTATTTTGTACCCTCAGGCAGCAAGGCATTAACAGCTAGTGGCGCTGGAGATGGGAGCCAACTCTGGCCGCAGGTTTAAGCTGTGTTTAGCTGTGGAGGTGGATCCCGAGCTTCACGTGTCCACTGCCAAATCATCTCTGCTCCTCTGGAGTCTGCAAGGTGCGTCTAGAAGGTCGAGTTGATAACACAACCGCTGTCATCCAGAAGCGCGTCCAGGAAAGTTCAGCATCACCTGATCGGGCCGTGGGGTAAAACCAGCGCAAAGGCAGCTTCAACTGGTGCAGATGAAATCATTAACCGCAACACAACCAGTCATGCCTCGAGTCTACCTACTCAACCGAGATGCCGAACAATTCGGCTCCCTGACTCACAGTGGAGCCGTAGGATCAATGACTGCTGGTTGTGCCCAAAGTCGATCTCCTCCTTGACGATGACGCCCCCCGCGCCTTCCCCTCGTTTGGCGTGTGGTCGCATTGTTAGCGGCAGCGCCTACCGTTCCATCGACCAACTGAACCCATGGAGTTGGTGCCCGGTCTCCCCGGCTATTGCCCGTCTTAGCCGGGGACTCGTGGAAGAATGCTCTATTTATCCCTTGTGGTTGAACCGGCGATCTCCCCGCAACTCCGTTCCCCTCTCTCCCTCCGCACAGCCTTCCACTAACTTGGCTTGGTTTCGAGATCAAAGCTCATGCGACCAGCTCATCCCCTCCCTTATACATTCTCGGCATTGCCTTCCCCTCTTTTAATCTCACCACTTCGACTCGTATGAGCTAGGGATACCTTCTCACCTTCCTCTTTACCTTGGAATGAGCCACCATTCTTAGGCTGAGCGCGCCGAATGCAACATGCGTGCGCCACTTTCCCTGCGTTTGGCTCTGGGGCCGTGTCGAGCGATCTCCAGTACTCTCGCAGGTAGTCAACAGTTAAGGCCATCGTGTGAGTACTTGTCCTCCTCAAACGCTGTTGAGCTTTGCTAACCGCCCTCAAGTCCATCGCGTCCAACCGGCCTTTCATCCCGCAGTCCTCGGCTCTTGTGTTTCGCGCCTCGCCCGAGCGTACGCGACCAGTTCCTCCGCACCGTCTCCTGTTCCCGTCGTCCCGTACTCATCTTTGACGGTCGGCGTGCCCCGCGAGATATTTCCAAACGAACGCCGAGTCGCTATAACACCTCAGAATGTTGCGCTGCTACGCAAGAAAGGCTTTTCTCGCGTGCTCGTAGAGCGCGGTGCTGGGGAAGGGGCCCAGCTGCTCGATGAGGCTTATGAGCAAGCGGGAGCCACTTTGGTCGATCAAGCTACTGTATGGTCCGAAAGCAACATTATTCTCAAAGTTCGAGGCCCTCAACAGGATGCTTTGTTCAATGAGGTTGAGGCGCTGAGCCAAGGAAACACCGTCATTTCGTTCCTCTACCCGGCGCAAAACAAGCCTCTTGTTGAGAAGATCGCTTCCCGCGGCGCAACGGCGTTCGCCATGGATATGGTTCCAAGAATTTCTCGTGCCCAGGTATTTGATGCTTTGAGGTACGCTTCTTTCCGAAATATCGGAGCTTTCTCTGATAATGTGCAGTTCTATGGCGAACATTGCCGGATACAAGGCTGTTTTGGAAGCATCGAACCACTTTGGTCGCTTTTTGACCGGTCAAGTCACGGCTGCAGGTAAAATTCCCCCAAGTAAAGTTTTGGTCATTGGAGCTGGAGTTGCTGGTTTGAGCGCTATCGCTTCGGCTCGTCGACTTGGTGCCATCGTACGGGGCTTCGACACTAGACCCGCGGTTCGAGAACAGGTCCAGTCGCTTGGTGCCGAGTTTATCGAGGTTGACATCCAAGAAGACGGTTCTGGTCAAGGCGGTTATGCGAAAGAAATGTCCAAGGAATTTATTGAAGCGGAAATGAACCTCTTCCTCGAGCAGTGCAAAGAGGTCGACATTGTCATTACCACGGCCCTGATTCCCGGAAAGCCTGCTCCCAAACTCATTACGAAGGAAGTAGGCGAGCCAATTTCTAAACAGATAAATGAAGCGATGACCTAATGAAGTGTAGATGATCACTGCGATGAAACCCGGATCTGTGATTGTCGATCTGGCTGCTGAAGCTGGCGGAAACTGCGAAGCCACTGTTCCAGGACAACTAACTACATACAATGATGTGACAGTTATTGGTAAGTCTTCCAGATGGGAATAGAAAGTTTAAAGTTGATTTGCCTAGGATATACCGACTTTCCGTCTCGTTTGCCCACTCAGTCTTCGACGTTGTACTCCAACAATATTACGAAATTCCTACTCTCTATGGCACCCCAGGAGAAGGCATTTGGCATCGATCTAAACGACGAAGTTGTTCGTGGGTCAATAGTTACCCACGGTGGTAACATTCTACCTCCGGCGCCTCGCCCTGCTCCGCCACCAACTCCAGCTCCCCAGGCAGCGGCAACCCCCTCCACGGAAAGGGCAGAGCTCGCGTTAACTCCATGGCAGAAGGTCACTCGGGAAGTGGCAGCAACGACTGCCGGAATGGGAACTGTTCTGGCGCTGGGCAAAGCAACTGGTCCTGTTTTCATGAGCAACATGCTCACGTTCGGTCTTGCCGGCCTTGTAGGGTACCGCGCAGTCTGGGGAGTGGCGCCGGCGCTACACTCCCCGTTGATGAGTGTCACGAACGCAATCTCAGGTATGGTTGGAATCGGCGGGTTCTTTATCATGGGCGGTGGATATACTCCCACGACAATTCCAGAATTCTTCGGCGCCGCCTCGGTCTTACTCGCGTTCATGAATGTCTCGGGCGGCTTTGTTATTACGAAGCGTATGCTGGACATGTTCAAGCGGCCCACAGACCCTCCAGAATACCCCTGGCTCTATGCAATCCCAGCCGTTGTGTTCGGTGGTGGATTCCTTGCCGCTGCCAGCACCGGTATGGCTGGAATCGTCCAGGCCGGTTATCTCGTCAGTAGTGTTCTTTGCATAAGCTCTATCTCCGGTCTCGCTTCCCAGCAGACTGCGCGTCGAGGAAATATTTTTGGAATTCTTGGAGTCGTGGCCGGTATCCTTGCCTCGCTTGCCGCTGTGGGCTTCTCTACAGAAGTTTTGACCCAGTTTGCGGGTGTGGCCGGTGCTGGTGCTATTGTTGGTAAGTAGTTCTTGCCAGGAGGAAGCCGATACCTACCTAACCAGTATTAGGCGCGTTGATTGGTCGCCGCATCACGCCAACTGGTCTTCCACAGACTGTTGCTGCGCTACATTCGGTCGTCGGTCTTGCCGCCGTACTTACCAGCGTGGGAAGTGTCCTGGCTGACATAGGTCATATCACAACACTCCACATGGTGACTGCATACCTTGGAGTACTCATCGGTATTGTCTCTTTTCCTTGTTCACGTGGTTTATAGTTAACTTGTGAAGGTGGCGTTACTTTCACTGGCTCCATCGTTGCGTTCTTGAAACTCGCCGGCCGCATCTCCTCAAGGCCGCTAATCCTTCCTGGTCGACATCTCCTCAACTCCACCTTGCTCGGCACAAATGTAGCCACTATGGGTGCATTTGTCACCATGGCGCCAGCTAATCCTGGTATTGCTGCGGCTTGTCTAGGTGCAAATACACTACTCAGCTTCTTGAAGGGATACACAACGACTGCTGCTATTGGCGGCGCTGATATGCGTACGATTCCCAACTCCAGCTTTCCCAAACATAACTGACAGCACATAGCCGTCGTTATCACCGTTCTTAACGCCTATTCTGGGTTTGCCTTGGTCGCTGAAGGTCTAATGCTGAATAACCCACTCCTGACCAGTGTCGGATCGTTGATTGGCGTTAGCGGTTCAATCCTATCGTACATCATGGTAAGTACACATATACGCTCTTTCTCAGAATCTCAATGCTAAGAACTCCAGTGCGTGGCCATGAATCGATCTTTGACCAACGTCCTCTTCGGCGGAATTGCTGCACCACAGCAGTCGGCGAAGAAGATCGAAGGAGAGGTCACCCAGACCAACGTCGAAGAAACGGTTGACGCGCTGGCAAATGCCGAAAGTGTTATCATCGTACGCACACCACCTCTCCAAAATATCACTCTTTATACTCATCACTTTAGATTGTTGGCTACGGCATGGCCGTCGCAAAAGCTCAATACGCCCTCGCCGAAATAACCCACATGCTCCGAGCAAAGGGCATCAACGTCCGCTTCGCGATTCACCCAGTCGCGGGCCGCATGCCGGGTCAATGTAACGTTTTGTTGGCGGAGGCTTCGGTCCCTTATGACAGTGCGTTACCCAACCCGCTTTCCTCAGTCCAACCCCTTCTGCTCCCGATTTTTCCACTAACTCTTATCCAGTCGTGTTGGAAATGGACGAAATCAACGACGATTTCGCAGACACCGACGTAACCCTCGTCATCGGCGCAAATGATACTGTTAACCCTATTGCCCTGGAACCAGACTCCCCGATTTCGGGTATGCCAGTCCTCCAGGCGTGGAAGAGCAAAGAGGTCATCGTCATGAAACGTGGAATGTCAAGTGGATATGGTCTGTTGCCTTCCGTTCCTAATAGTGTATTCAGGATCCGGAGAGTGCTAACACACGAGAAACAGCCGACGTGCCGAACCCGATGTTCTATATGCCCGGCACTCGGATGCTGTTCGGAGATGCCAAGACGAGCTGTGATGGTGAGCGCACTTTGCATATTCCTTTTGGACGACGTCTCTTACTAACGTCTTGCAGCTATTAAGGCGAGCCTTGAAGCGCGGAAGTAGGTGCTACCTAGATCACGCGATGAATTGAACTCAAGCTCTTTGTTTCTGCCTGTCATTTTGCATCAGATATACCGCATTCATTAGCTGTTGATATACATACACCTCGAGACCTAGTACATATCAATCTACAATTTTCAGTCGGTTTCTCAATATCTCAAGGCTTTGTCCGTCGATGCTTAGTTATCTCCCGTAACTGCCTTGGGAAGAAAATGGAGTTGTTAGCGAGTGCTAGGTGGCTGCCGCTGGCTGCTCAAATTTATATATCTTCTCACTTGCGACCTGAATTCACCCAACTTGCCACAAATGCCACAAATCTCGACCTAGCTAGAAAAAATAACCTCTATTCCTGTACCTCTCCCTTCTTATCTGTACTTTCGCGCAAAAACTGACCTCTCGTCTGAACGTCATCTGTTGTGCTGGTTCTGAATCTGACGTGGCTAGCAAATCGAGCCCAAATGGACAGAGCAAGTTGAAAGTGGAGGCGAATTCCAGCACAGCAAAACCGCAAGATCGTAATAGAGGGGCATTGAGAGCTCCCAGGCCCAGGATTAAGCAATCCGATCGTGCGAAAGAAAGTTGGGAGTGGGGGGATCGGGTGTTCGCCGGAGAGATGCGACGCACAGACTAGGCTGGACGCTGCAGATCAATAGACCTGGCGCTCGAATGAGGCCACCGTATGCGACGATAGGAGTCGTGGAGGTGTTTCCCTTTTTTCTTCGCATTTCTAGATGCCCTCTCTACAAAGGAAGCTCCAAATGTATCGTTGCGCACTGGTCATGCTTGCTGAGATGAAATGCAAACCCAAGCAGCGGCCAGCACAAGTCTAGCCGGGCCACAAGCACACAGAGAAATCGGCGCAGAATGTTCCCATAAAGAGTGGTCAATGCTAGCCCACTGGATGCGTTCATTGGCTTGAGATCTGTATGGCTTCCACTAGTGTGATTTGCTTGTAGGTTGGCTACGCATGTTAAGGTAACTTGTGACGAACACACACCCAATCGGCGTGGGTGTTTCGAATTGAGTGGCTCAGAGGACTCAGGTAGCCACGCCAGGAGAGGGACCAGATCACGAGTTCAGAAGCTTATTGTATCGAGCTTCTGATTGACACTTCCTCTCAATCCAAGGCTCTTTTTCAGCAAGATCGTACCCCGCGTTCTAGCTCGACCTGACACGCTGCCTGCATGTGAGCCAACCTGGTCATACACGCCAGTCTACACCACGTACACGCCCAAAACATCCATGGAAGCGCCATTCAATGTGATCATCGTCGGCGGCTCCGTCGCGGGCCTGACGCTCGCGCACTGCCTCCACCGCGCAAATATCGAATATGTCGTTCTCGAGAAACGGGCGCATATCGCCCCGCAGGAAGGCGCTTCGGTTGGACTTTGGCCTACGGGAGGGCAGATCCTGGATCAGTTGGGCCTGTGGAAAGATGTAACAGGGGATGCGGAGGCGATTATGTGCCACAATCTCTTGTTTCCTGATGGATACGCGCTTACGCATTTTATGCTGGAGAGGGTTTATGAGAGGTATGTTGGGTTGGATTGCGTTGAGAGGGATTTCTGCTCGGGTTTGACGGATGGATGGACAGTTGGATGGATGCGGCGCTGACTTGCGATAGGTTAGGATATGGGCTCGTCTTCGTGTCACGGCAGCAGCTGCTCGAGTCCCTATACCGGAATTTACCAGACAAGACGAGGGTCCACATCAACAAAGCCGTCGTGGAAATCCAGCAGACGGAGGAAGGCGTCTCCGTCGTGACTCAAGACGGGCCCACATATAGCGGCAGCCTCGTCGTAGGCGCCGACGGCGTCCACAGCCGCGTGCGCTCGGAGATGTGGCGGCTCGAGGAGACCCAATATCCAGGGCTCATCGCGGCAAAAGAGAAACAAACTCTGACAGCCGAATACGCCTGCGTCTTTGGGATCTCCGCCGCTATTCCTGGTCTTCCAGCCCGCGAGCACGTTAACGTGTATGGGGACTGGTACGCGGTTCTGACATTCCATGGCAGTGACAGTACCTTCTGGTTTGTAATCAGCAGGATGGACCGCGTATATACGTACCCTGATGTCCCACACTTTACGGCGGACGATTCGGAGGAGCTATGTACGCGTCAGTATGCGGATGTGACTATCGCGGACGGTGTTTGCGTGAGAGATCTCTGGGAGAATAAGAAGGCTGCATCGATGACGGCGATGGAAGAGGGGGTTTTCGAGACGTGGAGTGCTGGACGGATAGTCCTTGTAGGGGATGCTGTGCGCAAGGTAAGATTTTCCCTACGTGATAAGCAAAAGGTCAGCGGCTCGATCTAATACGTCTCATAGATGACGGTTACAATGGGCCAAGGCGCAAACACCACAATTGAAGACAGCGCCGTCTTAGCTACCGTTCTTCATAAACTCGTCCACGAGCGGTCGGCGAAGACTAATCACCCAACTAGTGAAGAAATAGCGGCCGCCCTCGTGCAATTCCAAGCCTTGAGATACCCACGCTCAAAGACGATATACGAGCAGACCAAGTTCAGCATCCGAACCCAGACACGCAACGGCTTTGCTAAGCGAGTGATGGGCCGCTATATTATGCCGTCGAAAATCGACCATGTGACGGACGGGCTATCAAAGCTGATGGCGGACGGGCCGGTTGTTGGGTTCTTGCCACCGCCGGAGCGTAGCACGGATGGGTGGGAAAAGTACAGCAGTGATAGTAGGAAGGATGCCGCGAAGCAGGGAGCTACAGACTGGGTACGGTGGAGTGTTGTGTCACTTTCGGTTGTACTGGCTGTGTCGCTGCTGGCGAGATATCGGGCTGTGGGGAGCTGATAGTAGAGTGGTGGAGAGGTACGCGTTTGAGCCTAGATCGTCCAAGAGCTGTCAAGTTGATATGCATCCGTTTCAATCCTAGCCCATGTATTTCAGACTGACAATTGAATACAAACTAGACCGACTTGAGAGGAGAGGCCCCGTATTGATCATCATGGGAAATGGCCAATAATGAAACAACCGAAAAAAATAAACCCCAGGCGGGGGTCGAACCCGCGATCTTGAGATTTCCATTCAGGAGAATTCTTGGATAGACTGAGGGAGGATTAGCAAATGTTCAATTGCACATGAAAGGGCTGCGGGTACATACAGTCACACGCCTTACCACTAGGCCACTGGGGCGGTGAGGGTAGTGCAAAGCGCCACATTCTGCACACATAAACCAAGTATGATGAATCATTCTATTTTCGGGACGACGTGGAAACAAGGTCAGTCAACAAAGGAGGATCTTATACAAATAAGACACATAGGCCTTAGAGGGCTATTAGGTATCTTATACTTCAAGTTACTCGCATTTTAGTGGGCAAGCAAATAAACAAGTCTTTATCTAGCAGCCATATAAGCATTAAGTAGAAAATATTTGTATTTGTTGACGAGTTATGTACATTCAAAATGTATAAAGCGAATCCCGCGTGCTGGAATAGGCCACATGTGAAGGGTTATTATTTATATTCAACGATCTTGAATTAATTTTTGGTCTTGGTGATTGGGTGACGGAAGCTTTGATTCTAATCCCATGACCTGTCACTGATCTATTGGAGCTTCAAGACCTAGGCAAGTACTACCAGTCGATGCTGGTGAATGATTTCAACGTTATCTACTGTAGGTTGATCATGTTCCATGAAACTTGATGTGAAGGCCATCTGGAAGATTTAAATACTGAGTCATTAGCAAACCTAACTCAGACATTTCTCTTTCTCTCCCAGATTTCCATTCTTCCAACTTCCTACTCTTTCAGCCCAATCCTGTCATCCAGCATCTACGACTCAGCTTCAACGACAACCGCAACTGTTATCCATTTCGACCGAACCTACCTCTAACCTCCACGTAAATTCGCGAACCTTTCGTTATGGCGATGCTGTTGAACCCCATGGTCGTTCCCTAAATGCGCACTGAGGTGGTGTCATACGCCTCAGAAGTTCTCCCTGTCCCGTTGCAAGCTCGCTCGAAACGATCGGATGGGTCCTCAACCGACGGGAGCCCGACCCCCGGGCCTGATGGATTTATTGAAACAGACCTGCGTGCAGGGGGGCCCACTCTCTGAGAGGCACCCTGCGAAACCATAGCGCTGGTGCCTCGCAACCACCGACAGTATCAGAGGATAACTGGAGCAAACAGACGCTAGCTGATGACCCAACTGAGAGACATCTGCCGCGACCGGAAATTAAGTCTAACGGACATCTTCTTGACGGCCGCTGCTCAAGCTTTGAGTCAGCCCAAGATACCACCGTCACCCTTATTGTTCACGCCGAACGAACCGATACCACTAGCGGCGCATGGCTTGATACGGCTCGCAGACTATACAATTACTTGCGTGGCCAGGGACTGCAAAGTATACCCGTAGAGCTACTTGACGAGCGGCTCGACAAGGAGCCGTATATCTATTCGTGTCGGCAAGAGGATCCCATTGTCCCAGTCTGGCGGGAGGTTGCCGATACAATTCTCGCCGATGTCGGGCTTCAGGGCATTGTTAACCTCGCATGTCAGAGAGTGGGATTTGACGATGACGTTAGAAAGTGCCCTCCGAAAATCGTCATGGGGATTGATCGAAATGCAACCAGGGACTGGAAGGCGGTTCGTGAGAGCATCCTGGGGATACTAGAGTCCTTCAATCTGGGGTCAGTGGCGGTCCTAATCCATAAGGACATTAGCGCATTTAGCGGCTGGGAGGCCTAAGCTACGACGAGCTCGATAACCTAATCTGGGCCCTTCCACGGGCATGGTACGAGGGCATGAACCTGTGGAGAGACTGACCGACAATGCCTTCTGGGGGTTGAATGATCTGCCCCTCAATTTCGAGAGCCAGAAGCGATACATCGGTTTGGTAGGGTATGCCACATAGGGATTTTCGAGGGCGTTGGCTTGAGGAGGATGCACCGTCAGGGAGTGAAGCTCGGGAGGTATGGAGTGTTTTGTTCTTTTGTATTTGTGGTTATACCGTGTTTTTCTAGTTTTGAAATTCCGCCTAATTGCCCAAGGACCCCCTTCCCCTGCCAAAAAACATGTTTTCTCTTCCCGCACCCCTCCTCCACTTTTAAGTGGAGTTGTTTAATGCCCTCTGTGTTTTGTATAGTAAAGTAAACGTGCCTGCTTTGTGCGTATGGATTGCTTAAGGCTTACTTACCTAGAGGTTCACTTAGAGGTTTACTAGAATATTTACTTAAAGGCTTGCTAAGAGCCTGACTAGGCCTTGCAGCCGCGTTTATTTTACTATATAAAACCACTGGTGAGAAACTTACCACTTAAATTTAGAAAAGGAGTCTTAAGAAAGAGCTCCTGTCAGATAGGGGTTCTTCAGCAATTACGCGCTTTGAATCCTCTCCAGATCGAACATTAAGTCTTTTGGGTTAAAAGACTTTTGGGTTAAGAAGGCACCTTCGTGATGATACAAAGTGTAGTCGTACTAGATATATGTAACCATATCTTCAATCTGCACAAAATCCTCCATCTACTTGCCAATCCTCCAGTCAATTTTAGCTGTTTTCGGCCAATCTCATAAAGACCCCTATTTTAGTCCACTCATCGCCCAACTATCAGGACTTACACAAACGGCAAGGCCCTCCGCTTCCCATGAAAGTCACCGGGCAAGAACCGCCAAACCCCGGCTCCGATCTTCCTCGACAGCACGCCGGAGATCACATAGGGGATGAAGAAGGGCACATCCGCAGGCCAATTCCCGTTCACGCCATCTTCGAACGTGGCGTCTCGGCAGCCGAAGATGAATGGGTGGTGGCGTGTCTAGTGACCGCACTCCTTGTCAGTAAGTAGATACTTCTTGAAGGGAAGAGGAAAAAAAAAATAGAAATAAAACTCATCCGCGAACTCGTCGCAACAAGCTTCTTTTCAAAGGAGAGATAATTCTTATTGAGCACCTCCCCACTCGTATTAAACTCCTTCCTAATCTGCAGCAGATTGCTAATTTCCTCATGTAAATGCCGGACGAGCAGGTTCCCAAACTTATCCACTAAGCCTTTCAATACCGTTGCCTCATACCCTTCGCCGACTTGGCCCACCCGCTCCACATACCCCTTAAACTCCTCCATCGCGCTCTCGAACTGGTGATACTGCTCGAGGTTCTCCTTCAAGATACCCTCTTTGCCCAGATCCCGCTCGATCCTGGGGAACATGATCTCCTCCTCGAGGGTGTGGTGGTGGTGGATGATCTCGATCCAGATCTGGCAGAAGGTGAGGAAATCCTTGATGTCCGGGACTGTGGTGACCTGCGCGGCCTGGTTGTAGATGGCGTTGAGGCCGCGGATGTAGATGTTGTGCGAGACGGCCATTTCGTTTGCGCTGAAGATTGTTTTTGGGTCGGCCTGGGGGATCAGATTAGCGACTAGGATGGATAAAGAGATAGGTAGATAGATAGACGGAGTGTGCAGGGTAGTTTCCAAGACGACGGACCTTTTGATCTGTGTATCTGGGGTTTGGAGCCAGGTCGAAGGGTGTGTCTGCCCAGGGGGCTGATGTGCTGGGGGCCATGATTTGGACTGTGAGTATTAGATACAACGCAGTGTGAGAGAAACTCCAAGAAAGAGTGCAAACAAGCTCCTGCGCTATATTTATACTCTTGAAGAGACCATTATATGTCTCTAGATCATCAATTAGAAATTAAAAACCAATAGCCAATCCGGCAAAGTCAGCCAGCCCCCTTCTAGGTGGGAAGGTAGATACACCGCACAGCTGAACACTGCGCCACCGCTGGGGCAAAGGTTCGAAATGGGAAATCGACAGCGGCAAATTCACGTCCATAATAACATCGTTATCCACAGTCGCTATCCATGAAGAGCCAAAAAACGGGGTTTCCGGTAGCTATCTGTACAGTTCACTCAGCCCTGCATCACATCATCGAGTCCTCCCACCAATTAACGTGTAACAGCGGCCGCAAGTTGTCCCAATAACAAACTCGCGCTAGCCACATTTTGGCAGCTTTTGCGGCGCTAAGTCTCATGCTTACTCATCTTCGTGGACGTGATGGATTGAGCTATTTTGATAATGTTGAGGGTGATTCAAACGTGTACCACTAACCTAATCAAGGAAGTATGCCTGTGTGGTCCTAGCTTTATTGAGCTCTCTTCGGGGGTCAATATCGTATGGCTGTTTGCATTATTCTGGTGAGGAAGTTTCATCTCGATAGAAGGGGATGTATGATGAGAAGGCAACCTGTCACTCGAGGACCTAACTATACCGGGATAAAGGCAAACCCACGGACGTTGCTGGTTAATGAATTGCGATCCAATGAGCAGGGCTAATTAACCGACCCCATACTAGCTGTCAGAAAGAGTACCTGCCCTGGTGTACAAATATGTCACCCCCACCCTACATCTGACCAGCCGCCGCCTTAACAATAACATCAACAACAACCACCGGCATCGAAATCATGGGAGTATGCCCTGAATCACACGTCACAGTTGTTATCTCATTCTCCATATGGCTCACAGCCTTCCTCTGAATCTCAACCGGCATCGACATATCGTTCGTGCAAAGAAGGTACGTCGTCGGGATATCGCGGTACGCCTCGTAGCTCAGTTCCCCGTCCCAAGATGTCATAGAATGCGGCTCTAGTCTCGAGACCCAATCTTCTGGATGGATGGAGGGAGGGAAGTCGTTGTAGAAATTGGTGAGTGCGGCTGTTTTGTCGTAGATGACTTGGCCGTCCTGGATGATCTTTCTGTCAGTCTCTCAACCAGCATGTACCTCTCTGTCTAGCTTCGGTATTGAAAGATAACGTATGAATATATTGTAGGGAGCAGGAATGGATGGGGCTAACCTTGAATGAGAGAAAGGACGGGACCTCCTCCTTCCACCAAGCGGACATTACGCTTATCCCTTTCTTGACAAAGTATGCGGCCACATAGACAAGCGCAATAATTCCGCCTGGCTTCCCCTCCTTTTGGCGTACATTCCACCCTAGATCTTTGGCGCTCTCTGTACCAGGGATCCCGCCGTATGAATGCATAACGAGGACGATTCGGCGGCCTTCGTCCGCGAGGTTTGAAGTCACGGTGCGGATTGCCGTGGCGTCATCTGCCATCGACGAGGTGCTACCGATGGTCGGGAGAGCAACAGCCGTTGTGGGGTATCCATTTGTCTCTAGGAGGGCCCGCACAGGGTCATAGTATTCGGGGGTGTGGAAGGCTCCGGGGACGAAGACGATTGTTGGTTGCGCCATGGGGAAGGTATACAGGTTTCGGGGGATCAAGGCCACTTAGTTCAGTTTCTCTAGCCAAAATTAACTGTAATGTTTCGGCATTATATACACACATCAGGCACAGTATGCACGTGCGGAATGTGCGGACTGTGCTGATGCTGGTGCACGAGCGGGCTAGGCCGCCGCCAACTCGAGGGGTACCAGAGATGGGGACTCCTTAGGGGTCTCCCCAAGTATTTCGATTAATCAGCTGTTTACTAGTCTTCGGTTTGAGATCGTGATCGGGATCCCGCTAACTCGGCAGCTGAATCAAAGTAATCAATAGTAGCAGGCCCACAGGCGATGCCAAGAGTCAGCCACTGTCCGGTTTCCGGTGTTAAGAGCACGGGATTGGGGCAGCCGGGGGCGCGTCTACCCATTCTGTCTTTCAACTACCCAGAGATGCCGGAATAGCTAGTTTTTGCGAAGGGTACCAATATTTTGGTTCGGCTGATCGGCTCGATTGATGATTCACGGCCTGGGAAGATAGTTATGCGGGTGCTACCAATCCGCATTTCGCACGATACCACATCTGCTGTCGGAGACTTGCTCGACTTGGGAGGATACACATTGGAGATGCGTTGATGGTTGGGCTTCCCACATTCAATGATATCAAGAGTGTAAACCATAGTTCATCATGGAGCGTAGTCATTGGATAATCCTTCCAGTTGACAGAGATAGATCCTGACCATATAGAACATTCAGAAGCAATTGCCTCGCCTGCCTCCTAGCCCCGAAAGAAGTCATTCCGCGATACATTCGCAGAGCATCAATGCCATGCAAGATCGGCCACAGCCCGTGGTCTGCACTTAGCTCATGGTAAACAGCCTGGAAATCCTGGATAGCTTTTATGACAACCCACATAAAGCCCTGCGTCGTCAACAGGGGGACCCCGCGCTGGTCAAACGCGGAACTGCTTTCTAACACGGTAGCTAATCTGGTCACGAACAGCTGGGTGCTGAGAAGGGATTCGCTCAGCCGCCAAAGCGTCAACGTAATCAGGAAAAGGGAGATGAAAGAGGCGGCCTCTTCGACAAAGCGTGTAAAAAGACGCTCGTCTAGCTGTAGGTAGAATGATAGGGAAGAATGGAGTAGTTCCGGGACTACTATGATATTCTTGAACTGCATAAGATCGGCTGCGGGAGAAGGATCGGTTGCGAAAGGCGAGAAGCCGCGATGGCGCATCTGAAACATGAGAAAGCGTCTAAATTGTAGTAGCTGGTCTTGATCACCTCCGCCCATGTCTTGCACAGGACCACAGACCAAGTAAGGCATCAGATGTGCGAAGCGCAGCGCAGGGATTGCGCAACAAAGCAGACTGGCTCTAAGGCCCCCGCGAGAGCGAATCGCGCCCTCGAAGCCTTGAAGGTGCGCATTTGTGGCTTCTGGATCTAGCAAGCGAGCTTCTGTTATAGCAGCCATGATAATCCCACCAAGGATCTCGTCGGTAACTTGGCCACCGCTTTGGCGGAGGGCATCATTCAGAAGTTGATACGCTCGATGCTTGCGCTCGACTACTGACATCCTCCCATCGCTAGTTCCGGTGTTTGTAAAGAGTCCATTTGCTGCAATAAGCATCCACCACATCGTGATACTCGAGCCTAGGGAAATCGGAAAACTGACATCGCGAACAGAACTGAAAATGGTGTCTGTGCGCGTACCGTAAACGTGCGCGGGAACGCGGAGGAGGTCTGCGAAATGTCAGCCGGGTGGCCAGTAAAATTGCTTGGTCCGCTCACAAGAATGCAGCAGAGAGCGGTCTTCGGGGGCGAGAACACAAGGTAGCCGGCACAATGGATCGAGCGAAGAGGTAATTTCTCGTATATTTGGAAGCGAAATCTGGTGCGAAACGAGTGCCTGTTGCTGTGCCTCGCTTGAGCGCGAGGTTGGTGGAAGTTCCGTCGCGGTCTGCGTTGGTTTTACCTCCTTTTCTTTGTGCTTTGATGGTGCTGCGCCGATCCTCCAGGACAAAACAGCGGGTTTAGAGTTGCCAGTAGGCGCCATTCTGCCATTTTTTCACATTCACACGATCGACTGAGCGCCGGAAAAATTGTTCCCTGTTCTTTCACGAGGTGAAATGGGGAGATAAATCGCGGGTTTCAGCCGGCCGCTAGCGAGTTGTGAAGCCGACCGGAGGGAGAGAAGAGTGGATCGTCAGCGGGACACCAAGCAGTGTGAAGAAGCGACGCTTCTTTCCCCGTGCAAAGTCTGGACCCTTGTCTTATCTCCGCTTCATGGAGGGGCACCGCCTCACGACCATTTCCGCCCAGTCCTTGTGTCGCCATTTTGCTGTGGCTCGATTGGCCTAACAGAAAAGTTTGCGGGCATCGGTTTTGGTAGATTTTGCGATTGGCAGAAAACACTGGTGTGACGAGTCAGCGCGGAGCCTCCAACAGTTGTCCTCGTCAATCGAAGCTTATAACTCCACGACAAATGTCAGCCCTATAAGCAATGACAGCCACGAGTCAGCAAGATTTAGTCTGGCTTCCCTTGGAATGCTCACCCTGCGTTTGCCACTGGCCGGCCTGGAGGCGAGAGGACACGCGAAGCCAGCCACGAGGGGACAGGTTCCTTGTGGATGAAATTGGCTTCTGCTGTCGTACGATTTGCCCCACAGGACTGTTTTCTTCGCACTTCGCATGATGGGCGATCGTGGTTCATCATTGTCGATCGGCGCTGGTTTAGGCGAAGGGGCATGGACTGGCGAGGTTCTCAGCCGCCACGACAGGGGACAGGGATCAAGAGTTGTTGCAATACATCTTGCCAGGCGGCTTTACCGAAGATTTACAGACCGGGCAGACGATTTGTGAACTATTCGTGGGAGGAAGGGGGTCACGTTTCGTGCTCGGCCTCGAAGGCAAACTCGATCTCGAAATTCATGGATGGAAGCTGGAGAGAAGTTCAGATTTTGGTCAACAACTTGAAGACTGTTGTCAGAAGATGAGTTCCATTGCCCCTCAACAGATCTGGATGGAAAGGCGTGAACGGCATGGTGAGGCTAAACACATCTGCTGTCTCATGTTGCGATACTAGCGCGAAGGAGTTGGAACAAATGTGGCGGTAGACAATATTGAGCTGGGAAGGCATTAAAGCAGAAGCATCAAGGGAATCAAGCCTTTCTCTCGCTTCTCTCTGCTGGCGACCCTTGTGTTTATCAAGCCCCCCACGCCGGGAGCGCGGCACCAGAGAGCTTGTCTCAGTGCCTGGCCAAGACCGCCAAAGTCAGCACTAAGCCTTGACTGCTCTGGTGGACGCCATAATGTGCCTGAAGAGGACTAGCTGGTATCAAGCGTCGCGCTTGATATTTGACTTCTCTTCACCAAGACGGAGTATTGACACTCCTCAACGCAGGTATATTTATATCAACCTCAAAATTGTAGCGCTATTGCTGATACAACCGGTTGCCCATGGTTAGCATAATGCGACGAATATACCAAACGGCTTTCGAAAGAACCAAACACCACCAGCACAGTCGAACATCAGAAACTTCACTAACAAAACTAATCGCCTGATCAAATATCAAATATGAGCCAATAGATCAAAAAAAACATATGCTGGACGTTGGGAGGAATGTTAGAGCCGAGCGTATTTGATGGCCGCTAGCCCGCTCAGCATCGCACGGACAACACGTCGTTTCAGCATCATGTGCTGCCCGCGGTCGGATAATCTCATCCGATAGCCTATCAATGGACAAACATATCTTCGCTTATGGGCCTCAGGAAGAGAAGGCAGTGGCCGGACCCGGAGTTTGATGTTGTCATCCTGGAGGGGCACGACGACTAATCAACAATCCTGTGCTACGGATCCCCTCGCGGCCGGGCTATGGTGGCCGCTTCTAATTAGGGATCCAATGTGCTCTGCTCTATAGAATGATGATGGCGACTGGAGGAAAGGTCTGAGACGTTGGAAAAGCAAGATTGTACGGCGCTAACAATGCGTCGGCGATATGCTGGCCCTGGAGGTGAAACTCGGTGGACAATGTCCCAAGGCGCACGGGCACTAAATACATACCTGCTTGGTCATAAGGCGCATTTGATGAGAAGAAGCCGATTCGGGTCGGATGACGCCACGGTCTCTTCCTGCTTACTGGCTCTGCACCGCATCTCCGTTCTGATGCAATATTCGTAGACTAGCGCAAGTACCTGCTTATTACCATAATAAAGTGTATATGCTGCCTCTAAGGGAGAACTTAAGCGTAAATGGACACTCAGGGAGAGAAGCGCATGCTTTCAGAGCACCGGTGCTGGCCCCTAGGATATTAAGGAACAGGATGATCATGGGGGGGTATATGATTTCCGGGCGCGCATTATTACAATATTCTGACATAGAAGAGTTATACTAGTGCTTGGGAGTCTGTAGTTTGATAAACAAGCATAAGTTTGATCAGCAAATTACTGAAGTATATATAAGAAATATATGGCTTATTCCGATGCACAAGGGTTCTTGACAACTAGCAATTATCTTTATTATTATTTATCTTTGCTGATAACCAGCTAACCATGAAAATACTAATACCGTCTTCAAAATAATCCCAACACCTTCCTTAAAATGTTTACGTTCGAGCGATCCGATAATCCGTGCTTTGGGCCACTGGCGCACCGTTAACGACAGTGATCAGAAACCATACCTGTTTCTATGTACACTACTAGAACCGCTATTGAAAGTGGCACTAACCAAAAAAAGAGTTTTATTCCGGTTCATACGTGATAGTACAAATCCTGTCTGTCTACTCAGGCAAACTCCCCAGGTCCACAACCCAGTCCGAGAAGATACTCGGCCAGTCCTGCGGGGCCTCCATAAGACCATCGACCGTGTACGCTTCCAGTAGACTACTATTCGGCTGGTTGCCACGCCCACCCGTCGGACTATCATTAGAAGATGGCGGGTTTTGTTCCAACGCCCGCCAAAAGTCCGTCTGCTGGAGAGTGCCGTTCATGACTGGACAGCGGCTGATTGCACTGCCGCTTGATTGTGGGGTTTTGATGCTGGTGTTACGACATTGTTCAGAGGAGGCTGGCGATCCTGACACTGTCGTCGTCTTTGTGCAATGGCTGGTATCTGGAGTACTCAGCGGCGCGAAAGTCTGCACTAGGATCCCCAAGACCGACTTGAACATGCAAAACCCATCCGGGAAAGGGGTTGAGCTCGACGAAACGGAAAGCGTGTCCATGCGATGGATCAAACTCTCCAGGTATATCAGCATCTTCGCCCGGGAATTTGTCTGGAAGTTGTCCCATCCTGCACTATCATCCGTCTCTGGACGGGAGAAACAGAGATGCGAAGCCATGCTGATTGTGACGATGAGCTGGGACCACTCGCGGATGGTAAAGAGGAGGTATTCCTCCAGTGGGGTTGAGAGGAATGTTTCGAGAAAGGTTGTGATATCGGCGAGGCACGAATTCGCTATGTCGAGGATTTCTGCGTCGGTGTAGTCAGAAGGGGAAGTGAAAGGCTCTTCCGGATTGTATCTGGTTTTCGAGCGCTGTGCTGGTTTCACCGGGAGGAAAGTGATGTTGAGATTTATAAATAGCAGGGCGAGACGTATCGAGACTAAAAAGTTAGTGACGAAACGAAAAAACAACCGAAGTCAGTACAACGGGCAGCGGGACGCACTTCTATCCTGTATTTCCCCCGAGAGTTCCACTTCAAGGCTCTCAAGCTCGCCAGTGAACTCCTTGACCGTTTTACTCACCTCAGATTTATTCGCACAAGGTGAGGGTTCGTCAGGATGCAGTGGTTGAGCCTGTTTAGACCCAGCTCGTCTGTCGCAAATATGTTTTGCAATGCTGCCGGTAGGCTCGTATCCCGTAACACGTCCGGCCAGCTCGTGGACCCGCGCATATTGCATGCTCGTGTTAAGTGATAGGTGTGGTCTTAGTCGCCGCAGCGAGTCAAAGTATGATCCTGACGTGCTATTGTCCTTTCGCACGCGTTGGAAAAGCCCGGAGAGGCTATTCGATTGTGGAGTGTTAGAGCTCCCCTGATATCGATGGGCGAAGAGTGTCATATCAGGATAGCGCGCTTACTGAGATGTGAGGCTGAAGCAGCCAAGGCAAGTATCTTTTTCTTCCTTGGCAGTATCGCTGAGCAATGAATCGAGCTCCAAGTCGGATGCCATTGTGTTAAGGATCCTCAGGTAGTGGAATAGCTGGCTGCGGATGGGGTGGAGATGAAGTGGGAACCTGTCATCGTTTGTTAGTTATTCGATGAAGAATCCCTGGAGGCTAAATAAGCAATTTCAACACACCAAGCAATGTACACTAGCAGCCCCTGTACATAGTCCAGGCTTTGTTCTCCGTGAAGGATGACTCGCTCGCTGAGAACACGTCGGAACCTCTCGTCCGTCCGTTGTTGTAGACGAGGGGTACGAGAGGAGGACACAGTTAAAATGGCAAGCAGTAGGAATGGACGATGTACAGTCATGGAAGCGGCCGATGTGGTGTCCGGTATATTGGTGAACGGAAAATACGAGTTTCGTTGTCTGAAGAGCGACAGGAGTTTCTCTGCCTCTTGCATGTCGATGTTCAGGTTTGGCTCTGGAACTCCAGAGAAACATGTGGAGTGCAAGGGCTGATCGATTGACTTCGGTGTAGGTATCGATGTGGCACTGCTATAAAGGGCGCCGGCCTGCGGCAACTTGTCCTGAAAGGCGCGGCGATGGACGTCAAGAATGTGGCCGAGTCCGCTCATCCTGGGCGGACTACCTCTACAAAGCTCAGAAACAACATCTTCATCGTTTCTATTGTCGCATTTTACCGGCTTAGGCTTGGTCAAAGGCCCTCCATTCCTTGCCGGCGGTTAGTCGGGGATACCAGGGCTGCTGGTGTGAGGATGAATTGCTTACCGTGGCTGCCGCGACCGGATGGGCGTATATGTACACTGATAGCCGTACGATGCACATCTAAGATGTTGAATTGTATGTCCACTGGTAGTTATTTCTGGCCACGGATCATACATACCTCCGACAAGCGTCTCCGTCGAACCCCTTCTCATCACGTAAACATCGAATCTTACGCGTGCGGCACGGATCGCAGGCGCGGGTCGCTCGAGGGTGGGGGCGAATATACTCTAGGTCTTCGTCAGGTCTTAGTTTGCAGTGATCCATGGCTTGACCTGGGCAGTTTATCACCAATGTCGAGGTTGAGACGTGCGCTGGTGGAGAGGAAAAGTGAAGCCTAGCGGGCGCCACGGCAGGGGAGGGGCTAACCGCACTGGGACTAGGCTTGCCAGGATGTATCGAAATGACCAGGATCTCAGTCGTGAATATTCGAGAAGGATCTGTGAGATTCGATATGATACTCGGGTTTGAATATTCGAGAAGGCTCTGTGAGATTCGATGTAAATTGTGATTGAAAAATTATGGAGAGAAGGTATATCTAGTGCACTTGGGGATGTGATGTTTGCCACTTTATGTCTATGCCTCGAGGAGTACACCTCTATTTATCATTATGGCGAAGACCTTCGGCACTATCCCCGAAAACATTCCGGGAAACCCCACTCCTTTTACCCTGCATATCCCCGATGAAGCCCTGAACGAATTGAGGCAACTCATCAAACTATCCCCGATCGGCCCGAAGACATGGTGGAACCAAGACACAACAGGCCAATTCGGCGTCTCACGCTCCTGGCTCACGGAGGCGAAAGAGACCTGGCTCTCTGATTTCGACTGGCGCAAGCATGAAGAGTTCATCAACAGCTTCCCGAACTTCAAGATTCCTATTTCCGACCCTGAAGCCGGCTCCGTCGATATCCACTTCGCCGCGCTGTTTTCGAAGAAGAAGAATGCAATTCCGATAATATTTCTCCATGGTTATCCGGGGTCCTTCCTGGAGTTCTTACCTATGATGCAACTTTTGACGGCGAAGTACACGCCGGAGACCTTGCCGTATCATGTTATTGTACCCTCGTTGCCGGACTATGGGCTGTCAGGTGGGGCAAGTGAGAATGTCGAGATGACTCTTGACCAGGCAGCAAGGATTATGAATCAGTTGATGGTTGATCTGGGGTTTGGGTCCGGGTATATTGCTCAAGGAGGCGATCTGGGGAGTATGCTGACTAGGATCATATCCGTTCAGTATGACGCCTGCAAGGCGTTCCACGGTACGTGTCCCGAGGCGTACTTGCGCTGTTAAGAGCGATGAGACTAACTTGAGTTATGTTCAAGTCAACATGCTAGTGCTGAACCCCGACCAGGCGCCTGGGTCGATGGCCGACCTCACTCTCGACGAGAGGGAACACCTCGAACGAACGAACAAATGGCGGGAGACTGGTTTCGCCTACGCGTTGGAACATGGAACACGGCCTTCTACCATTGGCCTTGTGATTTCTTCTAGTCCACTTGCTTTGCTAGCATGGTACATTCTCCCTGTTAACTTCATCATCGCATTAGAGTCAGAACCAGGCTAACAATGGTATATAGGATCGGCGAAAAACACCTCGAATGGAGCGACCCTCGAAATCCTATCCCACTCGATACAATCCTCGGCATGGTGACGTCCTATTGGTTTACATCGACGTTCCCGAGAGCCCTGTACCACGCCGAGCTGGTCAAGAACGTCCTCGCTGGCAAGTCGCACCCGGTTTCGCTGGAGAAACCAATGGGATACTCGCTGTTCCCGTATGATCTTGTTCTTGTCCCGCATGCTTGGGCACAGGAGACTTATCCCAATCTTGTTCTCTTCAAGAACCATAGTGCCGTGAGTGATCCTTCTCGTATACTTGCTGATGACCGGGGGCTAATCAAGACTACAGGGTGGTCATTTCGGGGGTCTAGAACAGCCTCGCGCATTTTTGGAGGATGTTGAGGAATTTGCCGAGAAGGTGCGCGGGACATTCGAATAGATCATTTGGGGGGGTCTAGGATGGCGGACCTAATGGCCAAGCGGCTCGCTGAATTGGCCATGAGAGGACGGGCCTAGTTGAATTTCTGTATTGAAACGTGTCTCGAGGAGAATTTGACGGTCATTTTTGTTCTATTCTAGGTCAGGTTTATGACGTGGAATGAAGGCAGAGGCATAATTAAATATGAATATATCAGAAAATGGTGGGGGAAGAAAACAAAATGCCCCTCTATGTAATGGGAAGATAAACTTCAAATACGGGATAATGCAGGGTACAAATTGAATGGAATGGCCTGTGAGAATGCTTGCCAAAAGTTCTAGACACTGAGAGTATATTTATGTCTTAGAAGCAGTTACCCTCAACCAGGGCCTCGGGTTTCAGCTCCATGGGATCCGAGTAGAGGTAGTACACAGACTCCGGGATACCCTTAAAGGCCTCTTCCCAGCGTGCATCAGTGTTGTTCCCTTCGTCGACAAGATGGATCCAGATACACTTCATCCACTCGGGACCGTACTGGCGGTACCTGTATATAGTCACAATCGGTTAGTACATGTCGTCGCCAAGCAAAGGTCGACTCAATGATAGCGGACTCACGCATAAGCATAAGCCTCAGGATCACTCGCGCTCGAGTCTCCGATTCCCAGATAGTGCTTGCCGGGGTACCAAGAGTGGATATCATCGATCCGACCAGCCTTGTATTCGAGACTGGTGCCCGCAGCCAGGAACTGCAGGAGGCCCTCGACGCCCGTGTAGGTGAGGTTCTTCAGGAGGATGGGCCCCGTCGACGAGCTGAACTCCGTGTGGATGAAGTCGTGGAGCATCCCGTAAAGCTGCCACGGCGAGCCGGTGAGGTAGACCCAGGCTGGGTCGACGAGGTCGCTGATGGCCGAGTAGAGGGCTGGCATACCCGCGACAGGTGTTGCTTCTTCGATCAACGTGGCCTTGATGGCGTCGAGGCCGCTTCCGGTGATCTTGATTGTGTCATCGATATCTGTACTCATGTTAAGGCGTGTTAATCCATATCGGAGTGAGGGATGGAATGAGATAAGATGGCATACCGGAGATTACACCCCACCCCTTCTTCCCAGACTTATAGATAGTATTCGTAAATGACCTCTCATCCCCTCTGCGCAGGACAGCCCGTCCCGTCGCCGTCTTAGACTGATCACAGGAGCCGAAACTCCCCTGGTCCTCGGCCATCCCAGCATCATCGGTCCCATTGACGCGCGGCGCTGTCTTGCCAACGTTGAACCCCCAGCTACATCCGTCGACGTCCACCTCCACTGTCTTCCCTCCGACAGGGGTAGTCGCGAACCATCTCGCGCGAGTTTGCAGGATTTCCTGACCCTGCTCGTCGATGTCGATTCCGCTAGATGCTGCGAAGGCGCTGAAGACGGCAACGACTTCGTCAACCGAGCTGTTGGTGTAGGTATAAGCTTGGACGGTTGATTGGTGCTGCACGGGACATGTTGAGGTCTCGTACGCTGGAGCGTCGAAGAGGAGCACGTTTTCGGTTGGTCCTAGATTCGACCCGTGCGAGTTGGATGGGAGGGCAGACGCAATCGCCGGAAGAAGGGAGGAGAGGAGAACGGGAAGATAGGCCGCCATGGTCAAGCTTGTAGACCACAGATGAAGGAAAAAAAGAAAATAAGAGAAAATAAAGGAGTGACTGTAGACCAAGAGTACTCGGCGAAGCCTTGGATAAGCTCGCAGCTATTTAATCACACGCTACAAGGCACTTAGGCACTAGCCGGCGGATGTAAGCACTACTGCATAAGCTGATTAATCTTTTTCTATTTTGACGAATGCGCATCACTAATCACTTTAAAGAAGGCTGTTCGCATGGCCAATTGAGATAGAGTTGGCATCCATAGGGTGCAGACACAATCCACTTCTCCTCTCCGTGCGCCAGCCGCAGTTCTTCAGCTGCACACCTGATTTCCTAGACATGGCTCGCCAGAACCGCATATATGTAGAATGGTGTCGGCGAAGCAGAAACTTGGGCCCACAGGTGTATTTCCAATGGTTCTGTTGGGGTTGTTGCACGTGTTCCAACGCTTACCAAGATGTGTATGCTCGCGTGTCGATTGCCCGAAGCTGATCAAAATGGGGTTATGAACCAGACTCCGCTTGTTTCACCCTCATAAAACTTGCCCCTGGAGATGGCACCGTTAGCGCCAGAGCTACCAGGGAGGGTTTTCTGGACACCGAATTTGATTGGCGTGGGGTACTAGTGCGAGGAAGCCTTTATTTTTCAGCAGTCAGAAATTTTTCTCGCCGATCATTCGCGGTATCTTGCCTCTGAAATGCGGGCTTTGTCAACATTTTTGGCGGAGTAAACACTCGGACGCGTAACAATATGTAACTATCAATGATCGTGCTAAATAGCCTCGCTGGTGCAAGGTTGGGAACCACACTTGAGTGCGATTACATAGGGCTGCACGATGCCTCTGTATTGAGGTTGCCAGTCAGATCCTGGAGTACAATGCACAAGAACCACCGTGCTTTGTTCAGGTCTACATAATAAGCCAAGGCCACTGGAAGGCGCGGCCAACAGCACCTACCCTAAAGAATCGATCCGCGCCGCCGCTTACTGGTCGCACCTTCCTTTGTACATAATTCTACTCTACGCCATAGAAGGCAGGCGCGTTTCTTACGTCCAGGTTCGCCGAAGGGAACTTACATGGAAGGCATGCCGTAGGAAGGGAAGCCTGATGGCAAGGAGTTGACGTGGAAGGAGTTATACAAGTACGAGTATTATAAGAAGCGGTAGTCGAGCGATAACATTGATTGCATCTTAAATATCATGCACACCTGATTGATCTAGGGTTATATAGTCCTAGTAGCGGTCTCTAACCTGTAGCTCCACGGTATGTCACACAGATACCTGTGCTCTAAACAAGCTTAAAGCTTCCCATCATCATCGCGATAATCCACATCCCGCTCAGGCCAGCTCCCACTCCGGATCAACCCGTCAATAGTCTCGCCCCAGACACTCCTCCCAAATGCTGCAACCATATCCATCCCGTTGAGCAAAACCCCCGTCGTCCAGATCTTGCCATCATTCACGTACCGCTTCTCGACCCAGTTCACTCCAGGCGCTTTCTGCCTGAAGATAGGGAGGAAGAGTCTTGGCGCAGTGGCGGTTTTGCCCTCGAGCAGGCCAGCGCGGACGACGGGGTCGTTGCCGCCGCAGACGGTTAGCAGTGCTGTGCAGTTGTCGTGCACCTTGCGGATGTAGGCTAGCTCGGTTTCGCTGGGCTCATAGGCGAGATGGTTTGCCCCCATGACAGCGATGTCGAGCGGTGGGCAAGAGTCAAAGGAGTCCTGGAGGAGTTGCTTAATATTCCGTACGCATATAGCGGCGACCAATGATTGGGAGAAGAACGAATGACATACGGTGGGAATCACTTTCATTCCGCCCGTAAGATTCGCGGGTGTATCTCCGGTTTCAGTCACCCAGTGGAAGACAAACTCGGGCACCTGGGCCTTGATTTCGTCGGGGAGGATTTCCGGAGGAAAGTCCTTGAGGAAGGAGCGGCTGATGCCGGAGAAGAAACCGAAGGGAGCGATGTCAAGCAGCTCAGTTGTACTAGACACCTCTTTTAGTACGTCCCTGTGTTTCTGATCAAGTAGAATCTGCAGTAGCTGAGACGGGGGAATTTGGCGTACCTGTTGAGCAGGATCACACCAACGCGGAGGGGACGTCCTGGGTTGCGGAGATCGATGGGAGCCATTTCAATTGTTGTTGATGGTGTGTATATGTCTTTTGCTCTTTATGAATGTGTTTAAGATGATTTCGAGGGAGAGAATGGTAGCCACTGTGCCGACTTTATACTTCATTCGCGGTCCTAATTTCCTCCCCAAAAAGGTTAGCTCGCGTTCCGCCCCCAATAGCTCGCCTAAACTTTCCATCCGCCCTCCGGCATCCGGTTCGACTTTCCATCCGCGCTCAGGTTTGGCAGCCTAGAATCACATACTGTGAAGGAATGAAGTATATAGGTGGTAGTTCAGGCTGTCCATTGAAGTAGAGGAACACGAGATTTAGTGTCATCAAGGTGATGAATGTTCAATGCACTTGTGTACCGATTATCTCATATCCTGGAACAAAACTCTACAGGCAAACATAGGTAAGCCCAGTAGACAAAGAAAGAGGAGGCAATTGAAAAAGGGATCTTACAAATGCTTGAAAACATGCCTAACCAGCGCATTATATACAGTACCAGCTGACATACTGCAATCCCAATCTAGTGCCAAGGCCATGTTCCTGCCAGCACCACGTATGATACCACGGGTAATGACTCTTACCCCGATCTCGTCTCTTCACCACTGGATACGCGAATGCGAACAAGAGAGCATGGTATTATTCAAACACCCCCCTGGAGTCTATCACAGTCTTGAAAGGTGAATTTGCACATTTCCTAGCTGCTAAACGCTCCGTGGCTTGGTTATGTGCATGTTTATTTCGCTGGATGGAGATATGCGGGGGTTCTTCTCTGGAACAATGTGGGCTGTTGTAATTGTGAGTCCATAGATGCTAGATGTGTGGGCGAGTGGGTGTCTTAGAGGAGAGGCTAGGAAGTCTTTGGGAGTACGTTATCGACTGCTCTATTAGCATAAACGGTTCAAGTGTGGTCTGTATTGATGTTCCTATTAGTAGTCTACTTGTCGCCTACTTCTTTCTTGCACACTTCTTTCGCCTACGGCTGATATATATACACTAGTCATGGATAGCAAATCTTACAGATCTTGCTGTCTCTACCGTCCCCGCTAATCCTGCCAGTAGCGTCCCCTGCACTGTCAGTGCTACGTACATGAGAGCTGGTTGCGTTACTAGATCCGCAAAACATACGTCTTACTTAGACCTGTTGATGAGGTTGGGTAGTCCGTGTCGTAGCTTATGTGTCGGGCTTACGGTCCCCGATATGAGTGATCAGACTTTCAAGGAGGAGTGGGGATTTGAGCCGCCGTTTCGCAAGAAGGATATTATACCTACTGCGTGATAGCGACTAGTCGACAAGAACCGAATATCTGCGATTGGGCTGACTTCTATATGTGTGATAACGTTCGACTCACACTCATATGTGCACCCTACCCATCAATCTCCACATGGTTTGCCCCCTTCTCCCACTAGATGACATTGAAATTATATGGCAAGGTTCGCCTGAAAAATCACGACGTACCACGGGAGAGAGAGAGAGAGAGCGACACCATCGTGGACACCATCATCTAAATCCTCGGTATCTGAAGCCGAGCTGGGAACTTACCTCTGGGTAAACATGCAGTAGTGATTGATAGGATCCTCTGTGTTCTGTCCATGTAGTGTCAACGCTGTGGTATCCCATGTGGCCATAGGCCCTCAACTATTCGTCATCAGATGAATTATTTCCTTCCCTGGTGTTCTGATATCTTAAACACAGTACTAGGGGAATATAAATTCCATTACGACGCGCCAAGTGCATGTAGGATTAGCGACACAAGTATCTCCCCTTCCTCGAGACGCATGAGGGTCGCAGCGGAATCCCTGCACCTATTAAGTTGGCCGGGCTGGGATCCGCCGCTCCCCGAATCCCCATCCTACCTACATAACCCAACGCGGACCGGGTTGACGGCGACTCCGAATCCCGCCCATTGATTACAGAGCAGTATCCACGCATACGCGGAGCGGACAGTCGCCTTCGACAGGTTACTCCGCTCGCAGGGTCCACACTCCATAGACGAGCCAGATAAATGCACACTAACTAACTAATTTAATAACCATCTCCGAGCGTAGATACGGGCAGCGCAGCGGGCACATAACGTCAACATCCCGACCCTTGTAAGTTTTTTGTCCTCAAACCAACCAATCACACCACGCCCGCCGAACGCGGCCGCAAAGCCGGCGGCGCAGCGTGTGGGGAATTATGGGCGAAGAAAGTAACAATCCGCGCATGTTGGGCAATCGGATTGGACGTTGCGCTCTTGATCGGCGGCGGTTCTTTGTTGAGCTCGTTTTGGGCCCTTGCGTCCACTCATCCCGATTGCGCTTTGCGTCACTTTTTTATGTGCCGCGGTTGATTTGTGGATGGATTCAAGAGCAATGACCTCGTATTCTCCTTCGTAACTTTGGTCGGATTTCTAAGCTGGTATGGATGCATGTCGGGTTTAGGGGTGACTGAAATGTTTGGTATGACCCGGTAGGTATAAATATCGTCTTGTGCAACTGGAGTCAGTAGCAGAGACCATGAGTACAGCCTTCTTTTTCTTCTTTACCATCGCTCCTGACACTCTCGTTGCTTCCCAGACCCTCTAACAACACCTTGAAGTTATCAAAAACATCATCATGCCCACCACCGGTGCAGAACTAGTCTTCGGAGGCGCTTCATGGGCCTCCGCAACGGACTTCGAAGGCACCGAAAAGCAAAAACAAGGCCTCTCGACCCTCACAGGAGCGGGAGTCAAAATCATTGACACGGCGGCGATGTACGCGGACAGCGAGGAAATTCTCGGCCAGCTCGGCGCCGCCAGGACACACGCCATCGACTCGAAGTACCCCGCTGGGTTTGGGCCAGAGCCATCTACCAAGGAGGACATTATTGCAACGGCCGAGAAGGGCCTTGAGAAGATCAAGGCTGATTCGTTCGACGTGTATTATATCCACGCGCCGGACCGTCGCGTCCCGCTTGAGATACAGCTGGAAGCTATCAACGAGCTGTACCAGGCGGGCAAAATCAAGCGCTTTGGACTGTCAAACTATCTGCCTGGTGAGGTCGAGGATGTAGTCCGGCTTGCGAAGGAGAAGAACTGGGTTCTCCCCTCCGTCTTCCAGGGAAACTATTCCGCCGTCGCAAGGCACGCCGAGACTGAACTGTTTCCGGTTCTTCGAAAATATGGCATTCAGTTCTATGCCTACTCTCCCATAGCCGGGGGCTTTCTCACCAAGACCGTCGACCAGCTTCTGCAGGGCGCGCAGGGCCGCTGGGATCCTTCGACCTTCCTAGGCGCACTGTACCACAGGTTGTACAATAAGCCTAGCATGCTCGAGGGGTTGCGGCTCTGGGAGAGCATCTCGAACGATACGGGGATTCCAAAGGTGGAACTTTCATATAGATGGGTGGTCTATAACTCGGGCTTGAAGAGGGAGCATGGGGACAAGGTGGTCTTCGGATCGAGGACTTTGCAGCAGCTGGAAGAGACTCTTGCTGCAATCAACAAGGGCCCGCTGGGCTCCGACGTGGTCGAGAGGATTGAGGAGGTGTGGAGGCTCGTTGAGAAAGATTCGCCGCTGGATAATTTTAATCAGTGATCAAGCAGTTTGTTCCTAGAATTTCGTCAGCTTTTCCTTGTCTATAACAAGTCAATCTCCAATATACAAAATTCCCCGAGATCATGTTGTATTCTGACAGAGCTTTTAGACCCGTATGAAGCTCAGTTTCCCGAAGAGCTTTGCACTTAAAAGGGTGCTAGAGATGGACGTTGAAGCCTGGTAGACATACGTGTAGGCAGCGCGTTGCGGGCCAGCTGTAGTCACTGCCCAAGGCTGGTAGCAAAGAGGGAGAATGAACATAAAAATGGAAGACTCTACAGTACAAGTACAAAGTATACCAGAGTATCCGTGTGAGGTTCCGAGAGTTGTCCAACATTGCACTGCACTAGGTAGCATCACATGAATTGGGACTAGGTAGTGTTGTTTGTATCCTGCGGCTCTTTGTACCCCCACAATTCTACAATTCCGCCCTCCTTGACCAACGCAATACATCTCCAGCATCGAGAGAGACCATCAGTTTCAGTTCGAAGGATACCCAGGTTTATATTTCTCCTAGCGCTTTTGATATCACACTACCCATTTACTAACCCCTGTGGTCTGTGTAAGATTCCACTCGACAGGATGCTTCTGCTTGATCTACCTGCTGAGATCCTCTGGGGGTCTAGTGGGCGTTAAACTACAAGCCCGGTGATTGCAACTGCTTCCTCTAAGCCTGTCATCCACTCTACGATGCCTTTTAACGACGATTTCTATGATTACTTTGTCCATCGCCGCAAGCGTTACTCAAGACTTTTACTCTAAGAGGATGCACAGGACGGCGCAGAGGCATGTGTTCGCAGTTTGTTGTCTCATGGCGCAAATCCCTGCATTCAGTCAGCACTCGATCATCGAGAAAACGTGCGGGGATGATGAGCCATCTTATGAGTATATCAGTCGTTGCAGGCATGTGGCAGAAAAGCAAAACTGGGAGCTTTCCACGGCAATATGTTGTGCAGTACGGCAGGGGGACATCCGCATTGTCAAAATGCTACTAGACCCTGGAGCCAATATCAATGGCGCTACTATATTTGGTGGTCTCCGATTTTATCGGCAATAGAGCCTAACCGGCCGAAGACGCTCCGTGGACTTATTGACTCGGGCGCTGTCATGAACGTCAAGGTGGAGCATTTCGATGACCTACTTGGGTTCACAGCAGGGCTTGAACATGGCGGGGTTGTCCGAGCTCTCTTATCGCCCTGGGGGTTGGCGGTTTCCAATCCATTCTCACCCACCACGAAAGTCCTTGAGGAAGCAATACGGATTGCAACGGGCAGCCGCAAGCTCGACAACATTGTCCCATTTGTCGATAAATTGGACAACGTGAACGACCCCTTATTCTCAGGGAGAACGCCCCTTGAGCGTGCAATTATGCAGGGTTCGACAGGCGCAGTGAACCTTATCGGCAGCCGTGGAGGATATCCTGAACCCCATCACCTAGCGGATTATGGATTGTATAATCTCGCGGGTGCCATAGTCTCGTCTTGCACCTACAGTGCAGGGATTCTCATGGAAAGAGGCGTGCCAATTGAAGACAGGGATGACCATGGATTGACACCCCTGCTGTACGCTGTCGAAGAAGAAGAACCCGAAATAGTAAACCTTCTCCTGCAGCGACAAGCGAACACAGAGTTGTATAGCGAAGAAGGGTATACTCCATGATTATAGAACATTTTCAAAAACACGGAGAAGAATTAGAAGAAAAAATAAATAATAGTAATTTAACAGATGAAATGCTGCATCTTATGGTTATGCGGACATTGCCAACAGCCTACTCCTTGCCGGTGCAGACCGAACAGCAACAGATCAGAATGGGTACACCCCACTTTCCCTCGCAATTCAGTGTGGGCACACAAAGACGGTGAAGGTGTTACTGAATGCCGTTAATTTGCCAGCTGAGGCGCCGTCACATACCTCTGGAAACACCAACAGTGGTTTCATTGACAAGCCGGATCCGCTTGGTCGAACGCCACTGGTCGTAGCGACATACCATGGATTCGACGACATTGTGCAGATCCTGCTTAACCACGGTAGTGATGCTGTACGAACATCGACCGTGGCCGGATGACATCCACTATCATTCGCGCGAGCCGAGTTCGATCGACTTTGCATGTCTAATGACGACGAGGCTGAGGTATTTCGACATATCGTTGGATTACTCCGAGGCGACATACGCACCCCTGCTGCCCATTGCTCGGCCGACCGTGATACACATGACTCGTGTTATGTGGGTATATGCGAGGCTTGCGTGTTATCACTATCGGAAGCCGTCGAGAATTGCGTATGTGAAGACTCTGAGCACTGCGAGCCCGGCCATCGTATGGCTTATACTCATATGTGCTACGAATGTCGCGTTCCGAAGAAAGCATACTACTGGCCTGATATCTCGCCACGCAAAATTGCCATACATATTCTGACACAATCTTTGCAGCGGTATGAGGCGAATAGTTATGATTTTG
Source organism: Penicillium sp. S1316 (assembly GCA_023627405.1). NCBI lineage: Eukaryota > Fungi > Ascomycota > Eurotiomycetes > Eurotiales > Aspergillaceae > Penicillium > Penicillium sp. S1316. The sequence goes on from JAMAHF010000020.1 coordinate 252,938, forward strand.
TGTTGGTTGGCAACTTGATAGCGATATTAGTAAGATACTGGAATTGCCGATGTAAACCAAGTTCCATGTTTAATCATACAGTCTTGGGGAAACAATTCAGATGAGCTACTCCTGCAACCTCTACTTATCTTCTCATTGGGGCACAATGCACCACATGTCCATGTAGCAAGACTTAGATAGAAAAGGAAGTTAATTGAACCAGACAACCATCGATTTGTCATATGAAAACGGAACAAAGCAGACACCTGTATACAATCCTTCTAAACCCAAATCGAGTAAACAACATTGACACATCGGCTTTGCCTTATGTGTCCAAAAGACTCCAGCCCTTCGTGCATATGACCGTCAAACACTGAGAGTGGATATAAATAGCCACCGCGCTCAGACGCCGCCCACCCACCGGTCTTTCTCCCATGTCTATCTCGCCCTCAAGAGTTATGAGCAGTCATTATCGGGCGATCTTGCCCCTGCTTAACTGCCCTAATTGCCTAGAATATCCACGGAAGAAACCTCTTCGTCCTACTGGCATACTCCGCCCACTCTTCCCCAAAAACTCTCTCCAACATCTCCTCCTCCTGTTTCACCCTCATAAAGAACCAAGCCGGTATGATGAGCGCCGCCCAGACTGTCAGAGTGATTTCCACAACATACCCCAGCACATGAAGCCCAACCCCGGATCCAAAGCATGAAACGACGCCACCCCGTCGGAAGAATAGGAAGACCATCGCGATCAGATTGAGAATCAGCGCTGTATACGATGGATGGCGCATATAGCCGTGTAATCCCGTCGTGACGAGTCCCGAGGGCGTGGTCAGATGGAAGGTAAACGCTCTCCCCAGGTTCGCGTACGCAGCGACGCGGAGCGTACCGGAGAGGATTAGAGAGGTGACAGCAATTGCCGTATAGGGAGACCACGCAAACAGTTCCTGATTCAGGACTGAGGTCTGACTAGCATAGTTCGGGCACACCGAGGGCCTCTGCGAGCTTGGTAGGAAAGATAGGAGCACATGGTAGAGCGCCACGCCTGTGAAGAAGTTTATGTAGGGGACCGGGGCCAGCCAGTAGCCTGCTGCGAAGAGGAAGTCGGTTTTCGGGACTGCGGTTGGAGATGTATATTTTGCATCAGTGGTTATATGCGGTGCAGGTGGTGACTTTGAGGGTGGATTGGGGTCTTGTAGGGCGCGGCGGATGAAGTAGATGGCTGTGAGGAGGGCGGTTGTGTAGGAGAGGCTGGTAGCGGAGAGGAGGGTTGCGGTGTCCATCGCGGTTGGTGATGGCGGAAACTGTGGTGCGCGTTGGGCGAGAGTGCTGCTTAGGCCTGTTTTTTTTTTTTTGTTTTTTCTTTTGGATAGCTGTGGCGATGGAGAGTGCCTTCTTATATTCACCGCAGTCGGTCAGTGAGAACGGTGCTGTTCGGCCAGCCGCATGATGCCCATCGACAACCCGAGGCGCTCCACCACGAGCTTTCTCGCAACCAGCTGTGCAGCCCAGCGCCACCACACCTGCTGGGTTTCCCTTTGCAGATCTGACAGCGCATGCAGAGCACTATCGATGCGATGGATCGCAGATCACCCGCAATTCTAGGCGTTGCCATTCGGCAAGATTTAGGTTTATATCTGCAGGTTCATGCAGAACCACATTACCAGTTCTTCAGTCTGGACGTATTTGAGATCCGGAATTGCCCATTCGGAGTTGCCGTGCAGCGAGTCAACACAGGCGCAGGTAGCCAGGTGATAATACTCCGCAATCCCTGCTCTCCGATCGCGTATGTCCGATGAGATCGCGCATGCAGTCTGTGTTGGTGTGGCGCAGGCTCACCAGGAAGTAACTTTAGCTCTCACGCTTAACAATGCTGGGCTGGGTGAACAATACGATCTGGTGACGGACGCCACAAACATGATAACCCTGTTCTGAGATTTGCCTGTGGGACCAAGATGAGCGGTCGAGGCTTTTTGGGTCCACATCCGCAGCCAACAAACTACCTTGGGCTACGTACGGAGTACATAGTCCGGGCTGGGCGTCGATCATGGCCGCCGCTGAGGGACCAATTTCCTATAATGCTCCATCTCGCCGGAGTTTCTCTACACCGGAATTCAACATATCCTGCGCTGCTCTGGAATAGACGAACATCACATCATGTTTTTGCGCGACGGGTCCCATTTTGCGATTGCTCCCACGAGAACTACAGTACATGCATCCTAATATGCCCAAATCAGATCTCCCCAGCTCGGATGATCATTCGATGAAACGGCGCCCTCAAACCCCTCTGCTTCCCATGCCTTGGTCGTCCACAGCGCCTTCTTCCCCCGTTTCTTGACATACTGATAATAAAGCACATCCCACACCGGATTCCCATTCGTAACCCCTCGCTTCTGCTCCGAAATCTCAGCCCATGGCCCATTCACCAACACTGCCTCGCACCGATACCAGCTGGGATCATACGGCACGGTCTCATTGAGATTATACTTGGCCGCATACTCTGCCCCCTTGAGCAAGAGGTTATCCCCAAGCCCATACAGATCCAATCCCTGGCTCTGCCCAACGCGCGCCGCATACGACGCCCAGCCCAGCCCGGACATCGCATGGCTCTGATCCCTGCCGGCCTCCCCTCCTTGCCCAGTCTTCGGCTCATACGTCGCGAAGAGCCCAGCGCAGTTATCCTGGATATAGGCATCGACAGCATAGTTCCACAGCTGCACATCATCGAGATAAACGGCGAAGCTCATCAACGCCTTGATGCTCGCCATACCATAGTTCGCCTGGCCGACGGGGATACTCTGCCGCGAGAACAGCCAGTACAGCTGGATACTGAACCCGCTCCCACCCTGCCACTTCGCGCCAGATTCAGTCCAGTTGCCCTCCCACCGCATAATCTCAGCCGCGTTCACAAACAGATCACCATCGAGCCCGATCATCAGCGACCGGTCCGTCCCGATGATGTTCGTAAGCGTCGATCCCCACCCATCGAGAATCGATGTGCTCCTATCCCAGTGGCCCTGATCCCGCGTAATATACCACATCCACGCGTTCTGCCATGCGGCGCGCGCGTCGTGCGCGAACGACGTGTAGTTCGATTTTGACCCGCGACTAATCACGGGATAGGGTCCTTCCATTGTGTAGTTTGCCTGCGAGTACGGATCTGCCGCGAAGCGCGTGTAGGCGGACGCCCAGGGCTCCTTTCCGGATTTGACGTTGCGCCGCACGCGCTCGAGGTCGTCGTGCGTATGCCAGATCCCTGGGTGTTCGAACTCGCCGGAGTGTTTTTTGAAGAATTTCGATGTGTCGACCGACGCCATGTCTGCGACGCGCGGGATCGGGGGAATTATCCCGGGGACGTCGGCGACCGTTGCGGTGGTTGTGAGGGAGAGGAGGGCCCATGTGGCCGCGTGGAGCAGGGTTTTCTGCGAGGTCCATGTGAGTCAATTGCACCGGGAATCAGGGGGAATGGTAGGGTCTCGTACGGCGAGCATCGTGTCGGTTTCCGCCTCAGCTCGAGGAATTGAAGTCGCAGCTGGACTTTTCTTTGCGCTGCGAATCACTGCCAGACTGGGATGCTCAGTTCAATTTATTTGTAGAGACCTTCCCCACATCGCGGATTTGTATTTCTTCAACTTCTCCATCTGGGGTTGGTTCTCCGCAGTTTCGCCCGGTGATCGTTCCACCACCCCGGGCCATGTACCGGACATTGTCCGCCCATGATCGCATATACAGCCTTCTAACCATGGGGGGAGAACACACCACCAACAAACCGGAAAACCGTTACTGCGCTGCATCATGAAGCTCACATCGCTCCTCTTCACACTCATCCCCGCGCTGGCAACCGCGTTCGATGACCCTCTCTCGTACCGCCAGGTCGAGCCTGTCTATACACTCCCCAAACCCGACAATGTGACCACACTCCTCGACTTTATCGCTTCTCGATCGGATCTAAGCCAGCTGCACAAATCAATCCAGCAAAGTGGCGGGTTCGCAGAAGCATTCGACACGAACCCAACCTGGAAATTCACCTTCTTCGCGCCGAACGATGAGGCCTTCAATAATACGGGGAGATACTTTGAGACGTTTGAAGCGACGCCGTATGTTGTCCGGATTCAATAAATTGCACCTTTCTGGATAATGGCGGTTCTAACGAGTACACCAGGAAAGGCAAATGGTGGCTGGGGAATACAATCATCCATCACTACGTGCCGAACTCCCTTTTGGCGACCTCGAGCTTTAATGCGACGTACCAGCGATTCCAGGTGGGCAATTAATTTTTCTATAATCCGTTATAACGAGTTGCGTGGCTGATGGCCCCTAGACCGGAACATACCTCTTCGTCGGCGCCGAAAAGCAAGACTCGGACGTGATCCTGAACAAGGTCGCCCGCGTCGTGGAGGGCGATATCCCGATTACCAATGTGAGTCCGTTGTAACTATCTGCCTATTCTTTTCGGGAGTCCCTACGTGGCAGGCCACAACGCTCTACTTATTTGCCCAGATGCGGTCCAATATCCGCTTCAGGCGCCGGTGGCTGATAACTGACTTTTGTTTTTCTACAAAATTTACTAGGGCGTCGTCCACATCATCGACCGCATTCTTGAGCCCTCGGCGCAACTCCACGAGGCCGATCTGCCCTGGCTGAAGCAGACGTTTATCGCGGGGAGCTGCTCGAACCCGGCGTTGCCGTACTGCTAGATCAGCCTACTCCATTCTTGCATTTCGAGGGTACGGTGCCATCTGGTAAGCAGAGGGAGAGCGGTGGGGTGGTTCCCAGTGTGATCTGAACGTCGGATGTGAGGTTGAGTGGTTGGTGGAGGTCATGCGTATGGATATGGAGAGTCCATCCAGCTGCCCGATCTCCGTGCACTGCGAAAGAAACGGCTTGATCGGTTTAAATTACCCGTGCAGTGAGACTGAAAAATCGGACGTCGTAGGGCTCATGCGGGTTGACGTTGCACAGCAGGTGAAGGAACCAGGGATTGACCAGTGGGGATGCAGCATTAGCGAGAGAGTGCATAATCTCACCTGGGCATGATTCAGTTTCCCAGACCGCTTCCTGGCAGCTGGTGCTCAAAGATCGGCTGCCGGTCGTGCAGTTCGTAGATCGTGTTTACTCTACATCTCTCGTAGGATGCCTGAGTTCAGTTGTGGCTGCTGTTTCCAGGGTTTGTTGTTCTGACCACCTCCCGACCCACGGGCTGGTCTGACCAGGACGAGTATAAGAACCAGGGTTCAAAGTCTTGAAATCACATTTGTCCCTTACGGTGATTTTGAAGTTCACTTTCCGTCTGCGAACAATAATATTTGAAATGGCTGTCCTCCTGTCGCAAACAACATTCAGCCTCATCACCCTCGCCACCACATATCTAATCCGCTACACAAACCAAGACCCAAACCCACCAAAGCCCGAACTTGAATCCGAACCTGCGGAGAAATCCCCCACAAACCACGATGGCACCGACACCACCAAGAAAGACACCCTCATGGCCGCAGGCTTCTACTTAACCCCCGCAAAGCACATCAACGCGATCACACTCGTAGGCATCGCGCACGCGCTCTTCGCGCTTCTTCCAGAAGCACAGCGGGTTGCACTCTGCCCCAACTACAATAATTCCCAACGTAGTGGAATGGTCTTTGCATGGAATCCGTACACCTCCATCACACTCGCCCTCCTGTGGGCATCGCTCCTCCTCCGCCTCGCTGCCTACGCAAACCTGGGCTCCTCGTTTACATTTTTCATCACGAAACCATCGTCCGGGTTGAAGACGACGGGCGTACACAGATTCATCCGCCATCCGTCCTATACGGGGCTATTCGGGATCACGCTCGGCATGGTCTTGCTCTTCTTTCGGGCGGCGGCCGGGCTGATCGGGTGCTGGCTGACAGTTTCCATTGCGTATATCCTCGAGGGGCTATTCTGGGTCTGGGGCGTGTTTCTCGTCCCCGGTGTTTTCTGGGTGCGGGTCCGCGAGGAAGAGGCGTTTCTTGTGGAGGAGTTTGGGGGTGAGTGGGCGGCGTATGTAGCGCGGACGTGGAGGTTTGTTCCCGGATTGATCTAACAAGAGACGGCGGGTGCGGAGGATTTAGTCGTATGTCGATTTTTTACGGCTGTAATGGATCTTCCCCGGTGTTGCCAAGGACGGAGACGGAGGCCTTTTTAGTACTTGGCCCGAGGAGTGGAAGTGCGGGGCGGCGTGAGGTCGTTGCTATCGCCCGGGGACAGTCGCCCGGGGGCATTGGGAACTTGGGGTTCATTGGTTTGTCCAGGGGTTATCTCAGCTTCCCCGACTCGTGCCCGCGCTCGGATGAACCGCCGGCGATAGGCCGGTGTGGAGATGTCATGAGATACTTTTAAGAGAGATTCCGCAGAGGCTTATGGACTCTCGCTAAGATGACCCCGTTCGATTGACTGATCTTTCACACCACCGGCACCATGAAGCCCTCTCTTACCCTCCTCCCCTTCGCCCTCGCCACGTGCACCACCGCCGCCAAACTAGCCCAAACCCCACAAATGGGCTTCAACACCTGGAACTCCTTCAAAGCAAACTACAACGAATCGACGATAAACCACATCACCGACCTACTACTCTCACTCGGCCTGAAAGATGCCGGATACAACCATCTCCTCCTCGACGAGGGCTGGTCCGACATGTCCCGCACCGCCGACGGATACCTGCAATCGAACCAGACGACGTTCCCCAATGGGATTACGCCCCTTGCAGAGCGCGTGCACTCTAAGGGGCTGAAGCTCGGGTTGTACGGGGACTCGGGGATTCTCACCTGCGGCTTCCGGCCGGGGAGCTGGGGGTATGAGGAGCGGGATGCCCTGACGCTTGCGAGCTGGGGGGTTGATTATTGGAAGTATGATAACTGTGGCGGGTTTCAGGCGATGAGTAATGCGCCGCAGGAGAGGTTTAGCCTTATGCGTGATGCGCTGGAACGCACTGGGAGGGAAATCTTTTATTCGGTTTGTGAATGGGGGTTTCAGTTTCCGTGGCATTGGGGGGGAGGTATGGGCCGTGCATGTTACTAACAGTATCTGAAGATGACACTAACATCGCCATAGGAATTGGACATTCTTACCGCATGTCCGGGGATATTACAGCGTCGTTCATCAACGAGACGGGATGCCCCTGCAAGACAGCATACTGCCTGAATACCGGCTACGCAGGGTGTTCTGTGACCAGCATCATGCGCAAGATGCGTGAAATCAGCGTCTACCAGAAACCAGGCCACTGGCTTGACATGGATATGCTCGAAGTTGGAGTCGGCGACATGACTGTCTTCATGCAGCAGACGCATTTTGCCTTTTGGGCTGCCCTCAAGTCGCCACTCATTATCGGAGCCGATCTGCGAACCCTAAAGAATGAAAGTCTTGAAGTTTTGACGAACCGCGATATTATCGCCCTAAACCAAGATTCTCTTGGGAAGCCGGTGCACTTTGTGGAGGATGCGAGTGTCGAGCGGTCTCTACAGGTCTGGGCGGGAGAAGTACAGGGTGGAAATGTGGTACTGATCTTCAATGAGAAGAGTTATCCGCAGGAAGTGAAAGTTTCGCTGAAGGAATTGGGTTTGGGAATTGAGCGCCCGGTGCGTGCGAAGGAATTGTGGTCTGGCAAGTCATGGGGCAAGATTGACAGTGTGGAGGCCAGTCTTGGGGCATACCAAACCCTAGTTTTCAGGATCAGTCGGTGAGGTGGGGGATGATTTCACAAAACAATAGTGAATAGTTAGGTGGATGTACATAGCATGAATGTTTGTTCAGAAAAGCCCTTAATACGCATACTTTGAACCCTCGAATGGCCACGCGTCTTCCCCGGAAAATTGCTGGAGCAGGCAACGTGGACGTGGGGGGGCTTGCACCAAATAAGCTTGGGCCTTGCATGATGAAGAACCAAGGGATCACTAGCGAAGCCGGCGATCTGACTGGATCGGTCTCCCTCCGGCGATTGCTCCGGCAGCGAAAGAATGGTCGAGATTAACCGAACGCGGGGAAAGCGTTGGAGTCTCAAACAGCCGAACTCGCTGGACTGCGTGGGGAAGCACTTGGTAGCTGTCGTCTGACGGGGTTCACGCGGTCTGATAAGCGTGTTTCCCCAGGATTTTTTTTGCAATTGGAAATTCTGCAAGCCTTTTTGTCGCTTAGCTACTTACACGTTGTCGGTTACGATGGGCGCAAAAATCAACGGTCGCGCCTCGCAGCAGCAGCACGCCGACTCACTCAAATCCGAAGACGACATCCCCGCATGCCAGTCGTGTCGTCGCAAAAAGGCGCGCTGCAGTCGCGAGCAGCCATGTTCACAATGTGTGCGATTCGACGTCCCTTGCATCTACGACGATCGCCGATTGAAGCCCGGTCTGCGCGCTGGTGTCGTGGACAATCTCTCGCGTCGTATTGAGACCCTCGAGAACATGTTTCTAGGGCAGGAAATTCTGTGGAAGCAGATGTGGGAGACGCTGCATCCGAATTCACAGTTTCCAGATTTATCAGCGATGGACCGGGAGAGTGATGGTGCAAAGAACGAGATTCGCGACCGGCAGGAGCAGTTGAAGAGCTCGTTGCTTCAGCTTGCCGACTTGCGCAAAACCTCGACGGAGGGAGCCCCGCGGCCGGCGAAGAGGCAGCGCGTTGACATTTCTGTCGCATCGTCCCCAGAGGAAGGGACAAAGTCTATGACGGCAGCAGAAATCATCGATTCGGATTTGCTCAGCCAGCTCGTCGAGTTCTACTTTGAAAACATCCACCACTGGATCCCCATCCTCCATGTTCGCCGCTTCCGCCACCAGATCCAATCGCCCGAAGGACGCGACAAAGCAATCTATATTCTATACGCCATCATAGCCGTCTGCATCCGCTTCATAAATGATCATCGAATACCGGATGAAGACAGGAAAGCACGCATCGCTGAGACCTGTCGTCAAAAGGTGGTCTTGTGCAGCATGGAGTTCTTCTCCGTTGAGAATCTGCAGGCGCTGGTGATTATCGCGTTCGATACAGTACGGCATCTTCCCCCTACATATCGAGGTGTGTGCTGATCATTAGATTGCGCGTGGTCGGGGGCCTTCCTCCTGGTCCGTTGTCGGAAGCATGGCACGCACAGTGGAGCAGCTCCAGCTCAGCGTCGAGGAAGACGACCTCTACGGTCGGAACCAAACGGGCGAAACACTCATTCGACGAATAGCATTCCTAAAGCCATCCACATGCTGGCGAGAACAGGAAGAACGACGGCGCGTGTTTTGGACAGTCTTTCTCATGGACCGCTTTTGCAGTGTCTCGACCGGTTGGAACGTCAGTCTTACAAGTGCAGATGTTAAACGCCGATTGCCCTGTGAGGGCGCACTGTGGCAACGAGAGGATGAAGTACGAGCTCCATATTTCGGGATATCCGATTCCAAAGGCACAGGACCGCATCGCTCCTTACTAGTCAACAGCCAGCTCACGACAGACCCCAGCGAACGAGACTGCATTGGTGGTTTTGCATACTGCATCGAAGCAACAGAGTCGCTGGGTCTCGTGTCGAATTTCTTTGTACATCAACCGCTGAATGTGCAAAATGCAGATGAAGCTCAGCATTGGCTGATGCGGTTCAAAGAGCTGGATCTCCGACTTGTCCAGTGCGTTCTCCATGACCCCCATTCCTGCTACCCAGGTAACTTGTTACCTGTCTCCAGCGCATACTGACCAAGAACGTGTAGATGGAAACTCTTCCTTCCTCCGAAATGGCGCGAAGCCTCCACTCTCAATGCAGACGGCATCATGGACTCCAACCTCACCCTCGCACACATCACTCACAACACCGCTGTAATCCTCCTCCATCAAGCAATCGCCTACCCTCCTCACCACTGGAAGTCCTCCCCAGTGAAACTTCCGTCTTCATCGTCTGCCGAAACCTGCATCGAAGCCGCAACAGAAATTTCTATGATCGGCCAGCAGTTCCTCATCTACTCTCCCATGCTTACCAACCCGCAGTTCTCGTTCTGTTTGTTCATTGCTGGAAGAATGTTGCTTGCACATTCAAAGTATAATGGGATTCCCATTCCCGGTGCACTCGATACGCTTATTGCGAGCCTGTTTGAGATTTCAGGTCGGTGGGCGGGGCCGAGGGAAGTCAACGGTGCTGAGAAGGAGAACCTGGCATCTGTCTTTGCGAAGCGGTTGGTCCAAGCTCGCGATAACGTCTCCCCACTTGCACGCGCAAGTCTTAGCTTGGATATCCGGCAGACAGTCTACTCTGGGACAGAAGATGTGGCCGCCCCTTCTCAGCATACCACAGACGCGGGCGCCCATACACAAGGGCAAGGAGGAGTCACTGTGGCAATAGCAACACCCGGCCAATCCATCCATCCCACTTCGCATCCCAGCAACGACTTGACGAGCCTGCAACACCCCTTCGACCTGACACCTGATCCCTCGCTCACCCTGGCGTTCCCTCCTCTTCCGCTATCCTTCCAGCAAAATTTCGCTCCCTTCGCAGATACCGATGGAGACCCGTTCAACGTACAGTTTGGGACGCCCGGTATCAGGGATCAAGAGCCGAACGGATGGAATGGAATGCCGGATGCCTCATTCTATCACAGAGTGCCCGTACCCGTACCCGTACCCGTACCGAACGCGTATCCTACTGCCAGTGGGAACCTTAATGGCCCTACGAGTGGGTCTCCAGGGTCTGCAGATACGTTGAGTCCGGGGCAGCGGATCAGCCGGTTTGGTGGGGTTGTGGAGGAGGCTGCACCTGGGGAGATCGGGAGCTAGCTTTCCAAAAAAAAAAAAAAAAAAAAAAAAAAAAAAAAAAAAAAAAAAAAAAAAAATTTGACATTGATAGCTTTGTACGAGTATATGTCGTGAATGACATTGGGAATTGGAATTAATCTCTTCGTGGGTTACCACTATTTAGGCTCCTCGGCACATAGCCAGGAGTCCCATTAGATGCATATATGTATATTTCTAATTTCAAGGTTGACAGCGAGGAAATTGGCTACGTAGAGGGCTACCAGCATCATTCCTAGCTATTATCTAACCATATTAAAAACAGTGAGCATTCGGTACCTCATATTAAGCCACCTGCTACCCACCCCTAGCCCAAAGGCATATGTAGGCCTCCTTGCCTCCGCCACCACAAACCGGTACACTCCACCTAATACACATACTAAAAACCCACTCAATCAGCACCACACACTCAACCGCAAATACATAGGGGGGAAACCGGGGGAAAAAGGGAGGGGAAAAATAAAAGAAGAACCAAAAAAGCTTACCTGGAAATCAACATTCTCCTTATCGGTAAGATCCAAAAACGCATTCGCATGGTCGCGCTCCCCGTCTCCACGAACCGAGACCTTCTGCCTGTTCCGCCAGATATACAGGAAACGGATCGCGACAAGGAGGACGTTGAAGAGCCCGTACAGACAGAAATGTGCCGTGAAGCCCTTTGCGTAGCGCGGTGCGTCGGAAGATTGGAAAATCTATTTTGCACCAACAGATATGAATTAGCGTGGAGTTTCCCTGGGAAGAAAGGTGATTATGTATCGTACCTGCGGCGCAGTTGCGTTTCCGGCGGCCCACGCGATAAAGGTAATAGCGAGCACGGTCGACTTCTTCGTCTGGCCCGCGACGTTGCGCGAGATCAGCGAGAAGAGCAGGTTGCCCTCGGCGAGGATGAACTGCGTGCAGTAGAAGGCGATCAGGAGGCCCACGCGTGTGGCAGACGTCGGCGAGATGGAGTAGATGACGGCTGTACCGGCGATTGCGGGGCTATTATTATTAAGGATCTGTATTAGGACTTCCAGTTGGACAGGTAAAGAGAGAGGGAATAGGGTGCTTACAAAGTCCACATATGCATGACAAAAACCGTCCGTCTCGACCACGTCGCCAAACTCGCACCGCCAACCATAACCACAATGGTGACACCACCCTGCGCGATATTCAGCAGCTGGGTCTGCAGCGTGGTAAACCCGAAGCTCTTGATGATGATATTCGAAAACACCCCCAGACCACCAATAACCAGCGTGCTGCACAGCTGGAGGAGCACATACAGCCAGACGATGGGGTCCGTCAGGGCCTCGACCAACTGGTACCTCTTGAACGACTTGTTCTGGATCCCCGTGTCGTTGGCGCGTACGCGCTCAACCATTAGCCGCTTGTCCTCCTCGCTGAAGCATTTCGCTTTCATGGGGCTGTCGGGGAGGTACCAGCCGAGGAACAGGCCCCAGGTGCAGGTTGCGGCGCCGAGAACGAGGAAGAGCAGCTGCCAGGATTTGATGTGGTGGCCTATGTAGTGGCTTGTGCCCCAGGCGAGGATGCCGCCGATCTGGGTTTATTGTTAGAGGGTGGAGCGGGTGGGTTTGAAAGGGGAGGGAAGTACCATTAGTTGGACGCCGGTCACTGCAAGATTTAGTCTGTGTGCTTATTCGGAGATTAAGAGGGAGACGTACTGCAGTACCACAGACTGGTAAGGACGGTTTGCTCCTCGCGGGTGAACCACATGGATGTCATGATGATGAAGGCCGGCTGGACGCAAGACTCAAAGACACTGGTTTGTTAGTATGCACGGAGAAAGACCGAACAGGAGGATATACCCGAGAAGGAATCGGACGACCATAAGGCCCGGGAAGTTGGTAGCAGCGGCGCTGCACTGGGCCATGTTAGATAAACAATTTCAATCAAGACCATTCGTGCGTACCATGATAACCACACCCCAAAGGAAAACACTATGGATCGTCAGTTTCATCAGCGTAATTTGGCGCGTGTAGTACCCACTTTCCAGCGAGGTATTTTGCGACTGGGAGCTTCTGCAGGAGTAAGTTGGTTGGGTACTCGCCAACCAGGACACCGATGTACAGAATCGTCCCTACAAAGTCAGAGAAGGTCTGAGAAAAGGGGAAGAACCCTACCCAGCCAGCTGTACTTGTTCCCATCGAGACCTGCATCTGCCTGGATGCCCATAATCGAACTGAATCCGAGAGTTCCTTTGTCGAGCGATTGGCAGAAGTAGGTCTGGACTAGTCAGAAAAGCCCTCTATGGCAAGGAGAAGAAAAGGAGGAACGCACCCCCAGCATGCAAACGAGAATCCGCTTGTTGATTTGCCAAAACAGCCTTCTGTTTGTCGCCTTGTCAATGGCAACCGGACTGCCTGCTGTATACGCCGCAGTCTCATCGTCAGCAGCCTGGTGGTTGAGCCCCTTCTCAGGCTCAGTGACAGCATGCTCCTCGTGCAACGAGCCCGAGCCGGTCTTGCGGACGTCGGAAATATCAGCCATCTTGTCGTGTCTGCCGTGTTTCGTCTTGTCGTGCTGAGTTGAGATTCTTGGAAGTCTGGGGCATCAGAATCTGGGGATCGACGGCATGTTTTAACCACGCCCAGTGGCAGTCACACGGGGATGCGGGATGTGGTTCGGTCGACGAAGCGAAAGTGAGCGGCGCGAGTCCGGTGATTGTCCGTTCGAGTCCCCGCCGGACATGCTCCGGCCATTCCCCCGGCGGCCCTCTGAGGCGTCCCATATCCTGTCAGTCTATATTAAACGGATTGAATAGGCTGAACTCAATATGGCTTGATCCGTACAGTTTTCTTGCCTCTCCGCACGGGGATATTCTGTTTTTGTTCACGTCAGGATGCCCCCAAGTGCGATGGCTGCGAAGCGGGCGCTCGAAGATCCCCAGCCAGCGGTTAATGGACACTCTCACACCAGCTCGCGAACCCGATCCAAGCGCGCAAAGACGATCACATCCCAAACAGATCCGATCCCTCAACCTTTAATCAGCGCCCTCTACGCCGAATCCGCCGTCCTCAAAATCTGGACCGTCGCCGCCAAAGCCCTCGGCTCCGTCACACCCCCAACCCTCTACCCCGAATACACTGGCAAGGATAAGTCCTACGTCTACCGCGCCCTCGACTTCTGGACATCCGGCTTCTTCCCAGGTTCGCTGTATCTCCTCCTCGAACGCCAGATCCACTACCCATCCTTCTACAACCGCGATAGCGCTAGTGATAACGGCAACCCACTGCCACACCGTCTCCTCCTGCAACACCTCTGCCAATGGTGGAGCGCGAACTTGCACCAGAACGCCGCGAAGCGCGATACACACGATGTCGGGTTCATGATTGCACCGTGGGCGATCAAAGCGTGGGAGCTGCATCGGGATCCGCAGGCGTACGGCTCGCTGGTTCTCGCGGCGCATTCGCTGGCGAGTCGGTTTGATAAGCGCGTGCAGTCGCTGCGAAGCTGGGATGTTTGTCATACGAAGCGGTACTCGTTTACAGATAACTTGAAGGATTTCCTCGTTATCATCGATAACATGCTCAATCTTGATTTGTTGTTCTGGGTTGCGCGCGAGACGGGGGATAAAGCGCTCTATGAGATTGCCGTTGCGCATGCGCGCACGACGCAGAAGCACCACATACGCGCGGACAAGAGTACATGCCACGTCGTCAACTATCATCAAGATGGGACAGTCAAAGCGAAATTCACGCATCAGGGGTACAGCGACGAGAGCTGCTGGAGCCGCGGGCAGAGCTGGGGCATTCTGGGGTTCATGCAGACGTACGAGTGGACGAGGGACGAGGCGTTCCTGCAGACTGCGCGGGAACTGGCCGATTATTTTCTCGAACACCTACCGGAGGATGTGGTGCCGTACTGGGACTTTGATGCTCCGGTCAATGCATCTTGTCCGCGGGATACCTCTGCCGGCATGGTCGCGTGCTGTGGGCTAGTGCTCTTGTACAAGGCGCTGAGAGAGCGCGATGAGGGAACGCCCGCGCAGCACTATCTGGACAGCGCGTTGCTGATTCTCGATGGGACCGTATCCAAGTTTATGACTCCCTCGCCCGCGAAGTTCGGTGTTGATCTGTCAGGGACAGATCTTCCTACATTCCCGGACAATGAGCCAGCAAAGCAGCCAGGCACGCTGACTCTCTTGTCCTCCAAAAGCAAAAGTATTAATACGAGGGTGGCAAATGGTGCAGCATCATTCCTGAAGTGCCCTGAGACGATTCTCGATGCGGCCACGGTGTGCAACTACGAGTTTGCCTCGCGGCGCTGGGCAGATCACGGACTGGTGTATGCGGATTACTACTTTCTCCTGTTGGGCAATATGTTGCTGGAGCTGGGGCTCGTTTCTACGTAGATCTAGCATAGAATGCTCATCTATAGACTGTAAGAATGAAATGTCGTCCGATTACACAAACCGCCCAATATATTCGATACCAGAGATGTGCCCTCGGACCCCCATCTTATCTGTCAAATTAACGATCTACCACACCTGGGGCCCATCCTGACTGCCAAAACCATGATGGCCTAGGGAACAAATACGGGGGTCGTGGGACATCCACGCTGGACTTCTTGTGTGTTCGTTGTTCAGCTTCGTCCCGAACGGGCCGTTCCTGTTCAAGATTTGCTCAGTTCCCTTGAAGAATACTTTTGATACCACGAGGCAGGCACCAACCGAGGTGCGGAAATGTAACTCAAACAATAGCATGGACTGTTTTCCACCAAGTACCGCTTGGTATAGCCGTATTCTGCCTCTTGCACTCACAAGGTGCAGTGAAACAACGCTGAGGGTGGCTCTGCAGACGATAGAGTCAGCTAAAGCCCGGACTCGATTCTTCAACTGCCGGATATCGTTCCCGACGCCACGTGCTGCCACGATCTTCAAGGGTTGCTGGATTTTGGAGGCGCACTTGGCGTGCAGTCACATGTACTTAAGCTTCGAGGTCTCTGGTTTTTTATGTTCGGGCCTGTCCCGGACAAGGCGGTTAGTGGGCCAGTGCCCTCCCTGTCAGGCTAAGAAATCATGTAGCATCCAGAGCAAGTTTGGAATTTTGGGGGCGTTGAAGATTGTGGGGTGCATGACGGGTTCGGTGAAATGGTTCAACAACGCCCGAGTCTTAGACTTTATTGCACAGAGGGGACGCAGCCACAGGGATGGCGATGTTGTTTTAAGATGACTATATATACACCTGATCCGCTGCGAGAAGTAAGAGCACAGTAGACAACAGGAGATTCAAGCGAGCGTTCTATCATTGTTATATCATGAAGCTTTTCCATTTCCTGGCCGGTTCGGGTCCGGGCCAGCCTCCATAACAGCAGCAGACCGGGTGCTTCCATCAGTCGGCACTTGCTATGTCGGCTCTTGCCACTAATAGGGCATGCGGAGGGCCTGGGTTCAGACCGGGGGAACTTGGGGCATTCGCGTATTCCCCCCTTCCTTCTGGCTACCACCAGGCGTCCTCTCTTCACATGTACCTTCGCCTTGGCCCACACTGAGAACAAAGTGCGCATTTATAGCTGTACCCCGTCCTTTACTGCGGTATCTACGAGAACACTGCGGCCCGCTACGCAAAACTTGCCTGCTCTACTGCTTCTACTCAGACGGCCAAGGGCGACTGGAACTGAACTGCAATCGAATGTGACAGATAGGGCATTTCATCTCCGCAAATTGTGACTGATTCGAGTTGTGTGTCTATTAACCTCCGTCACAAATTCGTGGCTTTATATTTTTTACTTTTTTTTTGTCTTTTTCTTTCTAAGATATGTTTGCCCTTCTCGATGGGCAGCTTTTCGCTGGCCTGGACTTGCCCTACACCGATGAATAAGAAAGCTTTCCAGGCTATTTTCTATCCGGCTTCTGGCCCTGACGTCAATGACTTGTGTGGAGGGCCAAATAGTGGCCAATTTGGATGTACAATGGCAAATACTCGGCATTTGTTTGTTCCCATACCCATACTACAGCCCTGTAGGAAGTCCGGACCCGCAGGCCGGGAGTTTGGGTGCTCTCTACGATATAAATACCGGGGAACTTCCCTAAGCATTTGATTACGGACTGAGGCCCTATCTACTAGGTCCGAGATTCATTGTCCAATAATAGCTCCTTGTTCGAGAAAAAAATATGGCGCCGTTTCCGCAGGTTAACAAGTCGGAGGCCCAAGCACGCCGTAGATACACTTTCATTGGCTCCATCATGATTTTATTCATGCTCCGTTTGTGCATTCCCCCGGTGAGAAGGCTCCGGAGACTCCAACGCCTGCAGGATGCAGAAACCAGGAACTACGGACTCTGGTTCGAACTCTAATGGCATTCTGTAGGATAGCCTTGGAAAGATGGGTATCTGTGGAGTGCTTCCCCGCATTTATGAACCCTTGGCCGCCCGCTTCCTCCTCCACACTTCGGTGCATGGAGCGTTGAATAGATTTTCCCACTGAGAGAATGCGCATAGCCCATGTTTCTCCCCTGCTGCACGACACACCATGCAGACACCCCAGTGTGTCCAGACTGTGCTCCTTTCCATTGTGTCCCTGTTCATGACGCTTCGCCTCTTTACGCAGTGGAGGCTTATGAAGGCACTTAGGCTTAATGATTACCTGAGCATCCTTGCATTTGTGAGACATAGAGCCTCCCTGGCCTGGGGTATACCTGGGTTATACTGCGCACGATATCCCCCTGCTAACCGCGCCACAGTTGGTATATATCGCCCGCGCCGTCACCCTGTATATCGGTCTACAAGACAGTGGACGACTAGAGCGCGCGGAGAGGGTAATCGCGAGCTCCTCCTCCTCCTCCTCCTCTTTCTCCCCTGGCGCGCCCAACCTGGCAGTCCACAACCTAGAAGCTCGCTAATCCAGAGTCCGCACATCTACATGTTCTATATTAGATCACGAACTGGCTCCTGATCCTCCTGCATACAGTGGGAACGTGGCTAATCAAGCTCTCTTTCTCCGTGATGCTGTACAAGATTGTGCACAGCCGAACGCTCACAACAACCATCATCCTACTCGCCATCGCCACGACTATCATCACCATCTTCGAGTTCTTCTGGACGCTCTTCATGTGCCGGCCTGTGAGAAAGCTGTGGGTTGGCGCTGAGGTTGAAGGGACATGCCACGCGGGGACGACATGGGGGATCTCGCTGCTGGTCCACGGCGGTGTCCTGCTCGTCGTGGATCTCGCGCTGGGGATTGTTGTCCCCATCATTGTGCTCCGGAAGCTCCAGATGCGCATTATGCTACGTGTCTCTGTTGCTGTTACGATTGCCGTTGGGACGCTGTGAGTACTACCTCATCTACAACTTGACGATTGTCTTTGCATCACCACCTTCATCGGCATTGAATTCATGTTGCTGTCCCAACCCTCTTCATATATATATAACTTGCTTTTGCGAACCGCGCATCGCTAACGAGCGCCTGCCAAATTGGCTCGGCTCTCTGGAAATAGCGCGGGCATTGCAACAATCGCCCGGATCTACTGGACGCACCGCCTATTCCAGAACCCCGAAGGCTCGGCGACGCACGTAAGAATCTGGATGGATGTCGAGTTCGGCGTCAACATCATCTGCACGGCCGCGATCACGTTCAAGCCTCTACTCCGGCGGACGGGCATATTGTCTGCATCGTTTGCCGGGGCTCGGTCGCGGTCGGTGCCAACCTATACTGACGGCGACCCTTTTGCACGTGTGGGTAGTAATGGTCGTGGTGGTATGCACATCCGTGTCGAGGAGGAGGTGGCGATTTGGACCGAGGCGCAGGCTGGCGGGGTTATGCTTGAGGAGAGGGAGAGGTGGATATCGAAGGGTTAGCATGTTGGGTGGTGGGATTCTTTTGACTGTGTATCTATCGCTCGCTGCCTTTACTTTGTCTTCTTCGTTCGCCCCAACACCAATGACGAATGGGAAAAGTGATGTAGCTCGCCAGCCAAAACCCCAATTCTTACCTGATCCGGCAGAAGTGGCTTCCCATTGAAGCCGTGTCGCGAGCTATCACAGATTGAGTTTCCAGGCGAACACTGTTTCTCTCTGGTTTTGATTCCACCAACCCCTTCGTAACTCCAACTGAACCGTTGCCTCGCCTCTGGCCCGAAGACGCCCCCATCCCGGTCCGGGCGCCGCCAGTCAATAGCGTCATGAACTTTAGTGTATTAAATATTCTAGCTAGTAAATAGCATGACCTCCCCCCCCCCCCCCCCCACGCGGTGCTAACTTACAAAGCTGGAAATCTCACCCGTCAATTAGGTGTGGGGATGTCGCGATCCTCCGGATGGCGAATGGGCCCAAACGCGGAGGTCGACGAACCTCCGCCGCTGCAGAGCAACTCATCGGCTCTGGGGCACGGTAGTGACTGCAACGTAAAAGCAAAGAGGTCTTAGAGCCTTATGACGAGATTTGAAAGTCGCCACCACATGGTATTCTGTGCACGTTCCTGTGTTAGGGATGAAGTCCCCGGATTGTTTCCGATGGTGACCGAGACACCCAGCCAACGGAAGGATCCATTCAGTCGACTTCTAGGAGGATATCATTCATCATTATCATCACGCCCATGTTCACTCTACATTTTCAGATCCTGGTGTGTGCAAGGGCATCTCCCGAAGCCTGTGTCACCGGATACGCTCTTGGGTCTGCTGGACTGGGGCACACACACACAAACACAGATAGAGAAAGAGAGAAAGAGAGAGAGAGAGAGAGGGGTGGTAGAAAGGCAGGAGATTCCGTAATGGTCTTTTTGCCAGTGTAAGTAGAGAGTAGGATATCTACGATGAACAAGAGGAAATCGACTCTACCATGGGTATATCGCTCGACATTTAATACACCGCAGGGAGGTATAGACATTACTAGAGAAGCCTCACAACAAAAATAAGTATATTTAGATTATATGGTCTGTGATGTTCAAGAGTGGACATCACCAGATAGGATAGAATATAATATTAACAAGAACAACAAGGAAGATAAAAAGAACAAAGTAAAGCAATGAGGGGACGATGTCAGAAATTAGGGATGGTGAGTCCAAGTGAACCACGATGAATGACTTGAGTCCGTTCAAGACACCCTCGCTTCTTGTCCATTCCGAGCCTCATAGTGCCAGTCGAATGATTGCAGTCGGAACTTGGCAACTTTCTCACTCCAATACTTGTACTGTGTAGCCCGGAAATCATCCTTGCCCAGCTCATTGTTGAACCCCTTCTCTAGTACAAGCTGCGGATTCGCGGACGTATACTTGGGGAACTGGATGAGCGGACTCGAGACGCCGCCCCCGTTGGGGCCAAGCATGGTGATGAACGAAATCGCATACCGCTGCTGCGTCTGCGCTGGGACCGTCGACGCACCCGAGAGCATGACCATCCCGTCGGAGCCGTGGAACGAGCCCAGCACGTCGAAACCGTGCAGCGCGCTGTTCAGGTACGAATAGCAGGGGACCTGACCGCAGACCTTCTGCAGGTGGAAGCGGCGCTCGAAGATGAAGGCGAGGTCGCCGAGGATCGACGCCAGGCGCTTGAACTGCCCGAAGACGTTCCCGTTTAGACCCGTGCCGTAGGGCGCGTCGCTGATGCTTAGGTCGTCGGGATACTTCGAGACCAGGGTTTTAGCTTCTTGCTCGTAGCCCGGGAAGTAAGTGGCGATGTAGTTGGACAGGTAGGCGTTCGTGGTGATGTTTACCTGCGTCAGCGCGAACAGCGTGCCTTCGTCCTCGGTGTTGCCGCTGAGCACGGGGACCTTGGCGAACTTGCCTGCGCTGAGGGCAGCGTCAGGGCTCACGGAGAAGAAGGAGTCCGAGGGGTCCGGGCGGGGGAAGTAGGGCAGGTTGATCCCCAGGTGGCCGTACTCGGTGTTCAAGCTGTACGCGGCCTTTTGCAGCGTTTTTGCGCCGGGGTTTCGCAGGCATTCAAGTGTGTTCCCGCTTGTGCCACACCCTGTGCGAGAAACAAGCGTATGATAGACGTCCTGCGACTTTGGGTGGTCAACATTCAGGGCAGGGAACATCGACCCTGAGGCTAGAATCACGCCGCGGAAGAGACCGTCAGAGTTGCCGCCGTTGATGAGGGTCTGGTCAAGACATGACATCGAGCCTGCACTGAAGCCGAAGAGGACAACTTTGTCCGGGTCTCCGCCAAAGGCAGCAATGTTGTCTATGCAATTGTATAATCAGTCAATGAACTGCAACCCAGAAACCACCGTCTCGGGTCCATATGCTTACCTCGAACCCATTCCAACGCCAGTCGCTGATCCCTCAGCCCCAGGTTGGCATTCCCCACAAGCTCCTTACCAGGCAGGAACCCAAACGCGCCCAGGCGATACTGAATGGAGACAAGAACGAACTGCTGGCCCAGCGCAACACCCTTTTCGACAAGCGGCGTCCCGTCATTCCCATCCTCCGCACCACCGGCAGCGAAGGAGCCCCCGTGGATAAACACTACCACAGGCAACTTTGCAGCCGGCCGAGTCGCCGGGCGAATAACAAGGAGCTTTAGGCAGTCCTCCTGGCGTGAACGACGAAGTCAACTTCCAGCTGTGGCTCCCTCTTACCAACTAGAATGGCCGATTCCATGCTCTCGGAGGTGGCGGATATGCAAGAGGGGTGGACCAAGACGGACTCGGAAACGCAGCTGCTCATGGCTTCGCCCTGGGTACCACAGATGGGGGAGGTCTGGGCGAGAATCAGCTCACCGTTTCGCCAGACATCCTGAGCCCCGAGGGCGAAATCGATTTGGGCGTCTTTGCTGACTTTTCTGCTCGCTCGCTGCATGAACTCGCCGTCGTGGGCAAGGCAGCGACCGCGAGCTTCTACGGCAATGCGCCCCATCACTCGTATTGGACTGGCTGTTCGAATGGCGGCCGCCAGGGGTACACAATAGCCCAGCGTTACCCGGAGGACTTTGATGGCATCATCGCTCACGCACCGGCGGTGCGTTGGCCAAGTGCTATCACCAGTCTTCAGTGGCCGCAAATCGTTATGGATACGTACCGGCACTATCCCAGCACCTGTGAACTCCAGTACTTGCGGAACGAAACAATCGCCACGTGTGACAAGCTAGATGGAGTCGAAGACGGCATCATCTCAGATCCATTCAACTGCCCCTTTGATCCGCAGGCCCTCGTTGGCCGCTCGGTGGAGTGCAGCGGCCGGACCATCCCCATCTCACCAGAGACCGTCAAAATCTTCCAGCACGTCTACGATTGACCCGTCAGCCCAAGCGGTCGGCCCCTGGAGCCAGGGCTCGTCTGGGGCATGACCCCATTCTACTTAGCAAGCACCCTTACACTAGGCGACATCAGCACGGGAATCGACTTCCCGCTCTCAGCCCAATGGTTATCCATCTTCCTCGAGAAGAAAAAGTCCTTCAATCTCTCCTCAGTTAGCATCGACTCCTTCCCCGACTATCTCGCCCAAGCGTGGGCCGAATACGGCGGCCTGATCGGCGCCTCTAACCCAGACCTCGCATCATTCCGCGACCACGGCGGCAGACTGCTTACCTTCAACGAACACGGTCCTGTACCGCGACCAGGTTGAGCGCGTGATGGGTGGTAGTGAGGCGACAAACGAGTTCTACCGTCTTTTCCTCGCCCCGGGGGTCGACCACTGCGCGGGCGGGAACGGGCCTGTTCCTACAAAGACTCTAGACGCGCTTATCGCATGGGTTGAACACGGAAGGCGCCGCATGTGTTGCACGGCGTGTACAAAGGCGAAAATTCTACTACTACCATGACTCGCGACATCTGTCGGTATCCGCTTGTAGCGCGGTATGACGGCATTGGCGACCCGAACCAGGCGACCAGTTTTTCGTGCGAGACTTCCTTTAAATAGAGCGGCACACTTGCTATTTTCAATTTCCACTCAACCTAACTTACCAGGTAGTAAATACAGCGGACGTGGACAGGGGTTGAGAAGGCTCGAATCACTGCGATTGTTCTGACCCCAGCCATCTGCTAGACGACGACCGGCCTGGCCCTAATGCATTAATCACGTCTTTATTTTCTTGTATATCTATATATATATATAGATATATTCATATGTACTTCTATCCTTGCCGCTGAAACGTTCCCAGAATGTATATACAGCTCCAGCTTTCAATGCATATGGGTAGTATGGCCGGCACTATACGAATACCCTTAAGAATGTTTGCAGAGCATATTGATCTTCAAGGCACATAATCAAGGCGTAAAAAAACACCCCGTTTGCAATATAAATATGGCTGTATTCTGAATGATTGTATAGCCCCAAAGCTGCTTTTGCACCCCCTTTGGTCATAGTTACGGCTCGCCCCACCTGCAACACCGGCTCTCGTTGCTAGAGATAATAAGGGAGAATCTCCAAGGATATCCCCCGGTGCGCCATCAATCAATCTACTTGCTAAAAGGCGCTCAGGGTTCCTCTTTAGCGTCTTCTGCCCGAGCCACATTACCAAAGATAAACGATCCAAACTTCCTCGCCTTAACCCCCATATCAAACACCTCATCCAACTCGCGATAACTCCTTCCCTTCGTCTCCGGGAACTCGATGAAAACCACCACGGCGCCGAGCGCGCGCAGAGCCGCAAAGACGAACCCCGTGCGCGCGCCCAGGTTCCCTTTCTCTGTGTTGAACATGTAGGGAACGACGAACGAGAAGAGCCAGGTGGAGAAGCCGCCGGTCATGTAGGCGATTCCCTGCGTCTGGGCGCGCAGTTGAGATGCGGATACTTCGGCGGCGAGTACAGGGTATGCGCCGCCGACGCCTAGGCCGAATGTGAACATAATTATTATCATGGCGATACCGACGACCCTGCTCATGGTCAGCCTTTTTCTTTCTCGGGGTTTCGGGCTTTTATTTGTGGCATAGTGTGTATATCACTTACCAGAGGGCTGTGTGGCTGGATGGGAAGCAGCCGGCGATACCCGACGCGAGCCACAGGAATCCCACTGCAATGGTACTGTACAATATAATGGTCCTGCGGCCAAGGGTTGCCATAAGGAACCATGAGATGATATTCGCGGGCAGTCCAACAGAGATTGCCACTTGCATTAGCATCAGGCTTTTAGATGCGGCCATCCCCGCCTGCTGGAGGATATACGCGCAGTGGCCGACGTAGCTCATCCCCAGACACTGCTGCAGCGAGACAGCGAGGATGGGAATGCGTGTACGGCGCCAGTTGACCCCACGAAAACATTCGAGAAGTAAAGAAGATTGCTTCCCGTGCAGCTCGTTGGCTTTCTCGTAGTCGAGAGTTTCTTTCATTCTGATGATTGCGGCGGAGTGGTCGGTTCCATGGTAGAGACGGCGATAGCACCGCGCAGCCATATCCATGTTGTTCTTCTTCAGGTAATAGATCGGGCTTTCGGGGATGATGAGACCGATAAGCATGATTGCACCAGAAAATGCCCATTGTGTGGCGAGGGGGACCTGGTAGGATGCTCGGTCCAACATTGTGACTCGTGCATACACGATTGATGTGCCGATGAGTTGCCCGACGACCTATGTTTACTCATTAGCTGGAGTTCGATACATAACAGGCGGCATAAACACACGTTCATGAGCGTATAGCTTGAGAGTAGAGGCCCGCGGATCTTCGCTGGTGCAATCTCGGAGATGTACGTCTGGCTGGTGGCCTGGAAAATGCCCAGTCCGGTCCCCAGCGCAATCTTGCCCCCGAGAAACGTGTTGCGACGGTCGGCGAGGGCAAAGTCCATCACAAGGCCATTTTCCCGATGTGCCTCGAGAAGCGGGTTGAACAGGGTCTCTATATTGCCTCGTCAGAATTATGTGTTTCCTCTGTGACAGCGGCTCCTGGTGGGATGGACTTACGCCAGGCCTCGCCTCCCCAGGGGTACGTCGCCCAGTCTACGGGCACAAAATATCCCGACGTCGTCTCATATCCGTAATAGCCCAACACCTCAAGTCCGCCAGCGCCCGCATCTTTCACTCGAGCAACGTCTTGGATCGCGGGGGCTACTGGAACGGATGCATCGGGGATCCAGTACCGGAACCGTGGCCGGACACTCACAGGCGGGTTTCTGAAAGTGCCAAAGTCTGGCGGTTGGGGAGGAGGCGAGTCGTGTCCGTAAACGCAGGCCCTGTGACCACTTAGGGCGATGAGGGAGGCCAGATAAGAAGCCAGCTGAAACGTGCATTTTATCAGCACAAGTAAGTCACTGCTTGAGCACTATGGGATTGTAAAACCACTTACCAATCGGACCATGGCGCGCTAGTACGAGAGGAGCAGAATGACCGCTGTTTCCACGTTATTGCAGAGGGGGCATGGACCGCACGGACGACCTTTAGGCCATATAAGATGGTGATATTCCACCCCCCGCACCCGCGGCTTGTCCCAGTCTGGGGTTAGCCACGCGAGGTCCACCCGCATCAGCACATGGCTTGCGAGGGAGGGAGCCTAGCCGAACCGTCCATCCCGGTCGTGACCACATCTGGCTCCGGTCCGATCGGGAGAAGAGGCCAACCTACTCAGCCAGGCAGCGGCGCCATGTTTTGGAGCTGGAGGCGGGGAAGATGATGAACCGCGGATTAAGGTAGATGCGTACCCCAGACTTCAGCCTACATCTGACATAGGGCCACTTTCTACAGTATATAGATCCTTGTAAAGACCCGGCATATCGCGGGCCCCAAGTGCTCATAGCAAATATTTTCGGTAGTCTCATTTCAAAAGCATGATTGCTAGATTCACGAGCGAGCATTTCGCAGGTCATGCTCAACCGTAGCGTCTTGATATCAAGTGCGAAGCCCTCCTCGCTTCGCAGGACCTCTCCAATTATCAAACTCTCAAGCCCGGTCTACATGGCGCACCTTGCCCGCTCCGGCCGAGGAAGCCCCTCCATCATAGCCATCCTTGTCTGGATCCTAAGGCAAGGAAATTTCTCTTTTGGTGGGGAGCGAAGTCAAGGGGAATAATAAAAGACCGACGGACTTGGTTCCGGTTTATAGCTCCAACAAGATGTGTCATCATCCGTTGCAGAAGATTTAAACGCTTTTGGAGGACGCTTTGCTAGGGACGGCGCGACATTTCTGACATCAGAACCCTCCGATGAGGTTTTCAGCGAAAGCTCAGCCTGGTTCGGGCCTGAACAGTCGGCTAAGATTCTCGAAGCTTCATTGCTTGCTGTTTTCATCATGTCTTGGCTTTTTGAGCTGAGTACTTGGGGAACATCGTTCAATGTTCTGTTCATAATGTTGCGTAGAGGGTGTTGGTATTTATGCACGTTGTCTCTTGAACCTGCAGGGTATGCACTGTTCTTTGATACAGTCTCGTTGCCTTGCGGTAAATCGCGTCGCAGCAGTCTTGACAAGGTAGACCGAGAATCCATTTTCGAGATATCCTGTCTCTCGCCTTTCGCAGCAGGCAGAAATACTGGTTGTCGATGGATTCGTTGTATATCCTCAAATATGTCAATCGCTGGTATTATGTAGGCTATTTTTGTGCCAATACCTCCGCCAAATATATGGCCATAGAGATCGCCAGAAGCCTCATCAATCGCCCACGACCCAGAATCTCCGGGTTGCACATGTCTATCCAGCTGCAGGGCAAATATTTTTCGGGCAGTAGTGGTTCTTGGCAGACGTATGAATCGGGGTGTAGCAAATAATCTTCCACTTGATATCCCATGACATCCCGATACAATGGTTACCCTGCGAATCTCATTGCCAACTGGAGCAATTTGATGAACACATATGGTATGCGAAGGAGTCTGTGGTGCAATGAACCTATTTGTCTGTTCCTGATGCTCCTGATGGACCTCGATCAACAGATAATCAAGCGATCGGCTCCCAATGGCGGTGCTTAAGTTTAAGCTGGTAAAGCCTGAGTGCGAAGGTCGAAGGGTACTTTGGTTTAAAGGTGGCTGGGCTGCAATCAATAGATCTTCATTCAGATTGCCGAGATCATTTTTACCGCCATGTTGAGATTCTTCACTGGGTTGTTTGCTGCTCTCCGAAGCTCCGTTATCGCTGTCGCTAGCCGTGGCCCTTGCAACGTAACTGATCGGACTGCCATCTTCGAACCCAGAATCATCGAGTCCTTCTTCTTCTTCTTCTTCTTCTTCTTCTTCCTCTTCTTCTTCACTCTCCTCCTCGCAGTCGTCGTCTGTTTGTTCGCCGTGTGGGCTGCCAGTATTGGTAGGGCTCCGAAGCTCGTTATCTCGTCTTAATTGTTGATGCTCGGCTTGTTCCAGGATATGGTACACTGTGAGATAGAAAGATTGGTTCCCAACACATACAATGCCACCAGCCGTAGCTCGCCTTCCCCATTCTTCGGCCAATGGCCGATCGATAATCAGTTCCCGGGCCATAGAACTGCCAGACAACCTGTAGTAGATATCTTGACCGACTATGTATGTGTAAGATTTGGCGTCAGGACCTCGATCTGGGACTTGATCGCCGAGAAGCCGTATCCGAGTCCTCATTTCGGGGGGATGGCGAGCGTGTGTGGTTTTCACGTTGGGAAATTTCTTAAGGATGTTGCTGTCTTTCACCATCCGGCACGCTATTTTCCGCATCTTCTCATCTTCTGACGAGAAAACCAGATAAAGTTTGGCTGTTTCCGCAGTGATCCCTCGGATGTAAATGGACCAAGATATAGAATCTTGTGGAGGCTCAATACATCGATCAAGGTAGTCCTTAATAGTCGGGGCAAGTTCCTCATCAAAGAGTTTTTGCACTGGCCCAACTGCTTCCCAATAATTTATGCCGAGCCCTGAAGATTTAATCAACGGCCCCACAGAATTTGATAGTGGCTGCATTGCGTACCAAAATAAAGGGTAAAGTCAACAGACAAGTTTAGAATACTGTGTGCGAAAGTAACTATCGTGCTGTTGGAAAATGTAGCTATAACCTCCAGGGAAAGAGAAATAGGGAAAGTCCGCTTCAGGTCTTATGTGCTGCTGGTGTGATTCTCATGCAGCGTACCTTTGCACTGTTCGATGAGGCTGAGAATGTAGTGTTTCCAAAACCCAGTTCTGTTTGGGTAGCAATGCCTGCATTTGAGGGGCCAAACTTTATCGAAGGCTCTCGTAAAAATGAAAGTCAAAAGAATGAGGCTCATAGGAATAATAGAAAAGGGGAAAGGAAAGTGCTCGGACAAGAGCAACAACCACCAGTACCACGAGTTAGTTTAATCACCCTTTATTGTGCTATCATCAATATCCTGCACTTCCCTTTTGAGCGGGGGGGTTCAAATGGCTTCGCTCGATGGCAGCATCTACAACGGGCCCCTGGAAGCAACCACGAAGCGGTTGATAACCGAAGGTCTTTGGGGCCCTCTACCGGTTGTTCACAGATTTTCAAACGGCGAATTTCTACAGGAATTGAACCTCGACGCCTATTTTCGTTTCTATAGTACTTCCTGTGATCGTGCCTTGCGTAATAGTGGAGGGAAATTGCCTGTTCAAACGCACCGACAAATTTTAGGCATAGTTGAGCAGTTGCGCAGAGGCGACTGTCGTGACTTCATTCGCAATTCTCTTTCTCATTTGGGTCCTCCGTGTCAGGTGGACGATTTAATCAGCCTTGCCGCACAGCTCCTGCTGATGTTAAACTTTGCAAGTCCACGATACGCCATCTCGGGGACTAAACAAGTCTCATGGGCCACGGATGGGGCGATCTCAGCCTCAATCAATGACCACTTCCATTCTCCGCAAAAACTTCATGATATTTTCGTCAATTTGGACTCATCGTTTACGGGATGCAACATTGAGAAAGTCGCAGGGGTTGAAATTTATTGGACAGATAACCTTGCCGACCACCTGCGTTTGATCGAAGGAGATAAAAAGGTCGCCATTTTTCACTATGTCACATTTCTGGAATGTCAACAGAAGTGAGCCCCCTTGTTGAACCTCATAACTGGGGTCAGTCCGCTAATTTATTGTTAGTTCTCTCCTCCCCGCACAATTAGCGAAAGAGACCTTGCGGACCATCTCACTCCTCTTCCCGCAGGGGGATGAACAGACAATGCGCAAGTATCGGACTTGTACAAGAGTTGATGCAAGATTTCTGCGGTGCGGTGCTCTACGTGATGTAGAGCGCGATATAAATGATTTCTTTTTCTGGAGAGATCGCTTGGTGATACTGAAGCAAATGTTTGATGCCGCGCATCCGAGGACCATCAATCAGTGGTGGTGGGATAGGAGGAATGGGGTCCAGTGGTATACGTTCTGGGTTGCGATATTGATCCTCATCTTGACAACGTTCTTCGGCTTGGTACAATCGGTAGAGGGAGCACTTCAAGTTTACAAAGCGTTTGTTCCGAATTAGATATTACCTTCATTGACTCGCTTGGAATGACGGAGTCATCGCGCAGTCAACCACAACTGATGTGCAGTTTGATGAAGGTGACTAAAACTGAGAGCCACTCGAATTGAATGTCTAGTCTCCCTTGTAACCTGATAACTCGATCTTCGACGACCAACACCGCGCTCACACAGTATCTCTTGAGTCAATTTCAATCTCGCGGATATGGTTTGACTGGTTTTAGCATCTGTTGATAATATACCGGCTAAAGCGTCAAATTGAAAAAATAGACCCTTTGCCTGTTGGGCCCACAACAGCTAGGGGTTGTTGAAGCCTGACGCCTTGAATGGTGGCTTTTCATTTCTAGATCTCTTGCGCGCTACTACCATGTCCAAGCGTACGGTAAGATTAAATAAGGCTGAAAACCTTTTAGAAGCTGCTAGAAACGTTGACACGTCTTTTGCTTACTGATGTGATTTAGAAGCCAAGACGTCTGAGCGTAGAAAAGAATTTGACTGATAGGAAGCGTTATTTATGGTCGCTCAGCCCAGCCTTGCAATTGTGGGATCATAGCGCAAGCAGTGGTCTTTCTCATGACGTAGGTACGTTCTTTGCCCTATGTCTCGAATATAGGGAGGCTATGCTTAGCTGCATATTTGGATGCAGTGCCAGCACCAGCAATCCGTATTGTCGATTCCGTGCAAAAGACTAGCCCAGCCTGATACACCCTGTACAATCATAGGTCGCAGTACAGTCTCCGACATTGAAGCAGATCAGCCGGAATCGAAAAATTGGGTACCCTTGCATTACAAAAGCCATAGCCCAGTTTTTGTCTTCTTTTACCAAACGCAGAAAAACAACTCTCTCAGCCTCATGCTCCTGTTAATTATATAGGAAGGCTCATCTAAGCTCTTTCTTACTTACGAACCACCTCGAAGACATTTTCTTTTTAGACTCCAGTCGAATTATCACCTGAATCCTCAATCCACCCAGATCGCAGAGAAAATGCCTTCAACGAATTTTCTTGCCGAGACTCGCTCATATGGTAATGTCAACAGCTAAGGCTTAATTTGATGAAGTTAACAATGTGGCAGATTGTCTAGTGGGGACCACCTTGCTTATGACCTATATTACTTTGGAAAATGCCAAAGAGGTCGATGCAGAAACTGATGAAAGCACTTTTGAAGTGAGTTCTGCACGGCTTTTCTCCCTGCTTGTATTTCGGTTTTGATTTTCACTGAATTTACTAAAGGAAAGACTGTAGGCCGAAGTCAGTCGGACGTTTGGAACCTTTGATTTTGACAAAGTACTTCGAAACTTGGATGAGTGCTTTTCCGCGACCGAGACTGTTCAGGATCCCAAGAAGAATTTTCTTCAGGCGCTTGGTTTCCTGCATCGCAAATATCCGGAGGACAACTTTAAGACTATAATCACCAAGTGGATCATACCGGAAATTCGGAGTCTTCAAGCTCACGCAGGCAGCCCGCAAAGCCAATCAGTCCCTGTCTGTCGCGACCAAAGCTCACCCCCGCCATACTCTTTTGCTAGGGCTCAATCTGAGACGGTCGACTCTCAGCAGCCAGCCATCGAGCCGCGGAGGTTAAATGCCTCCAACGTTGAAATCTGGAGGTACACTTCTCGTTTGTGGGAAGAAGTGCAAGCCCATGATCGACCCCCGAATGTTACAGATACACAGCTGAGTAGCTTTCCAACTCGATTTCGAGTTACTGTGGAGTTCCGTGGGGTACAAGGTCATGGTGAAGCCTCGAGCAAGAAACATGCGAGACATATCGCTTCAAAAGAAGTTTGTTCGCAACTTGGGATAGTCCTTTGATTATTATTATTTTTTGGTGGGCTTCATCCTTCTGCTTTCCCAGGAATATAAGGTATTTAGTTCATGAGTAATTTGATAAGAGAGTTTCCAGTAGGACACAAAATTTCTCCACTGAGCCGTACAATGAGCAGGGCTTATGAGCCTGGTCTGAACTCCGCGCCCATGTGATACGCGCGCGCGTACGCCAGCTCGCGGTTCAAAGACGCCCCCGCGTGGATGCCCGATGCGTACGCGTTGACCATGTCCGTGGCCCAGACTCCGTTCCCCGCATCCTGCAGGCAGATTCCGGGGAATCCGACCCGCGGTGCACCGCTGGATATCCCCGAGCAGCCCGTGGCGTTGGATTTGTAGCCGTATGTCAGGTTAATCTTTTCCTCGTATGTCATTCGCTGCACGAGGGATTTGGCTTTGTGGTATGCGGTTGCCCAGTCATCCCATTCTTTCATCTCAGCCGGTAATCGGCGCGGAGTCAAAGTTAGCTATTGGGGAACCCAGAGACACATACCAAACTGGGGCAAGCACTTACGACTCGGGTAAACGGGGTCCGATCTGCCATACGACCAGAAGTTCTCCAATGCTTTAAGGTCGAGCGAACTATTTTGGCTCTGGCAGCAGGACGTCAATGATGGGCGAGCAAAAAAAGGAAAAGAAACTGCCGCTCTGTGTATTATCCCAAATACAAATCCAATGGTAAGGCCCGCTTGTATATTAACGAACACCTTACAACCCCGGTCCCCAGACCGCAGTTCCTGATCTACCGAAACGATTACCGAACGTTATAAACAAAGAACGTTTGCACGTGGGGAAAGAACTCCCCTTCTCCGGTCCGGAGTGACTCATGTCCGTCCGGGCCGAACCCGGCCTCAAATGGCCTGGAAACCGCATTTTCATGGAATTCCCAGCTGCAAATGGCGAATTTGGAGACATAGCAAAAGTCAGGACGCAATAAGAGGAGAACATGCATTGTGTTGCGTTAAGTCCTCGTCATCTTGGCGCAGAACCCCGGTTTCGAGTCTCCCCGTCCCTAATAAGCCCTGTTCATCTTGTTGCGAAGGTAAACTACTAGTCTAGATTCCCAGGTAAGGGCAGAATATATTGGCCATGTTATGTTTGATCGATTTTCGGCTGATATGAGTCTACCATTGACATTGGTCCAGGCACCCATGTAATAGATAATACTGATGGGAGCTACTTTATAAATGAATGCATAGAAGAGTTAGTTCTGCGGATCTGATCATAGCACCAAATATCATCATACCAATATCCTCTAGGAACAAGGGACCTCTTATTATCCTCCGTAGATCAAATTGTCATTGTTCCTCCATTTCATGCATGACCTTTGACACGACGCCTCATATGACTGCTACTGAGGAATTAATTGGTTCGTAGTCCTATACAATATAATAAAACCAAAGATTTCTGGAGTCTTAGGTCTTACTAGATTGCCAACTTAGTATTTGCTATAGTATACAGAAATTAGCAGCGCCTAGGACTCATGTACTGTTTTTTAGTATTGGCGTCTTCTATTGGCGAAGCTTGCGGTCTTTCATTTCCCATTATATTGATTGGCCTTTCTCAGATCTACTGGAGCTACAACGTTGTATGATTTGGCCATGGAGGCATTATTCGAAGGAAGGGCCTATGACGAACTCGCCTTGATTGATCCACAGCTCTAGATCGAAATCCAGTGGCGAGCGTTATCCTGACCGTATAATGACTTCATTTCACCCGGGTTTATATATACATGTAGATCACCCAAACACATCTACATATCTATCACAACCAATGTTAATAATCTCTCTCCATCAACGAAACCACCACTACATACAGAATGTCCGCACAGCAAGGAAAAGGCGCCACACCCACCGGCAACCAGCCCACAACCTCCACCCGCGGCGGCGCAAGCGCCTACCCAACACCAGCAAACAACGCTGGCGGCGGAGCTGGCTGGGGAGATAGCGGATTCCTAAAGAGCGGACTCGAGAGAATTGTACGTCTTCTCATTTTCATTCTTTTCTCTCGAAAACGAACCCCCTCCCCGAAACTGAACTAACAAAATAACCAGAGCAACCGCCTCGCCAGCGGCTCCGGTGAATCCCAAACATCCAAACTATCCAGCATGTCCGGTGAAATGTCCGGGCTCTCCGAGCAGAAAGCCGCTGGCAAGCAGCAATACAAGAGCGATTATGGCGAGACGAGTGCGATCCCGAGCGAGAGCGACCCGAGCTTCATGAAGCACAAGCCTGGTGGCTCGGATACGCTACCTGGGTGGAATAAGGCCAGGGGGGCTTTTGACAGGTACGGCCTTTTTTTTTTTCAATTCATTTCTGATGGTCCTGGGGTGATTAGTTGAGTGGTGCTAACATATCCGCCTGTTTAGTGTACTCGGCAACGAGTAGTGTAGTCCAGGTTGTAGGATATAGGCGTTAGTCTTCAGGTCTTCTCATGTCATTCTGAACATTCATTTTTGTTTCCCCTCAAGATACAACCTGTAAATAGAATAATTCGAGGTCAATTGCATTACTACACTTGTATTCAAGCTCTGTGGCTGATTGATGTAAGGATGACATCACACCTGCGATGCTTCTTCAACTCTTGTCACACACGACACTCGCAACACATTCAACACAATCAACACAACCAACAGGATCAGCAAGTAATCATGGGGATTCTTGGTGCGCTTCATGCGGCGGTAGACTGGCTGCTCTCGTGGGCCAAATTGGTACATATCCATCCCGACACCAGCCTGTATCCTGCAACGCAAAAGCTAACACTGCAGCGCAGATCCAAAACCGCGAGGTTGGATGGCTCACACTCAATCGCAAGGTAATCCGATCCATCAACTTTCGTCACAAGAGAACTAATAGAAGCAGACCGGCGAATACATGCGCGAGCAACAACCACTCTTCAAGAAATTCAAACTCCTGCTTCTCTTCAACCCGCTGACGACATGGCTGGATACGACACATGCTATGAGGTTGTATATGCACAATAGTGCGATTAAAGAGGGTATGCACATTGTCTTTCCTACCACTTTTCCAATCCTGAACCAAGGGTCGGCCTGTCCGGCGCGGGTACTAACACCTGATACTGGTTATATACAGGCCAGAAAGAAGCAACGCCAGCCTCGCGCAGCCGCATAAAACAATTCGTCGAAACCTACCACATCAACATGAACGACTTCGAGCCGAGCGATGTCAGCGCCTACGGCACATTCGAGGACTTCTTCGTCCGCCACCACAAGCCCGGGACCCGACCCATCCACGAACCCGACGACGACACCTCCGCAGTCGTCGTCGCTGACTCGCGCGTCGTCGTGTACGAGGAAGTCGCCGAGAGCAAGAAGATCTGGATAAAGGGCGAGGACTTTTCAATCACGAACCTGGTCATGGATAAGAAGCTGGGCCCGCAGTTTGGCGATGGGCCTGTGGCGAGTTTCAGGCTGTCGCCGCAGGATTACCATCGGTATCATTCTCCCGTCTCTGGGACGATCAAGGTGTATAGGAGTATGCCGGGGGATTACTATGAGGTTGATCCCCTTGCTATCCGGAGCGGGGTTGATATCCTCACGCGGAATGCGAGGGATTATGTGGTGATTGACACGGAGGAGTTTGGGGAGGTGCTATTCGTCGCGATTGGAGCGAGCCAGGTTGGGACTGTTGAGTTCGTTTTCCCTCCATCTACGTCTCATTATCCTTGCACGATACGATTGCTAACTAGGTACCAGGATCAATGAAAGGTGGCAAAAGCCCGGTGCGAATATCAAAAAAGGCGATGAGCTGGGGGTTTTCCAGTTCGGCGGGTCGAGTATCATAGTGGCGTTTCAGAAGGGGCGAATTCAGTTCGATAAGGATCTGATCGAGCCTTCTAGGAATGCTATTGCGGTTGATGTGGAGGTGGGGATGAGTCTGGGGCGTGCGGTGCCAAAGGAGGACAATCCGCATGACTCGTAATTTTTTTACCCAGTGTACTATGATTCTGCAGTAATGGATTTGATTTGCGAGCAATCCATTATTGCCACCCGGATAGGCTATTCAACCCCCGAAGTCTGGACCAGCGCGCTTAGCACTAGTATCACATCCAGCGGCATCTGAGCTGTGACATCATGACTGTTTCTCCCCGGTATCGATCGATGGACCATAATCTGATAACAAATCATCGGCTGTAGAGTTTGAACCAAGCCTGGGGTAAAATCTAGGCGCGTCTCGTGGCGGTTTTTATGTGATGTTGGGCTGGTGGAAGTTTTCTGATGCCGCTCATATAGAACTGCGCATGTCCAGACCTGACGGATAATATGCCATGTACACCTAGTCACTCACTCACTCACTCACCCGATTGATGATGGACGCCTCTATTACCCGATCCCACGAAGTTCCGAGCGCATCAGATCTCCGCGACGCCTACGAGCTCGAACTGCGCTGTCCGACGGGCGAGCCGGTCCGGCTCGGCGAGCTCATCTTCGACAGGGGGAATGATATCACAACCGTTATTATTTTCAGTATGCCTTGCCTTTGCTATTCATAATCATCTACTTCTTCCATCCCAAATCTGAACAAGACAACAGACCAACGCTGACCTACTCAAGTCCGCCACTTCTTCTGCGCCTACGACCAAGAGTACGTCCGCTCAATATCCCACCGCCTCGCCGACAGCATGCTCGAGACCCTCCCTTCCTCCACAACTACCGGCACAGGCCCCAGCCAACTAATCATAATTGGCTGCGGCGACCCGGCGCTGATAACGCCGTACATCGCCGAAACATCCACCCACTTCCCGATATACAGCGACCCCAGCGGCCAGCTCTACGAGAGCCTACATATGACGCGGACGTGCGAGAACATCACACACCAGCCGAGTTACTCGACGGTGGGTTTCTGGAGGGGGCTCGGCAAGACGCTGAGGGAGATGGCGCGGGCCGGGTGGGTTGGGCTCCGCGGAGGCTACTGGGGGCAGAATGGTGGCGAGTGGGTTTTTCGGAATGGGAGGTGTGTTTATGTCCATCGGATGCGCGATCCGGCGGATCATTTGACGGCGCGGGAGTTGTTGACGGTTTTGAGGGGTGAGAAGGGGGTTGCGAAGCCGGAGGACGTCTGAGGGGGAGTTTGAGAGGTTGGTTGGGGATTAGCTTGTATATATCATGCGGGGGGGATATCCCGGAGGTATGGTGTTGGTGAGTATAGTATCTTCAAGTCTGTCAATTAGAGCCTCATGTTAGACACTCTGGCACACCTGGGCAGGTGTGGTTGAGCCCATCGCTCCTGCCCTAGCGAAGTCGGGTTCAGTTCGGAGAAGTGCGACGTGCCAGTCAAAAAAGGCAAGGCCGATTAGATGGTACACATCTCCTATAAGCACTGCTGATTTATTTCACTTGAAGCACTGCTCTGACAGCCCAAAATGACAGCTCCGGAATACTCCAAAGGGCCTCTCGCCCTTAAAATCTATAGAACAACGGGTGAAATACTTCTTAGAAACGACAAATCATTTTCGGTCTGAAGGTAAAAACTCCACTGGTAGAGTTTCCTAACTGTGTCAGCTCGATTATAAAACTATTTTGTGTGCGTGAAGCAATCTCTTGTACCTTCACCTTGACCTCACTTCAGATATAAGCCTTGCGGAATTTCACTACTGACCCTCCGCTGGCCTCTCCATCGTCCTTAATCTTCCTAATCATCTATTCCCCTACTCACTTATTGTCACTTTCTTCTTTCTTGTTGACTTCACTTAATTTTCGTCAACGTCGCCCTCTCCTCGACTATCAACACTTTCTGCCTCCGACTTAACCTTCAGCCCAAGTTGATAGAACCCCAATTATATTTTACCTTGTTTTGTTACAATTTCTCATTCTCCAAAGCTCCTATTTCTCAAAATTAGCTTTCACAGCATACGCTCGTTCCGTCTGCCACTGGGCACACCTTGACTAGGCAAAACCTATCTCCCGACTAGATCTTCCTTGTCGCACATCAAAAAGACCTCTTGTGCTATAAGCACAACCGAGAGTACGCCTTCACTTCACTACCTGGGCAGCGCTCGCGTAACTAACCCCGCGTAGTAAATCCACATTCTTCATCCCCTCCCGCATTTCGGCATCTCCGAAGCCGGCCATGACGCTCAATGCCCTTTCTTCTATTACTGATGAGACACCGGATCCACGCATCCCACAGGAAGACCTCTGCAGGTATAGTTCCCTTGCTCTTGCCCAGTCGACGAGAATCACTAACAGTCTATGTTATGTGCAGATTAATCAATGTCTATGTCGGAAACGATCGTCAACGATCGTCAACATTACACCGTGCATGACGCTACTATTCGTGCAGTATCCAGGCAAAATGACGTGACACTTGGTACCGAGCTTGTCCCCAAGGATGTGGAAACGGCTTCGTTTGAGAATTCCTCCACTGGCTGTACTTCAGCAAGCTCCCCGTCGTGGACAAGGCAGACTATGATCACGACGAACGCGAGTACCTCCAGCTCGCAAAGGCATGGGTCCTTGGCAATCAACTCATATGCCCAAAGTCCCAGAATGCAGTTATGGATGCTCTAGTTGCAAGGCGTGATGAGGACTACAATGATGTGAACATCAACCCCCTGAGCGAAACTGTGAGTATATCTATTCCAACACAAAGAACGGCTCTCAGCTGCGAGATTTTATTCATGATATGTACATCCAACAGGGATTCGAAAATCGCGTCTCTCTCTGGGACGATTCAAGCCGTATACCTCGCCGCCTTCTCCTAA
Organism: Penicillium sp. S1316; assembly: GCA_023627405.1. NCBI lineage: Eukaryota > Fungi > Ascomycota > Eurotiomycetes > Eurotiales > Aspergillaceae > Penicillium > Penicillium sp. S1316. Next base: position 290,456 of record JAMAHF010000020.1, read on the forward strand.
GCATTGTGGAAGCTTTCTTGGACGATATACCGGAACGCCATGGAGATGAATCGACGGAGTCTCGAGTTTTCTACGTATAGCCAGCAGGTATTAGCCTATTCTGGTCATTTTGCACCTCCGGGCCATGCAAGGGGGGATTAGAATATACCAGATATCAAATTTCATGCCATACTTTCGGTCCAATCTCATTACCCATACACGAATTGCTGACACTACTCCTATTGTGTCATTGTTTTTCTCTTTTGACCTAGCGATGCATCACTTCCTTAAAAGTGGACCGGGGGTCTTCTTCATCCACGTCGGTGGTTGAGATCATGGTCTTAGTTTTAATTCTCAAACACATATAATATTTATGGCACTGTGGACAAATATAGGGGGAAAAGGTTTTAATTTTTATCTTATTTTTTTTTTCTTTTAGCAGAACATGCTCAGCTCATTAAATTGTACTTAGTGGTTAAACTATTTGTCTTCACCTTCCGTTAGTGCATGCGCATACAGTGGAATGATCTTACTGTCCTGATTGACTCGTCGGTACTCCCACTGCTCATAGCTAGGTAAGATTGCTTTGCGCGGGACGTCTGTTCATTTTGACGGTGGTCCTATACCTCGCTCCCCACTAAACAGTACACGGAAACGCGCATCCAAGCCACCTGTCTTGTATCTATTCCCTGCATCGTTCCTTATCCCTCTCGGTTTCCACCAACCTGTAACGGATGCTGTCTTGCCATCCGGTGACTACGCAAGCTAAGCAAATTCTCTACATCCTGCGCCGCCATACCCCCAGATGCGCGTACTCTACGTAGGGCCGGTTTAAATTTCATGGGGGAAAACTTTCCACGGCACTCAGAGAACTACGATGGAGTTGAGAAGGCGTTGATGTTTCTCCGCTTGATCAAGACATACATACCATTCCGAGTGAGGCAGCAATCGCTGAGTCCCTTCAGGAAGACACAACCACTGCAAAGCTAGAATATTTCGGATGCAGAAAACTACAGACTCGACAGTCTCTCCTTGAGCACCAAATCTATCCAGATTATCTGATTGAACACCATAAAAATTATGCAAAAATCCTCGTATATCACGCCATTGGGAGACAATGCCTTGACGATGCTTGGTTCACCACGTGTATGAGGCTCCATCATCGCCATCGACGCTCGGGATTGCGCCATCGCGATATTGTTTTGGCGTTGGGGTGTTTATTCACGGGGTCCCCGGATCAGAGAGTTGGTTGGTAGATGGGCTGCGATGAAGCTTTTCAGAGGTATCCAATTATTCCGTAGGGTTTAGACCATATCTAGGAGTGTTTAGGATGGTACTAGGGTTTTTATTTCGGTAAATTATCTGCAGTGGTGTGAGAAGAATAACCAGAGGGTTGTCCTTGAATATGTACAGCTGAAGCATGTCGAAATGCCATGTAGCAACCGCAGAGTTCGAAACAGAGAATGTCTACTCGACAACAGAGGGCACTCCAATGCCTTCCTGGCTAACATTTTCGCTCAGAGAAATGATGCTACGCTTCGCTCCCTCCTCTCGACGTTCCAGCTCGAGAAGAGAGGCTTACCACCACGCCCACCACGACACAATTCTTGGCCGATACTCAACAGTGATCCCACAAGTGAGGATCATAGATATGCGTAGTTACACGCACTAAAGAGTGCACCCTCAACATCTGCCCTCGCCACTCAATCAGTGCCTCGAAGTTCAGAGGCCAACCCGTTGGGGTGCCATCCGGAAATGCTCAAGTGGAGCAAAGAATGCGACACCCCGTCGCCACACCACTCAGAACGAACCGGTGCCTTTGGGCACAGAGATATTTGACGAGGGCAGCGTTACATCTGCAATTCTCTCCTGGGTAGCCGACAAAAAAAATTTAGACGTGTCTCATATGCTCAAGCGTATGTAACCGAGGGATTTTCATATAGCTCGAGTAAAGTGCCGATCGCCCTGCAGGGTTCCTCGGAGATCCAGTAGTGACGACAACGGTTGATTTCGGATTTTGGATTGTCGCCTAGTTTTGCTTCTTCGTTCCCGTCTATTCTATGGCTCATTTAGTTGACGTTTACTATGCGGTCTTGAGAATCTTGTCTAGAAACAAGTCACGACTTCGTCTAATCAAATGTCTGTCTCAGATACCAGGCGAGGCAAATAAAACATAAAACCACTAATCTTAAGCAGTAAATTATGCACAATGGAGCCTATAAACCATAGCTTCCTTTCCTGCCTCGACTAGCTTTCGGGAGGAGGCGATCCGATCCAGACCCTGCACGAAGCACTGACCACTCATGTGCTTAATCCGGCGAAATCTGGGGGAGAAATGCCCGCCTTAGGTGCCTAACAACCAATATCTATCCGAGTTACAGGCTGTACCTACCGCTGGAGGTTGGCGAACCTATTCCCGGACATTGTATTGAGGCAGCTCGGAAATCAATTACGCCCCCATCAGCACCCCTGCAGGCACGCTTTCGTCGAAGCCCATCCCCTGTTGGCAACAAAGGAACAAACTCTGCGCCCGTTGTGCCTCTATTTCCATCAATGACATCTCCAATAAGAGCCAGTATCTCGGCCTCGTACCTTAACTTCCTGAACTCTACCTGCATGAACCGTGGTTCCGTACAGGTCAAGCTGCTTGCAGCAATGCAATCTCCGCTGAACCATGGAACTGGGCACTTTGTGGCTTGACAGACTTTGGCTTGTATAGAGTGAATGTTGTATCGCGGCGTTGTACTATCCTATGTAGATTATGAGTGTACCTAAGCTCGATGTATAGCAATCTCAACGCTCAAAACGTGTATATAAGCCCTCCAAACCTACCCCTTCCATCCCATCCAACTCATCCCATCAACGCCAGCAACAACAGCAACTACAACCAACTTCAACCATCTTTCATACTACGACCACCAAACCCATCAAAATGCGTTTCACCATCCCCCTCCTCGCCCTCGGCTCCCTGGCCATGGCCCTCCCCGAGTCCGCCCAGACGATGGCCAAACTGAGCAACTCCGCGGCCTTCCGCAAGCAATCCGACGGCGCGACCTGCGACGTCGGCTCTATCTCCTGCTGCAACGCCGCGACCGAGACCAATAACGACGGCCTCCTCGATGGCCTGCTCGGCGGCGGCCTCATCCGCTCTCTCTCCGGTAACGACGGCTCCGCCTGTGCCAAGGCGAGCTTGATTGATGAGTTGGGGCTTCTTGGTGCGTTTTTTTTTTTTTCCTTTTTTCCTTCGCAGTATAGATTTGACGGCAGAGATGGGGGAGGGGAGGGGAGGGGAGAGGGAATGAATACATGCTAACGAATGGTGGTGGACAGCTCTCGTCGACCACACCGAGACCGGCCCCGTCTGCAAAAACATCGTCGCTTGCTGCCCTGAAGGTACCACCACTTGCATTGCCGTCGACAACGCTGATGGCAAGGCTGCTGCGAGTGCCTAAATTGCTCATACCTAGTCCGCCAGCCCTGGATCCCTCTGTCTCTGGCTCATACATACGACCATTTACTGGCCAAGCTAGCCTACACTATGTACAGAGTACCTCGGGGTTCCGGGCAAAGGATAGGTAGTGGAAAAAAGTTGTCATCTAGTACAATTGTAGTCTAATGAGTTTGACTAAAGAAGAAGATTGTTTGATTAAGAGGATCAGTCCTATATCGTATACCCTATATTTCTCATCTACCAGTAGCATCTTACACCATTCATCCAATGCTAGATGGTCAGGCGCGCGACATACTTACCTTCTCCCCCAAGTTTGTACAAGAAAGTATGCGTGACCTACCTAACCAGGCAGGTAGTACTAGCAAAGCCCCATGACTCGAGCTGAAATTCCGTCCAACAACAAATGCCAGTCGAGGAAGAACCCTGCTTCATTACTCCAAAGACTACACTACATCCATTATTGTATTCGCACCTACTCGATCAGGAAACAAAAGCGACTGGCGAAGCCGATGGCCGACCGTGCCGTGCCGAATCACATCATTATCATGGATGCGATCGTCATACATACATATATGCATGCCTACATGCATACATTGCACCTTTATTCCGTGCGCAGCTGCGCAGAGCCTCGCGACCGCGCTGAATCCTTCCCTTCTATGCCCAGCATGGGGGCGACGAAATCAATCTTTCAATCAGTTAAAAACCGAAAAGGCTCGACCCCGCGCTCGCTCACACCATCCGCCCTTCCTTCACTCAATCCTCGAATCGGTATTCTCAGCACCCACAGCCTCGTGGCTATGGAATCAAACAAACAAGGTCACTCTCTTGTCTAGGGTGTAGATCTTTACATCATCCCACATGGGGGCCACCCCGCACTCATCGGCCATAGGCCAGTCAGCAGGTACCGCTGACCTCAGACCGCTTGCCTGGCGATGATTCAAGGCTTCTTATTCATTTGCCTATTCAATCCCTGCTATTGACCCTTGTCTGCCTTTCTTGTCTTGGCTTACCTTCCCTAGGCTATTTGACTCTGTAAGTGGGTGGCTAAAGCAGCAGCTAACGAGCTGGGAGGGGTCAGGTTAAGAGACTGTGGGGTAGGAAGCCACCGCCACCAGGGCTTTAGCTTATTCCTGCCGGAATCCTTGGCCTCCAGGGTTTTGCTTATCCTGTTGAAAATCTTTCCAAGAATATATATACTATAGGATGGGGGCCGGAAAACGTGGTGAGGTAGTCTGGAGGGATCTTGAGGCTGTGTTGGGCTCCGAAATATATTCTTGTTACAACCAAGAAGTCGAGGTGAAGGGATTGGAGAACACCGACGATGCGGGGTCACAAACAAAGAAAACTACTACTACTTGAATTTGCGAAGAATGACATGATGCCATGCCGTGCCATGCTCTGCCATGCATGCATCGCTCCCTCCTACCACAAACAGGCGAAGCAGCGTGTGACGCGATCAACTGAGCGACCGTAAATTACTCGACACACCTTCTGTAAAGAATCGAGAAGCCCGTCTGGCCTGGCCTGGTCATGTCCGGAATAATAGTGTGAAGCCCCGCGTCTGCCCGACGTGCAGTAGATACTGGGATGGTGTGCTTTTGAAGGCGGTTGCGCGATGAGAAGAGCCGGCGATTGAAGGATAGACTCGGTACCCGTACCAGGTGCTGGTGACAGGCCTGGTTAGTGAGTGCAGGGATCGACGGCCTCGACTGGTCGGAGATTTCCCCGCTATCCGCTATCAGACGATATGGGAGGTACTGATTGTACCTACCAGACGAGGAGATAATATCGAGTGCTGGAGGAGGAGTGTTACTGTATGACCTGGACCAGAAGGGAGAAAGGTGCCAACGCAGACCTAATCTGGCCAGACCCGACCGGGAAAACCGACCCCAACATTTCAGACTCAGCTTGCACAAGATATGGCAAAGACGGGAAAGGAGCGCGACGTGGTTCCAGCAGGTTTCGGTCCTCGGGCCAGCAATGCCTGTCGGGGCGGCATGAGCAAAGGCTGTGCGTGCGGTGTGGTGCTGGTGGCTTGGGTGCCTGAACTAAGTGCATGCATGCATGTCAGCACTTCTTCTCAAGGGATGCATTCACATTCAATGCGACCCGGTAAGACAGAAAGGGGAGATTATTCAGGCTGCGTAACGCTCGGACAGGCTATCCTCCGACCGACATTGTTGACAGGCTGCAGTGACAGAGACTGAATAATGGGGCTGATACATCTGGAGAGTAAGCAGCCCTCACATAACCATATTTGAGCATAATCGACTGCGGCTTCGCGTCTGCCAATAAAAAGGACTCTGCACTAATCAAAAGGATCGCCCTGCGTGATTTTCGATTCGCTCAACCCGGTCAACAACTCACTTCCCAAGACAGCCGCTGTCGATCGCCAACCTTGTCTGGAGAGTTTAGATCAGGTCAGAACTAGTAGCAGACTAAGAGCAACACAGCCATGAATCGCAAAGCAGCTTCAGCTCAGCTCTCCGACACACCGTGTGACACGTCACTTGGGTCCTTGCAGCCGTAGCGTTGACCGAGTTCTGGAAGCTCTGCTAGTATACAAGACTCGCCCGGCTCCCTTGCGTGACATCAACACGGGGCTTGCTGCTGCAATCCAATCCGAGGAGACATCCCAAGAAAGGAGGAGATTATTTCGGAGTAAATAGTATAAGAACAGCTCCGGCGCCCCTTCCCTTTCTACCAGATTCGAGTCCAGATTCAAATTCTTCCTCCTTCGTCCCTTCCTCTCACCTCACTCACACACTCTCACACCGCACACCATTCTCACCAGTGGTCAGGGTCGTGTTACATTCCGACGCGATGAAGATACCCACCGTTCCCTCTCTGCTTGCGACAGCACTGGCCGCTGCATCGCTCGTCGATGCCCAGTATGCGGACCCCGGCGAGTGCACAGGCGACTGCTGGGCCCACGATCCCGGGTTCCAGGTGCGCCAGTCGGACGGTCGCTACTTTCGCTTCTCGACCGGCGGAGGCATTCACATCCATTCCTCGGACTCGTTGACGGGGCCCTGGGAAACCGCTGGAGAGGTGCTGCCCAGTGGTTCAGAGGTTCAGCATGAAGGAAACGACAATTTATGGGTACGTTCGTTCCCAGTAGCTTTCGTTTCATTTCGTTTTCTTCTCTGCCCTGCTATGTTTGCTTTCTTTCCCTGGTGTTGCATCTAGTTGGCTGTCAGCACATGCATGCACCGGCCCATCCAGCCCTAATCCACCAGCGCCTCCCCCTTTGGCATCCCCGCACGATCAGCACTGCACATGCCCCATCACGCCCATTCATGTGAACCCGCGGAGAGGAATCCCAATTCCGCTCCTCCCAGGCCATTGCATCATTCCACCTCCCTCATTCCTAACGAGATCCACATCGCTGGGTCGTTTCGCTTAGCTAGCGAGAGCCAGTCCAGACTAACGAAAGAATCCAGGCTCCCGACCTGCATTATGACTCCGACGCCGACACCTACTACCTGTACTACAGCGTCTCAACGCTCGGCTCACGCGACAGCGTCATCGGCGTCGCCTCCTCGTCGACTCTCGAGACCGGCTCGTGGACCGACCACGGCGGCCTCTTCCGCTCCGAGGCTGACGGCAACTTCAACGCCATCGACGCCAACTTTGCCACCATTGGCGGCCAGCCCATTCTCACTTTCGGCTCGTACTGGAACGGCATTCATCAGGTTCCGCTGAGCGGACCGCTCGCCCTTGCATCGGGCGCGCAGGCTCGCAACATCGCGTATAACAGCACCGGAAACCATGCGATCGAGGCCGGGTATGTGATCTACCGCCGCGGCTGGTATTACCTGTTCTTTTCCAGTGGGCGCGCTGGCGAGTATACGGCAAACCCCCCGGCGCAGGGAGAGGAGTATCGCATTGTCGTGTGTCGGAGTAGCGAGGAGCGAGGCGGCTTCGTATGTTACTCTTCTTTCTCCTCTTCCCCTTTCTTATTTTGAATGTCTATACTAACAATATGGACAGGTCGACCGTGACGGCCGCTCCTGCCTCACCGATAACGGCGGCACTACAGTCCTCGCCTCCCACGGCAATGTCTACGGCCCCGGTGGCCAGGGTCTGTTTGAGGACCGCACGCGCGGATGGGTGCTGTACTACCACTATGCCAATCCGACAATCGGCCTCGAGACGAGTGACTATCAGTTTGGGTGGAATGCGCTGCAGTGGTCCGATGGGTGGCCGAGTGTCTGATCTGATTCTTCCCCATTTTTACGCTAAGGCATCCATTCCATCATAACTTATTTGAAGGAGAAGACACTCGTTGCTCGAGGCATTGTTACGGATTATTGGGTGGATTCTTGTCTGGTGATACCCATGATGCACATTCGCTTGCTCATTCATGCTCATACTCATGCTCATGCTCATATCCGTATTCATTATAATTACCACCAGAATATACCATACATTATTCATTCGCACTCTGCCTTCCCTTTCTCAGTCTTGATATCAAGCAATCAACCATTACAGTGCCCTTTCAACATACTCCAACCAAGTCATTCCGAATCCTTGATAGCGGAAGAATTTACTTCGCCCGGGGGCTCACCAACAAGAAGAACCCAAGCGGCCTCGTGCTAAACGCGCCGTTATAATTCACTCCACCGACATTATCAACCTTGTACCCCTTATCCGCAAGCTCCCAGTCCACATCCCGAATCAGGCGCGCAAGGACCAACAAACTCCACTCCCACGCATACCTCGTCCCAAAGCACTGCCTCTTCCCGTTGCCGAACCCCTTCTTCACCCCACTCGGCAGCGCCTCGTACCTCTCCCCGACCATCCGCTCAGGCTTGAACGCCAGCGGCTCCTCAAACACCGCCGGGTCGCGGTTCACCGCGGTAAGCAGCGCAATCAGCGGCTGCGTGCGCGCGATCTCATACTCGCCGCCGGCGAGCAGGACGGGCGTCTCATTATCGGCCGGGTCTGCGGGGGGGATCGGCTCGATGTTGAACCCCGGCGCGGTCGCGGATAGACGGAGCGTTTCGCGCAGGATGCCCTCTGTGTAGGGGATCTGGGAGAGGTGGGCGTGTGTAAAGGGTGCGTCGCGTCCGACGACGCTATCGAGTTCCTCGCGCGCCTTAATGATGACCTCGGGGTTGTAGGCGAGGTAGTAGAGGCCGAAGGAGAGGAGGTTGGGCGCCGTCGCGGACCCGATGAAGATGTTGATGATTTCGTCGAGCACCTGGCTCTCCGAGAGCGAGCGGCCCGTCTCGCTGTCGACGCCGTGCAGGAGCGCGTGCAGCATGTCCTTGGGGACCGACGAGGGGCCTGCGGTGGATTCGGCTTCGGCTTCGGCTTCGCGCCGCTTGCGCACGATCTCGGCGCCGTAGTCGCGCATTGTCTGCACGTCGCCGGCGAAGCGGCGGCCGTGGCCGAGGAGCCAGGTCAGGACCTTTGGGCGCGTGGAGCGCCGGGTGGCCTCGACGGTGGAATTTTGCTGGGCGGCGATGACGGCGGGCTCGGGCTCAGAGCCGTCGACGATCGAGAGGCGCTGGTGGAAGAAGGCGAGCATGTTTGCTTCGTGGTTGGATTTGTCGAGGTCGTTGGTGACGAGGACGCGCTGTTTCGCAGACGCGGTCCATTTTGCGATCAGGTTATCGGTTGTCCCGTTGATGTCGTTGAAGACGCCCTCGACGGCCTCGGGCGACACGAGCGGCTTCATGATTCGGTGTGCGATGCCCCAGATTTCGGTTTCGGTGGGGAGCGCTGTGAAGAGGGAGTCGTGCACTGCGGCGCGGATCTCGACGATGGGGCCGGACACGCATTTTCGGAATCGCGTCTCGTCGCAGATTTCTTCGAGGAGCGCGGCGGATGTGACGATGATGAGTGTGCGGCCGAGGATGTTGAGCTTGAATAAGGGGCGATTGGCATTGTCCGCTGCGATCTTGTTGAACGATCCCCAAGGGTTCTTGCTGTCGAGGTCGAAGAGGTTGCCGACCACGGGCAGGCCTTTTGGTTGTGGGATGGGGGAGGGCATTGTGAAGCTGTCTTTTCAAACTCTCTCTCTCTATCTCTCTCTCGGATAACGAGTTTAAGCTTAAACAGCAGAACCGTGGAAAAGGAAGAAAAAACAGAACCACGGAAACAGAAACCGGGGAAAGCTCCCCTCCCTTCGCACGACGGGTTTTAAACCCTCCCTTTCCTTCGACAATCAGCTCCATGATCGCGAATGCCACCACGATGATTCGCCCGGCCTCCCTCGAACTCTGCAGGAGCTTGCATCTTGACAATCACCTGAGGAAGTGTGTTGATTGGGCGCGCCAAGGCGATCGTCACACAGATCATGGGTTCGTCCGCGTCCTTGCGTTGCCAGATTATTGCTGAAGAGGGCGCGCGGGCGAATTGGGGCGGCCGTCGTGGAGTCAGCACGAGCAGAGGGCGCCGAGGACGCGAGCTGGCTGGCTGAGGAGATGCGCTTTTGTGTCATCGCAGCTTCAATTGTCGGCGATTTGCAGATTCGGGGTGGGGCGTGAGATCGGTGAGCTGAGCTTGGGTGGGGAAGAGACAGGAAAGACGGGAGGGAGCTTGAAGCGAGGAAGAGGAAGAGGAATGAAGGGAGCAAAGTTTATTCAAATTGAACTGGATCCCCCTTGAAAAAGCTGGGGAAGTACTGTCCAAACGACAATGACACCTCCCTCGCAAAGACTGTGATGTTCTTGGATGTGGTGATGGAAAACAAAAAGTTGAATCTCTTTTCCTTCGGAAACACTAACACGAGCGGTGGGTCTGTCGCTTGCACTCGTGACCAATAACAATGACGTTGATGGCTTCGGGTTTATCATCACAATCGCTGTCTATCGTCTAACTTAGTAGTCTCTAGTCGACTTTGTACTACATATGTACAGTGACACCAACTCGTCATCGAGCATCAAACTCCATCATCGCTTCACTGCCCTGCAGAATGAACGATTCGTACCGCATCCCTCTCCTTCCCAGTTTTCTACCACCGCGATCACCACCGCCATTACCACTTCCACTCCCAACATCACCATCAACGCTTGTCACCCCCATGTCGCTGAAAACACCCGCATACCCATCCCACAAGCTCCTCCAATAACAGGCCTCCGCCGCCGGGGTGAGATACCTCCCCCGAAACGTGCGTACGCTATTATCCGCAATGCGCTGTGCTTTTTCGGTGTCTGCGAGCAGCGGCACGAGTTTGCCTTCCAGGTCGCTAAAGTCGCGTTCTACCTCGACGTAGTTCTGCGACGGGGCCGAAGAGACGAGGAGGTAGTGGTGGTGCTGGATGTATTGCAGATTGTGCGCGACGATCACGGAGCGGCAGGCTTGTCGGTATCACGGGGAGCCGGAGTATGAGCGGCCTGTGCCCAGGAGAGGTTGGTTTCTGGTCTTGGGCATGACGGTAAGAGAGGAGAAGGAGTAATCAGGTGTTGTTGCCTTCGACATGCGCAATAAACCCATACCGACAATGCTCGCCCATCCCCAACGCATTCCCCTGCCCAACACCCTGGTCCTCCTGATGCCAATCGACTGCCTGCACATCCGCCCACTCCCTACCCCTCGTCTTATCAAGCAGTGCACGTCTTAACTTGGGTGCAAAACTCGGCTTCCCGCGCCAGACAAGCTGCTACCTCTTCTCGGCCCACGGTAGCGCATCATAGCTCATCGCGTCCTCGACGACCGCATCGTACGGCCCGATGTCCGTGTGCGAGTGCTCCCATGTCCAGAACCCGAAGTCCGGCATCAGCCAGGTGGCCTCTTCGCTGGCTGTGCGGGCCAGGGTCCAGATTGGGTCTGCGGCTGCGGGGTCCGCGACGTCGGAGAGCTTGTCCTCGATAGAGAAGACGAATTCGATCGGTTGGTGGTGGTTATGGCGGTGACGGTGGTTGCGCGATGATTGTGAAGATGATGATGAGATGCCCCGCACCGTGTCGGTGACCAGGGCGCGGTGCATGGCTGACAAGACAGAGATGATCTTGCGGCGGTGGTCCTCACGCAGCGCACGCGTTGCGAGAACATATAGTTCGCCGTTAGTGATCCGGGCGCGCGCCATCCCCTGCTTGAGTGTGATGGTATCCAATTCCACGCTTGAGAGCCCGCTCTGCGCGCGCCAGTACCGGTTTGCGCGAGCGATATCTTGAAAGAGGCCGGAAAGGCAGCGGAGCATTGCTCCCTCAACAACGCTGCATTGTTGCCGTTGCGGGCGTACTCGAATTGCCATTTGTCTGGCGACTATGTGAGAGAATTCGTTTGGTGCGAGCATGTCAGGCAGCTGTCGCATCGGAAGACGGTTGCTGTTTGGCAGGCGGAATGGCCCGCGGGGATTATCTGTGAGGAGTGGGTGCAGGTAGGACCTATCTGAGTTGACGGTGAACCAGAGGAGGAGGATTAAGGAGATGCTGAAGATGCTTAGGACAGAGAGGGAGCTGAGGAGGGTTTGGTGCTGGCGCCAGCGGGGAATAAAGACATTGTTGCGGTGCCAGCTCACAGTGAGGGCATGGAGGAAAAGGTAGGGATGAGGGAAAAGAGGGAGGTGAGAACATCCAAAATCTAGGGAAATGCTTTCGCAGATAAAAAAGACAACTCCAGTGGTTAAGAATCAAAAGCAGAGGGGCTCATGCGCGGATGTGCTCAAACCACCACCTGCACGACCACAACAGTGACAACACAAGTCGATAGAAAATTCGATTACAGACACAGACAGCAGAGCAAGGTACAAAGCCCAGTCCCAGTCTCAGGGACAGGGACAGGGAGATCTTTCTCCCATTAAAATGGAAGTTGAGCGCAGTCCATCTTTTCCCTTCGCAGTAGATAGTGCCATGATCCTGCCCACTTTCCCTCTAAGATACCTCAACGCCGTTAGGGGCGCAATGCGACAAATTAATACTGAAGTGGATTCTTTTCCCTGACCCGTGGGGCTATTTCAAGCCCATTCGGAAACTAAACGTCGGTTCCAGCGTTCTCTGGACCACCGAAACTACCTACCTGAGTCTGCCAGGGCACTTGGAAGTCGTCCGCGCAAGAATTCCGAGAGGCGCGATGGTGCTGCTGCTGGCGCTGGTGCCTGGCTTGGAGTCCCTGGCCTGTTTTTAATTCTACCAACCAACAGCCCCCACCTAACTACCCTTGGCTGGTACATAGGATTTAACCAGTGAGCGATGATATCAGTTTTCGCTTGAGTGTTCGCGGAACCCCTTGTGCGTCAAACCAAAATAAGGTGCTGACGCCAGTCAGAGGCTTCGCAGACGACGCCGTCGGGAGGCTCAATGTGATCGCCGAGTATGTGGCCAATGGCCATCCAGGCGCGGTTAGGGGACTCGTGGCGCAAGACGTGTCATTGATCGAGGGGCTGCGCCATGTGGAGAGGAAGAAGGGTTTGGTGGAGATGTTGGAGTTGCGACTTCCCAAATTTTTTCCCAACATCAAAAGTCCAGTCTTCTTTGTGGAATTCTTCTGCCTGCACCAGTCTACAACATTAACGCTGCAATTGCTCCTCAGGAATGAATTAGGCATCAGGCACAGAGGCCAAAATGATTATCGTCTATTACAGTAGCTATTTACGCCGCCCATGCGCTCAAAACAACCTGCAAGGCAAACAACACAAACGCCCGGTCGCAACGCCAATCGAGTGTCCAGTCCCGCACCAAGACTCCAGTGTCCTCTGTAAGAATAGAATATGATCATGATCGCGACTGCGTGGGCTGTCGCCCTGGGCCCCCTCCTTTCCGCGGGTGATCCATGTCTGGGCTGAGGGCGGGGAGTCTGTGTCGTCCGCGTTGGGCCCCACGGACCCGACCCACCGTCTCGGCGAGGAGCCGCTCTGCATCATGATCCAACTCCATCGAAATCGCGTCTTCCACTGTTGGGTGGTCTTCCAGCAAATCAATCCCAGTTTGCGCGACCTCGTCTGTCCACTCCTCTGTGTAGGAATCGTCTGGGGCTCCGCGTCGCCGAGCCACCCGTCCTTTGCCTTTATCGCGCGATGATCGTGTAGAGCTTCGGGGTAGTGACCAGCCATCTTCTGAAGCCAAATACTCCGATTCGCGCGTTTCCGACGCCCAGATCTCCAGAGCGCGCGACAAGAGAGTTCCTGCAACGCCCGCTCCACCAGCAGCGTCCCCACCACCACTGGCCCCAAGCACTCGCACCGCCTCGTGCAAGGCCGTCACCGCGTCCAGGGTACGACTCAGCTCCAATAGTATAAGTCCACGAGCAGTATGTAGTGACCCGATGAGCCCCCGTTCCTCATACCCACTAACGCCCGATGATGCAACCCCAGAAGCGTTGCCTCCACTTCCACCCAAGAATGGATTGTACCCCAGGCTGGCACCGCTTGCGCCGATCCGGAGACACTCGTCGAACTCTTCAAGCGCTTCGGGATATCGCCCTAGGCGACGCAGGGCGTGGGCAAGGTTTGATCGTGTGGCAACCCAAGCGCCCGGTTCGCATTGAAGGCTCGTCGCTAGTCCCAGGGACTGACGAAACAGGTCAACCGCATTATCGAGATGATTTTGATGATAAAGAACAACACCAAGCTCGTTCAGGACCAGGGGATCTCCGCCCAACGGCGATAATTGAGAAGGCATGGAAGGTATCGAAGGCACGGTGCCGGCGGCCGTTCCAGTGGACATGGCATAGGCCGCACACAGATACTCTTGCGCAAGAGACATGTTGTTCAGCGCCAAATGCTGCATTCCGAGAAACAGCTGTGGTAAGTGATTGCCTTGGAAAAGTCTGGCAGCGGTACTATAGGCAGCAATTGCCTGGTCGTGCTCGCCTTCCGCTGCAAAGGTATGAGCAAACCCAATCCAGGCTGGCGCAGAGTGCGGATCCAACAAGGACGCTTTAGAGAAGAAGCGACGCGCCTCTGCGATTTTCGACACAGAGAGGTAGTATACTCCGATAGCCAGGTAGGTGTAGGACTCTTCTGGTGAGTGGTCCGCAAGCGTGTGCGAGAGTAGGAAGAGGGCGTTCGTAGCGCCTGTCTCGTATAAACACGCCAGATGTAAAGGGTATACGGCAGGTGAGTGACCGAGATGGCTGTGTGCAGTGGAGCTCGTATGTGCTGATGAAAGCGAGGACTGGGATGTTGAGAGAATAGAAGACGTGAGCTCCAGAGCCTCCGCAAAGCGACATTGCGTGTATAAAGCTTCTGCGCGTGAAAGGAGGATGTCCGGGTTTTCGGCTAGTTTGTAATGTGTAGACAGTGTTTCGGTGGCATCCGTGAGGATCGCGGGTGACGAGTACTTCGATAAGCGGGTGGTGTAGAGCATCTTGGTAAAATGTGCTGCTTCTTGCGAAACAGGCGCGTCGGCCCCCGAGATCGCGTCGAAATCCAGTGATTCCAGAAACTCGAGCTCCTCGGTTGGCGACATAAGCGAGTTCTTCATGAGCTGATCGAAAGCCTCGAAACACTGAACGTCAATCCGCACAGCATCTTTGTAGCAATCCCGAGCCCGATCAAACGCATTCTGTTTTGCAAAACACAGTCCCCGAAGGTAGCACATCCCCGCCTCATACCGAATATTTGAAGCATCCTCGCGATCTCGTTCCTCTGAGCGGTCAATGCGCGATGCAGCGCTCCTCCCGTTGCGTAATGTGATACGACTCTGCCCATTGATGTGTTGGAGTTTTCGGCGGCTGTTGCTGCTCCGGATTAGGTGCGTGGGGTTCTGGTCGCCCAGAGTGGACAGAGCCTGCTCATACTGGCCTTGTTTGATGTAGCAGTGGGCGGCGAGGTAGCGGCAGGCAGTGCTTCGGGATATGAGATCTTGTCGGGAGAGGAGCGCAAGGGCTCGCGTGTAGTTGCTGTTCGAGAAGTGGACTTCGGCCAGCCAAAGGGCGTCTTCGTCGCTATCTGAGATTGGAGGTGTTAACAGAGCTCGCGCGCGAGTCATTAAAAGGTGATCTCACTTGTCAGCGCGAGTACTTTATCTCCGATGAAGATGGCCGCGTCAAACTGACCACGGACCTTGGCCTGTTGTCGCCAGACCCGTAGGTAGTTCTCCATAACCGACGCGTTGAAGGGGAAGTGGAAGACTGGCGCGTTTGGAGGGCGGCATGGGATGGAAGGATACCGTACACAAATACTGCAAGAGGCCCTCACCGGCATGCGCAGAGAGCGTGGGAGGCGAGATCGAAAAGAACGCGGTCGGAGCCTTAGCCCAGGCCTGACAACAGCAGAAGGAATGAAGTGAGCTCAAGCTGCCTGCAATCAAAGCTCACCTTATCGGCGTTATTGCTCCCCCGCCGCGGGCGTCTTTGTCGCTGCTTTTTCGGGCAGCTGCCTCGCACGTGACTTGCGTCAGCGTTAGCACAGCAAGCCCATAAATTGTACGAGGATTGTTAAATATTGCCATATGGCGAAGACTTTTATCTTTCCAAATCGAACGCTAAGATTTAGGTCCAAGTCAGGACGCGCTCTAGAACAAATGCAACAATCCAGTGGTCTTGCCCGGATCTCAAAGGCCTTCATAGTTTGCCACATCACGTGATGGCTATATAAGATCACATTTCACTTCGCAGTTTCACTTTCACGCAACAACCATCAACCAAACCCACAACCATGTCTGAGCGAAAGGTCTTGTAAGTACTCAGGCTATCCTTCCAACATTTCCGCCTGCTAACTTGGTTTTTACCCTCATAGGACCAAGTACTACCCCCCGGACTTCGATCCGTCGGCGATAACCCGCACGCCGAAACACCTCCGCTCGCAAGGCCCGAAAGTCATAACCGTCCGTCTAATGGCCCCCTTTTCGATGAAATGCACACAATGCGGCGAATACATCTACCGCGGACGCAAATTCAACGCGCGCAAAGAGACGACCGAGGAGAAATACTTTTCGATCCCGATATACCGATTCTACATCCGATGCACGCGATGTAGCGGCGAGATCACGTTCGTCACAGACCCGAAGAATATGGACTATCGGGCGGAGAAGGGCGCGAAGCGGAACTTCGAACCCTGGCGCGATAACAAGGCGGATAATCACGAGGAGACGGAGCAGGAGGTGCTGGATCGGTTGGAGAAGGAGGAGGGCGAGGAGCAGGAGCAGTTGGAGAGGGATAAGATGGCGGAGCTAGAGGAAAAGATGTTGGATTCAAAGAGGGAGATGGCGATTGCAGATGCCTTGGATGAAATTCGGACGAGGAACGCCCGTATTGAGCGGAATGAGGCGCTTGGTGATGAGGTAGCCCTCGCGCATGTGAAGGATGAGGTGGATGAGGTAGCCTTAAAAGCTCAACAGGATGATGAGGAGGCGGCGCGCAAGGCATTCATGACGGAGACTGGGGAGAAGGTGAAGAGAATTGTAGAGGATGAAACCACACCTGAGGAGACACAATCACCCGCACCTCCTCCTTCGTTCGCACGGGTCAAGAAACCAAGGAAGCCTTTAGTGAACAGTTTGGGCATCAAAAAGAAGGCCAAGCCGTCCTTGGTCTAACTACTGATTCTATCCTACTTCTATTGTTTTCGACTACAGGCGTTTACACAGGGCATCGGACAGGTTATACAAGCATTTACTTCAATTTAGCTTATATCACATTCTGTCGGTATTATGATTATGAACCAATACCATACAAAAGAGTACCGTAAAAGGTGCAACTCAACGTAAGTAATCACATGCAAGAAGGTAACAAAAAGATACGCAAAATTCAGGTCCACAACATTTGCCCCAAAGCGCCACGCTAGAAACGAAACCGAGTAGACCTTTTGAATCCATTCGTGAATGAACAGCAGTCATTTGCCGCCGGTTCCACGACCCAATAACAAAAACGCCAACTATAATATTCAGAAAGAACAACTACATAAAACTCAGAGGTACGGCATCCACAATGCGTCTCCAGATGCCAGATGCTGAGGATTGACGGCCTTTGAGATGAGATCGATGGTGGTCTGGTTCGCAGGCAGGTTGCCATCTGGCGGGCTTGCAAGGCTAATTGCCCTGCTGACAATGAGCTCGCTGTTGCTATTCACCAGCTCCCGCAGGTGCGTTGGGGAAAGAACGCCACGATCCCGGTGGTGTGTTGTAGCCCAGAACATCATCTCATCGCGAACGAAGATGCTCAGCTGCTGATCAAGGTCCTCGCGTGCTTCTGTCAAGCACCGGGCAATGGCCATGATCGCACAAGCGAAGAGACCCTCGGTCGCGATAGGACCCATCAACGTCTGAATGTTCGGAGTCAGACGGAAAGGAACCTGTTCTGGATTGAAGAAGAAAGCCTTGGTGGGGTTGATAATCGGGATGAGCTCAGATCCCCAAATGTCACCTGTCGCACGAGAGATCATGATCTTATTCGGATACCGGTTGCCCATGTGCATCATGTAAGTCATGAAAGCAATAGCCGCGTACTGGTAAGTAAATTGGCGCCGGAAGAGCCAGAAGTCTGCGAAGTTGGGGTATGTCTTCTGGAAGTAGTCCAGCACCATGGTTGGCGGAACCCACTTCTCCTGGATAGCCGTGAGCATCTCCGTCCGAAGAACCTGTTGTTGATCGGCAGTGCGCTTCGACCCGTTAGCCGCAGTCGTGGATACAAGGGGAGATGTACTTACGTTCTGTTTTGTCTCGGCCAAAGCTCTCATCTTCTCCATTGTGAACAGAACAGGCTCATCCTTATTGATGCCAACACGACGGCAGTAATCCTCGTAAATGCCTTGCATAGAGATGTACGATGAATCGTCACGAACAAGACGGATGTGAGGGGCTAGGGGAACCATGAGCGGCAGGTGGAAGTACAGATTCCTGCGGCGGCTTTCCTTGCGCTTGGCTAATACACCGTTGAAGATGCGGAAGAGCTGGAGGATGCGTTCCTCCCGGCGGCAGTGTCGAGCGGCAGGATGCTGCACAGCGAATGCATGAACGCTACCGTCATGGCCACGGATCTTGAGACGGCGGTGGCACACACCGATACCGCGAACCAAATCAATATCAGGAAGGAATCGATCAATGCGGATGAAGTCTTGGTTCTTGTCCTTGTGCTGCAGATACTGACCGGGAATCTCGACCTCATCAAATTTGAGGAACCGGAATTCACTGAGATGCGGCGAATAGCTTTCCAGGAACTGTACCTGAGGCCGTCGATCAAGCTTCTCCTCAAACTTGTCACGCCAGCGACGCAGTTTCTGAATGTACTCATACATGGTAGGCTTCTTGACAACAAAGTCGGCTTCAAATGACTTTCGGATATGAGCAGGAAGAATAGTCTCGGCGAAGCGAGTGATATTAGCCTCGGTTGCCGCGGGGAGCTTGAAGTCCTGGGCATATGAGCCGGGCATGCGACCAACATAGGCCAATCCATCGTTAAGGAGCGCGACAATAAGACGATACGCATCCTCGTCGGGTGGGCACTTGAAGTTCTTGTGGATTTGGTCGACCATTGTCTCCATTGAGAGGGCAAGGAGAGGGAAAGCAGTCTTGAGACCAGACATGATCTCGTCGGAGTATTCCCACGGCTTCTTCAGAGGCTCTTTCTCAGGTTCTGCTTCGGTAGTTTGGGCTGGCTGTTGGCCGGGCTGGTTCTGTTGCCCTGGGACCTGGAGATTGGCCTGCTGCTGTCCCTGGGGCAGCTGCTGGGCTTGGCCCTGAGCAGGCGATGGAACCTGTGCCGGCTTCTGAGCGGGACTCTGTCCGTTTGCTTGAGGTTGGGCTTGAGCTTGTCCTTGCTGCGGTGTCTGCTGAGCCTGGCCCTGAGGTTGGTTCTGTGCAGGTTGCTGGCCGGTTGGACGACTGGGAGTACCCTGAGTCGGGGTGGAAGCGGTTCCGTTCGCTTTCTGTGCAGGCGAGCTCTCCGGGTTCGCTTGTGTGGGTTTGTTCTGAGGGGAGGCCTGCTGGCGCGCGCGGTTGAGCTTCTCTTGCTTCTGATCATGCTGTTTCTTGATGTTGAGCATGTCCTCCCGGTTGGTTCGGAGAAGGAAGAAAAGTGCTTGCGGGTACAGCTTGGCAATTTTGACCAAGACAGCTTTACATAGCCGGGCTTCACGGTGGGACAAGCTGGTAAGCAACTGCGGAATGAACGTGATCCAATACCACACTGGCGTGTCACCCTTAAAGTTCTCAAAAGCGGCGGCCACAACACCCTCGTCATTGTCCAAGCTAAGCAGCCAGAGAATTCGGCTGAGGAGCTTCCGGGATTTAGCGCTCTTGTAGAGACCAGCGGCTTCAAGGTAACAGCTAACAGCATTGCTAGCAAGCTCATAGTCCGTATTTTCCTTCTTGAATCGCAAATCGCTATATTGACCCCATTCAGACCACGCCTTCGCCAGTCTCAGATCATAATACAACGCAACACCAAATGCTTCGTTTGCTTCAGTCACCTGGGTCAGCTTGGCCTGGAACATACCCTTGAGGGTGTAGAACTCAGCCTTTTGCTGGGCACCGAAATAATTGAGGTTCGTGTTGTTGATCACATCCAGTCCGCTGTTGAGTTCCTTCGGGTTCTGGTAGTGGCACTTCGCTTGCTCGCGGAGCTTCAAGAACGCTTCCTGGATCTCAATGTTCGGCAACGTGTAGATCCGGCTTAGCTGGTTGATGCAAACCTCGGGCATTTGGTGCTTCCGAGCAACATGGGCGAAGCGGTTGATGATCCAGGCCGTTTCATGGTACCCACGGTATGCATATGAGTTGCTGGCGACATTGTTCGTTTGAGGAGGCAGCAGGCCAAGGTAGGTTGCGTTAATGAGCTGGAAGATGTGCTGACGCCACGTAACAAGATCTTGCCAGGCATTGATATCATCCCAAAGATTAGGAAGACGGTCACGCCATGTTCCCAACAACAGCTTTAGCTCCGCGGACTTAGTATCCAGGTTCCGCTCATTAGTTTGCGACAGGCTGGAGCAGATGTGGCTAGCATCATGGAGTTCTACCAACAATTGGAAGTGTTGCAGTATTGGTATATGAGCGTTGGTGATCTTCTTGGGCAGCTGAAGCCATTTGCGGATAGAGAGTTGTATAGACTCGTCACAAACACCATTGAACTCCTGGACGTTTTCCTTCTTGTTGTGGAACTGCAAGAGCGCCATGAAGGCTTGGAAGAAGGTGCGCCTAGGAGTCGGCGCATCGGAGACGGATTTGACAAGAGACTCGAGTTGTTCTCTGTTATTCTCACTCTGCCAATTTTCGACATTCCTCCATGCGGCTTCCAGAAGGAGATCGTTCAAATTCTCGTGCTTCGCAAAGTCGCTGAGAATCTCCCATTGTTGCAGCTTCTGCGCGCAGATAAGCCAATGGTCCTCCCATAGGAAGTATTCGCCTTGCGAGTAGGGCATGACTCCGGAACGGGCCTTGATCTGCGCATTCTCGTAGAGTTGCTGTGACTTGTCCCACATTCCTTGTTGCTCATATGAGAGAGCGGCATTGGTTTCCACGAATTTGCATCGGCGTCGCCAAGTTCCGTAGAAAAAGTCGTCTTCCTGTAGGCCTGCGTACACTTCCACCAATGCATCGAGGTTACTCTCACGGAGCGTCGAAGTATCAATAATTGGGTTTATGGTAGATTCCTCGAGGTATTTAGCGGCAGTATACCAAGCATCATATGTACGACTAAGGTATTTCAACGCATGGGGAGGGATCTTGAAGCGAGGAGTCGCACGGACAACACCTTCAAGCAGAGCCTGAATAACATTGGGCCGCTTGTCAATCTGTCGCTGGTGGTATTCTCGGTTGAGAAGGCTAACCATCCCCTTCTCTAGATCAATACGATCCTCTCGCGACAGGGTCGACCAGAAGATCGGAAAGAGCGAAGTCCACAGGCTGAATGCCGTGCTTGGGTCTGTATGCTGGAGCTGACATAGCGGTTCGATGAGATCACGGGCTTTGACCTGGGCGATCTCGCCTAGGAATCGCTTGCGATCAGCAATGAAAGATTCAAGCTGATTGTCGACCATAACTTCTGCTCTTCTAGGATCCTTCTCTGCATTACCGAACAAGAAGGACAATGGGTATAGGGTAAAATCATCCGGATGAAGACGGGCCGGAGCGGTCATATCCACACAGCCGAGGATCAAATGAGATGCTTGGGCGAGCCAAAATGAGTCCGCCAGCGTATCCCAGTTTTGGCAGGTCAGCACATAGCTCAGACGTGAGCTCGCCAAGCGGGTCAGACTCCGATCGAAAATTGTCATGAAGCGGTTCCGCATCTCAACGTCCTTCGCTCTGGTTCCAATCAAGAACGCATGCTCGAGTCTGACCGTCAGTTCAGTTCGGGTGATCTTGGAATCTTCGTAAATCCGAATGACCAGTTCAAGGAATTTGTGAAGCATATCCGGAGTTTGTCGGGACTCGAAAAGCAGCATCTTGTGGAGGACGGCAGTCTTCTCCTTCAGCGTAGGCCAAGATTCGGTTGAGTGGAAGATCCACGACTCAACCATGGCCAGCACCTTCGTACAGAGCTCCTCGTTCTGAGATCGCTCAACAAGCTGCGCTAGAACGCTGAGGAAAGGCCGTCTTTGCTCACCTAGCTGAGACATGCGCACAGATATCAAGTCAATTGTCTTGAAGATAAGGTCGACACCGATCTCGTATTCCTGAGGATCCGGGGCACCCTCGGGAGGTTTCTGTGCCGCTGCTTGGTTTGGTCCATTGATTGTGGAGCCAGCAACATGTTCCTTGGCCAGCTTCTGCGAGAAGACCTTCATGACCTGAGGAATATGGGAATCCATCTCTGCTGGCTTGTTTTTAGAAAGTGACCAGAGGATATTCAAGCTAGAGATGTAGTTGTTGGCAGACAAAGTCTCCGTAGCAATTGTAGAAAGGTATGCGACAAACTCAGAAGGCGACTTTTCAATGTCCATGGCATCTTCATCTTCAGGTTGGTCGTCGGGAAGCGCATCAAGAACCCGTTGGATTGGAGGGGGAAGCTTGGGCTCAATGTCCACATCTGTCTCGAGACCGTGGAGGACATCTTGCACCTCTGGGTTGTCCGAGCGAAGAGGCTTCTCAAACAGCTTCTGGATTAGCGGTGTTCGAGCGGCAACCCATTCATCCGGTTTCGAGGCAAGAAGAATGCGAATGACTTCTAGAGCATTCACAATCCCCGTGACGTACTTTTCGACAGGCTTGTCTCCTCTATCCGCCGTGAGAATAGGCTCGGTAACCTTCTGGTAGAGCTCAATGTTGAGATCACCCCAGTAGGCTGGCCCCATCAAGTTCCGAAGCAAGCCGACCGCTTGCTTTTGCATTTCGCTCGTATGCACAGGGGCTTGCGGCTTCGAAGATTGGAGATCGCGGAAGCGCGCCGCCGGGACCTGGAATCGATCGGTGGATGTCGTGATGAATGTGATCAGGTATTTCGTCAAGGCAGCTCGGAGATCCTGAGGAACCATATATTCGGTACGAGGAGGCGCAACCGCCGGGGAAGGTGATGCTGTCCCTTGGGCTTCGTCGAGGGTGCGCTTCTTCGAATTAGGTGATTCCAGCCCTCCGTTCACCACGGGTGGTGCAGGCGTGGGCGACGGCGTGGGAGAATTGACGCGCCTTTCTTCCCAGAGCCAGATCAGGTTAATAAGTTTCAGAGCAAGTTTCTTGCTATCGTGAGATGGGTTGGCTGGAGGTGATGCGATCTTGATCAGCGAAGGAACGATGAGCGGCACGAAATGCTCCCTGGAGTC
Source organism: Penicillium sp. S1316 (assembly GCA_023627405.1). Classification (NCBI taxonomy): domain Eukaryota; kingdom Fungi; phylum Ascomycota; class Eurotiomycetes; order Eurotiales; family Aspergillaceae; genus Penicillium; species Penicillium sp. S1316. Next base: position 313,477 of record JAMAHF010000020.1, read on the forward strand.
ATAGAACAAATCCGGTTGACGGACGAGGAACTGGAAGATGCTCATGACCTGCTGGAGGTTTGCCGTCTCTTCAGCCAAGATGCGGCGAGGCCATTTCGCCCATAGTGGGTATCTTGTGTCTTGTTGAGCTTGAGCCTGGGCTTGGGCCTGAGGGTTGTTGGCGTTGATTTGGCTGTTGGGGTTATTCGGGTTATTCGGATTATTCGTATTCGGCGGCGGCGGTGCCAAAATCCTCGCGGGGAGGAAAGGGGCAAGGACATCCAAGGCTTGCGTTACAAGTGCTTTGCCCTCATTCTGATGTGCCCTTAATAGTGCCACGTACACTTGAACCACGATCTTGAAGGGCGTCTCATAATGCGCAATGAAGTAGCTGATCAGAACATAGGCACCGTATTTGTTGATAATGTCCTCAAGGCGAATATAATTCCAGGCGAACTTGATGATATCCTTGCGCGAGTCCTGGATCGTTGTATGATGATACTTGATCAACAGCGCTGACAATTGTAGAAGTTCCATCCGAGAATGGTCAACACCCGCTTGGCTCGACTCTTCGCTCAGATCCGAAACCTGTGGCTTCCAAAGGCGGTTCGTAATGAACTCGGACATGCTCTTATCCATAAGCTTGGGTCCATCCGCAGAATTATCCCAAGTAGTCTGCACGTCCATGGCGAAGATGGGGTTAACGAGGTGACGGAAAGCGTAAGTCTTCATCTTCTGAGAGCATGAGCGCTGACCGTACAAATCAAGACAACGCATAATGACGGAACGTCGATAGTCGATTGACTCGTTAGTGATGATGTGACGATAGATGAACTTAGGGAACGTGAGACTGCGCTTGAGGTCACCCACAGACAGGCCATCAATCACCTCGAAAAGGAAGTCGAGGTCCTGCATCGACTCTGCCAGGTATATTGTGACGATTGCCATGAGCTGGTCTTCTGCTTGCTCCACCCTGAGACGTTCACTAGGTAGAAGTTTGTCCCCACGCAATTTCCGTTGTAGATCACGAGCCGAGGCGAGGACTTTCGCTTTGAGATCTGCATGGTCAACGAGCCAGCGCTTTGTTGACTGGTGTGATGAGATGGCATGAACGACGTAGATACCGTTGATAGCGGCAGTGTTATTGCCCTCGGCTTCCTCCTGAATGAATGCGGCCGTCTTAAAATCTTCTGTATCTGCGACCACAGCCGCACGGAGAGCCTCACTCTCAGAGTCCGAAAGGACTTGGCCAAAGAAGCGTCCAAAGCGCTCATCCTTGAAGCGAGCATAGAAGAATGACAAACTCTCTTTCGGGTATCGGTTGAGATACTTGACAATGGGCTTTCTGAAGGGGCTGCTTGAGGTCCTGCGAAGTTTGTCTTCTAGATCCAGTACCTTGTTGACAAGGTGCTCCATGAAGGAGGTCGCAGCTGGGGGGAGAAGATGGAATATGTTGAAAATCGCAGCAACGATCTTCATAGCCGGATTCTGCTCGACGAGGCTGAATGACACCTTCTGGAGGACCGCATCATCTGCAATAACCTTCATATGGTCCAACAGACGAGCTCCAATCTCGACCTTGAAGTAATTGGTAAGCAGAGTAAGCAGCCTAGCCAACCCATCCAAGCCCGCGACGCTCAAACGCTTCGGATCTTGTAGGTTCATCAGGATAGGTCGCAACCCATTCTGAAGCAGTTCCTTAGGGAGCTTGTTCGTTTGAGTCAAAACATCACGTAATCCCGCATTAGCGGCATCAATAACTTCAGGAGAGCGAACGTAAAGCGACTTGAAGAAAACAGAGATTATGCGAGCGCGACTAGTGTTCTGGGACGTGTTTGCGAAGTCAGGGAAACTCATCGCCATCGACAACAGCCGAAGGCAGGCAACACGCAAGTCGACAATCATCTCAGCGTTCTTGAACTCATTCGGCTTAGAGGCCAGATTCTCATCTTCAGCATCGGCCAAGGCCAGAGACTCGAGCATGAGACGGTTCAGCGGCTCGTTGAAGGTCACAATGTTGTTGCGGAGGCTCAGGCAGAAGGTGATCGCATCAATGAAGCCAATTTGGGTTGGGAACGGAAGAGCGCGCAGAGGCTTGTTGAAGATTGACTGCAACAGGCGGTCCCGAACGGGGAAGATGAGTTCGTGCACTTGGCATTCTAGAACTTCCGCAATGGTGGAGAAACTGCGACGAGAAGCCTCGCGAACATGCTTGTTCATGTGCGAAAGCTCATACACGAAGAAACCACAAAGTGAGTAGAGCCGGCTCTTTTCGTTCTTTAGATCATCCTTGGACATGTTCTTGCAGCATCTCCGTAGGATCAAGTCAAGTGTATCTTGCGCACGAGCGCGTGTGCTTGCTGGCAGATTAGCGGGCGTGTCCTTGATGACATACGTCAGTGCTCTGACGAACTCTGCCTGCTTCTCGAAGAGCCAAGCGTCACCGAGGTCCAGCTCAGTGGCGTAGATATGAATACCCCGGCTGCCTCCCGCTTTTGTAAACCACTCCTCGCTGTGACAGCTATGGCAGAATACACGGCCTAGGTGTTGGAAGAATGGCAGCTTAGTCACTCGCTCAGCTGATCCAAATATGGTCACAGCAGCCTCCTTTAGCGCCTGCAACGCAACCTTGGCAGCGTCACGAACATCGGCGTTGTCTGAAGACAATGATTCGACAATGGCTTCCGCAAAAACTCGGGAGTCAAGGTAGACAGAACCTTCGCCACTAGAGACATCAAACGGCCTCCGAGTATGTCTAGCCTGCGCAAGAGACCGTCCAACTTCGACCATCGCAAAGTGCTTGCAAACGTCAGCGACGAAGGAGGTAGCATTCTGCTTAAGCGCCGGAAGAGTAGTAGCGAAGATGGCGGCCTTGAGTAGCTTCTTCAATGACCCCTCCTGAGACAGCTTCTTGGGGATCGAACTAGCACGTTCCGACTTCTCGAGGATGTCAGCCATTGCGGACGTCTTGCTTTCAAAGAGGTCGTTCGCGTGCAAACGCAGAAGGGAAGCCATGTCGTCAGGAATGGTCTCGTAGCCAATGTAAAGCTTTAGTTGGGACGAAATTAGGTGGAACGCTTGCTGCTTGTAGTATCCGTCTGACTGGTGCTTAGAAACCTCCATCAGTTTAGCAATCGCTAGGTCAACGCCGATGCCGACGGGGAACGGTCGCTTCTCGCTAGGGCCAATCAACTTAATATCGAAGCTAGGAGCGTCGTCGGCGTATTGCTCGAAAGTAAGGTTAGGAGGATGGCTCAGGAACTTCCTGTTGCGCCCACCCAACTTGCCCAAAATCCGCATGGTTGTGTGCGCGTGGAAATGGTTGTAAGGATGCGGTCGAAGGTGATCAAAGAGTGCCGTCATTAGCTCATCCATTATGGGAGCCATGATCGGGTCCAAGTAGTCGGCTGTGAGATTATCAACGCAAAGCTCGAGTGTTCGCAGACCCTGCCCGACAAGATCGGATTCCGCACGCAGGGCTACGACGATGGGGCGCATGAGGTAGCTCAGATGAGGAAGCAGGTGGCTTAGACGAGCAGGAACAGTAAGTGTAAGCTCAACATACAGATCACGTTCCTGCGGTTTGCGAGCAGCGAGCAACAGGTTATTGAAGGTCTCAAGAAGCATTTCAAGCAGTGGGAGAATTTCCTTGTACAAGAGCTCAAATCTTCCACCGCCAATGCTGCGGAAGAGGGAGCGCAACAGAAGGAAATAGTTCATGGGCTCTTGAGCAGTCACTGACAGCTCGAGGCACTTGGTGACGATCTTGGATACATGAGGATGTAGGACCTGTTCATTCTGGGCAGAGAAGAGCGTGACGGCCATGAAAGACAGCTTGAACATTCTAAGAAGAATCCGGGCCTTCGCCATATCAGGAGTCCCAACTTCGTGTATCCTATCCATGAGATACTGCAGGACCATTCCTGAAAACGCTGGAGAGGTCGCTTCACTGGCAAAGAAAAACTGTGGTAGATGAAGCAGCGCACCATGTTCAAGCATGAGGTCGAAGAGGTAGGGGATTTCAGAGTGGAAGACCTCGTGGAAAGTTGCAGTATCAATGCAATGGAACACTGTTCCGAAGCTTTCAAGAAGCTCCTTCTCCTCACGCGGCATGGGAGCCGTATATTGGCTTGTAAGGAAATCGAAGGGAGATGAGAAGTTGACTTCAGGTTCCGGCTGGTCGACGCCGTAGTATCTGAAAACCCTCGCACCTTCATGGAAGAGTTTTTTGATAACGCGCACCTCCTCCGCATTATAACCGTAAGAAACCTCGGACCAATTAATGGGAACGTTAGCGGGATCGATCTGAACATTCTCAGGGTTACAGTTCTTGAGCTGATGGAAGATGTTCTTCAACCCGTTGATTAAGTTCTTGAACAGGAAAATATTCTCGGCGATGGGGTCAGCGTTACGATCCCGTGGGTTTGACGTCCTTAGAGGTGAGGCTGAGAAGATGTCAATCTCATCCCAATCAGGTGGATGTTCCTTCTCGGCCAGATACTTCTCCGGCGCTGAATCGTCCTTCCTGCTAGCTTGATAGAGCTTGTGAATTTTGACGATGTTAGGAAACTGGTGGTTCATCGCCGCTAGTTTGTCGCCAATGGCGTCCAAGATCATGAGCAAGAAGTATCGAGCTTCTTGCTTGTTTTCCAGCTTGGAAATCTTCTCTGCCATGTTAAGAAGCAGCTTTGCGCTCATTGTCTGGAAACTTGTCCCTGGAAGGTCATCGTGGAGGTTCTTAGTGTACACCTCGATAGTCCGCTTAATCTGGTCACGACTCAAATGCTCCCGAACATGGTGGATGAGATCGGCGAGCATACTATAGGCGAGAGGCCTCATTGTCTCGTAGACAGTCAAGCCATCACCGATCAGAGTTCGCTCATCAAGAAGCTGGTCAATCTTGTCGAGGAATATGTTCCTGTATGTGCAGTTGATGATATGGCGGATGGCAACAAGAAGCTCCTTTCTGGCGCTAGACTTCTCTCTCGGGCAATCTTGTAGAAGGCGAACCACAACGGATGGCAGGGTAGGGAGGAAGTCCTGTAACTGGTGTGGCTGTAGGCGAAGAAGATATGCTAGAAAGCTCATCGTCTTGACCTGAAGAGTGATGAATTCTCCGAATGCCGCCCGATTCTTGATCTCTTTGCACACGCCGGTGAAAATGGTCCCTTGCGCAGCGGCTTCGGCATGCGCTTTCTCTTGCGGCTTCGCTTGCAATAGCAAGATACTCTTGATTAATGGTACGAAAAGTTTGACGTTGGCTGTTACGGAATTGCGGTGCGTCTGGAAGATCGAAACGACGATGATCGGACATTCAGCAAGAACCTTGAACGAGTGCATCCCCTTCAGGAGGACGTTGTTCGATGACTGCTGTTCAACGGGGAGATCCGGAACAGAAGCAGCGGGCGAACTAGGTCGAGGAGACTGGAATGTTGGCGCAGATGCGCCGGGTGTCGAGGGCATCCCCGAGGGAGTGGCCTGATTTGGTGTGTCGAAGGTATCGCGAACGACCTGCTCCATGGTTTGGAACATCTCTTGAATCAGCTCAAGGAAGGGTTGCACGCGCGACGCTGTCACCGTAGCCTGATTACGCTCCAGGTCCATTATCGTCTTCATGCAGAGAACCGCATTTTCTTCGTTCTCAATCCGTACGAGCTCCATTAACAGATCCACCATCTCTACGGCGTAGGGCTTGACTTCGGCAGGCATCATCGGAAGCCGGTGTAGGGTCTCGAGAACACAGTTCCGAAGTTTCTAGTAAGGTTGACTTTTTGTGAGCCTCGCCCAAAGTACGATAAGCGATAACGCAAGGATCAGGCTGTTGCACTTACCTGCTGCGGTATGTTAGCCGTGAAGACGGGCTCCCCCCTCAGAATATTCTGGAAAACGGGCCATAATTTGGAGAGAAAGATCGGATAACTTGCACCGGAGCAGAGGGGTTCGATGCTATCGCGGAGTTCGACTGCGACGTTGGCCCGGATTTTGAGATCTAACGAACAACACGATCAGCACCCGAGCGGGGAGGTATCGTAGCTGTCTGTGTGTGTTATTGAATAAGAGCTAGGTCAGAAAACTTACCAAGCTTCTCATCCCCAAGCTTGTTGGCGTAGATATCAATGTTCCGCTCCATGGCTACTGCTGCCCTCGCCTGAGGGATTCACAGCAGGAAGAACGGGAAAAAGCACACTGCCTGGCCGCCAGGCCGGCCTTACTTAATAGCCAGCGCTGGTAAGCGAGTCCGTTGTAGTCATAGGCGGGACAGTGATTCAAATAGAATAGACGAGCTCACTCTGCGCTGCTCCGATTTGGTAGTTGTCGCATGAGATGGAAGCCCCAAGGTAGTACAGCGAGGTCGTCAGGTCATTAATAATTAGGAGGATGGCGTAGTAGGGAGTGAAGCTGGGGTGACGTAGAAGAACCGAAAAGAGCGTGGAGAAGAGGTCGGGGAGGGTAGGTGAAAGCTCAGGTACAAAGTCGAGATCGCGCAAATCCACGCCCGCGAGTAAGCCAGAACAGAAAGCAGCCTCAAAACGCGGGTATCGCAGAGACCCCGAACAAAGTACTAGTCCGTAATAGGCAATTTTGGGGATATAGTTGATCCATGCCGGTTACCGCGCGCTTTTTGCGGCTACATCGGGGAATGAGCCAGTAGGATTTAACACTGCGCTAACAGCACGTGCCAGGAGAATGTCGGTGCCAGGAACAACCAGAAATCGATATGGAAGGTAATTGATTCAGGCTATGCCTCAAGTATTTCATGTTATAAACGTCAAAAAAAAAAAGGCATCGACATCAATGCCGACAGAGGGGAACGCCCATTTGCACCCGTTTTCCAGACCCGAACACAGTTCTAATAGTCCAACTAGAATGTCCGCTAAACTCACACAGCCGGCGAGTCACGCGGACGAAGAATAATATCGAAAGCCATGTACACAAAAGAATCTGAAATAAGAAAATGAGATTGGGAAGGTGAAGCGACGAAAGCTGGCGCAACGCTAACGTGTGGTCCATCAACAGACAGATTAGTGCTCAAACGAATGCATGCGATGTTGCTAGTCGCAAAAAATTATGTTATTTCATCGAGTTGCTTCGCACCAAACCTGTTACTGCAGAAGACCCGATGGGTCGCCGACGAGGCCGAATCTCGCCTCCACTGTTGCTTCGTCGCCTTCTACCTTCTTCAAGGGTGCCACGGCGCCGTCTCTGGAATAGCGGATGTTCCAACGTTAGAATCACGCTTTCTGTACATAAAATGACAAACTCTTAGCAACGGATAATAAATCAGGAAATGGGTACGTGTTTCGGGGGAAAGCTTGAAAGTTTGATTCGCAGAAATAAACAAGCGATCAATAACGTTTGGACCTACCGACGTGATTGAACCCTCCCGTGGCCTTGGTGCGCCTCTTGCTGGGCTAGACTCATCGAGTTTGAGGGAGCTAAGACGATTCTGGCTATCCTGGGTGATGGCATCGATGTCGTCCAACTGTAGCGGGATTTCGGCCGAGGACGACCCCCGTGGCCGGGCCACACCGTTCTGTCGCTGGGCGGCTTTCTCTGTGACCTTGGCCCATCGACTCAGTCTAGCCTTTTCGCGAAGTTCGGCGCTGTTCTGTCTTTCGTTATATTCGTGTGAGCACTCATCGAAGAGCTGAGGGTTGATCTCCATAAACATCTTCATCGCGTTGTAGACCATGCTATGGATAGTTCTGCAGAACGGATTAGCTATGCTAAGACTAGCGTACAACGACTGCTGAGGCTGAACGTACCGGTTCCAGTGGCCCTTGGAGTTCTCAAATAGCGGAGGGAACATAATCGGTAGAATCACCTCGACGTTATCGCTAACCAAGTTGCAGAAGTATTCGTTATTCCAGAAGTAAAGCGCGCGTTCAGCAACCTTATATATGCGGTCAGCAATGTCCTGGGGGAACTACGAGCCTGACTCTTCGACAAACCTGGAAGTGTGGGCTCGCGACCGATTTAGCCAACTGATGGAACAGCGGCTCTTGCACCTTTGCGAATTCCGCGGGGTCCATAACCTCGAAGATGTCCTCTACTTCATTCAGGTACATAACTTCCTTGGTGCTGTTCGTCTTAGGCCAGTATCGGAGCAGACCAAGGACAACCTGTCGGAAATGTTAGACTGTAGTCTAAGGAAAGAGAATGATTCGGCGAGACACATACGTCTTCCGTTAACGTGGAGTCCTTTTCAAGGAACTGAACAATACAATAAGCCAGCTGTGGGTGATACATGCTGAGGCTCTTGACTTTGTGCATCGGAAGTAACACTCTTGTCAAGAACAGCTTATGTTCCTCTTTGAGAGGAAGAGCGAAACCGTTGATGATGGATCCCAAAATCTCCAAGAGCTCCGCAATTCCATTGAATCGCTCAGTCTCGTAGGTGAACTGGAAAAAGACGTTGTTTATAGATCGTCGGATATATGAGCGTAGATTGAGAAACTTTCCGTAGATACGATGCAGTGTTGTCTTAAGGAAATCACGCTCGCGCGGGTCTTCGGAATCAAACAACTCTAGTAACTGTAAAAATGTTAGTACGGGTTCGCGCATTTGAGCTAAATCGAGCGATGGGTTTCCAGTACCTGAAGCACAAAATGATGGTCGATGTAAGCTTTAGCGATGTTTGTATTGAAGTCTTGGCTTTCGATGAATCTCAGGAAGAACTCATAGACCACTTGTATATGGGGCCACGCCACCTCCAGAACAGGCTCATCCTCTTCAGGATCGAAAGCCTCTCCCTGAGGTGTGATTGGGGGCGGGATAGGTCGAAATAGGTTTTTGGCAAACATCTCGACCACGCGAGGGTACATTGGTTCCGTAATGACCGAGCGGTTGTTGGCAATATAGTCCAGGAGTTCATGGAGAGCCAGTCTCTTTATTTCCTTCGACTTCATATCTGCTGTCGGGTCGTTGAAATCAAAGATGATGTTGCATTGGTCGATCTTTTGCATGAATAGCTCTTGACGGCGATTAGGCGGGACCTCATGGAAGCCTGGGAGTTTCTCTAGTTCTCTCTGGCGCTGATCGGAAATGTCGAATCGTGAAGAATGTTGGCGCTTCGGAGTTCGAATACCCTCGGACAAGTCCTTAGGTGTTGTTTGGAGGCGATCAAAGACATGGGATTTTCTAGGAGGGGCCAGGTCGCCCGGCATGGTCTCAGCGGCGCCGGGTGGGGGAACATGCTGCAACGAGAGCTCAAAGTCAGCAAACAGTCACAGAAGAAACGAAACTACGATGCATGCGGGGATAGGGCACTTACCGGTGCGCTGGGACTGATCACGACACTCGGGGCCATCGGCGCCTTCGTCGGAGTACCTGGATCTCCGTTATTGACAGGTTTCCTAGCAAACCCCCCGCCCTGCGGGTCATTATACTGACCAGGAGGATACGGTCCCGTCTGCGAGCCATCTTCTGCAGCCTTCCCTCTAATGTCATTCACGGATGTGGTCGATGATGTTGGTGTAACCTGGCTTGGAGAAGTGGATTGTTGGCCATGGTGAACGCCGAAGCCGGCCGCGTTCTGCGATGAGGCATTCGAGGCGTCCTTCTTCTTCGACGATTTATTATCTTTCGCTCTCGACAACTGCTCATGCTGGGACATTTAGCTAAGTTCAGCGGCCATCGGGGCGATCGGGTCCAGTCAAGTGCCGACTAGAGGACCCTCGATTCAACTCACCACTCTCTGTCTGAAACCCTTCATTGTCGCCGCTAATCCAACTGCCACATGTACTCGAGCGACGTTCTCGGTGCCAGTGCAGCAAGGTGCCACACGCTAGCAGGAGGGGCGAAGGCGGGTGCGGTTTGGCGGAGGAGAGGCGAGTCTGTTGGAGTTGTTTATGTCGACCTGAAAATGACCACATGAGCATCTGCCGCACGGCACGAGCGAGAATAACATTGGCGGAATGGGAGCAATAAAACAATTCATAAAATATATGCAGGAGGGATCTTGATAAGTTTGAGAAGCTGAAATGCTGCGTCAAGCCACCGCAGGACTGGGCATTTGGGTGGCCGAGGAGGTCCAAAGGCCAGCCCAAGGAGGTGGCAGGGGGGCAAACACGAACGGCTTCCGACGCGCGAAAGGAACAGGAAAGTATACAAATAGGGGCTCACCTCGAGGACGTGTGGACAGGGGCGATTGGCAGAAGGTGGAAAGTTGTCGTACACTGGCGCCCAGTTGTTGGCGCGGTCGCAGTGGTCTGGGAGGAGCTCGCGAGTCGGTCAGGTCTGGAGAGGATCGACTTCCGTGTCGCTTATGAGAGGAGGCGGGGTGCTTGGAAGAGCCCCAGGAACTGAATTGGAACTCGCGGAGCACGGTCGGGCGCAACAAACAAACACACAACAACTATACGGCGAGAATAAGAGGGCGCAAAGAGGGCAGGGGCATTGATGGTTATGTCGACGTCGAGGATGGAGGCCGGTAGACTATTACGAGAGGTCGATGGGCTGTGGCTGAAGAGCGCTCGGACGTGTGGTCGGTGGTCGTGGTGTGGATTCGTGGGACTGGCTGTGGTCTCAAGCAAGTTGCGAGCCGTGATGGCACGGATTACGGGTTGGTTCACTGCGCTAGGGAAGCACCGCTCATCAACCACAAATGTCAACTTTTCTCTGAACACGACTGCTAAAAAGGGGCAATAGACACTTGATCCGAGTTTCAGCCTTCTCAACCACCGTTCTTATCAGGATCCTGTGGACTAACGGCTATCTCTGCCGCTTCCGAGCCATCGCCCAGGTTTTGAACGACAGTGTCGATTTCTATTGTACATATCCTCACCACAGGAATCTCAATCCCAGACTAAATAGCTGTTCACTGTCTACTGCTGAGGACTACAAAGAGTTAACTTTTCTGCTCTTTTCGCTTTCATTTTTCGCTCTCTGACTTTCTTGGCCGACTCGAGGTCAGGTGACTTTGATTCATCTCCCTCTCGAAATGAACTACCTGCCAGGATACAGCAGCTAATTGGGGGAACTGGGAACCGTGATCATAGTCGCTGGGTAGTCATAGAAGATAGAATATGTAAGTTGATGTAAATACGTGGTTAATCCCAGGGTTCCGAACTAAATTGAATATTGTCCACTTCTCTTATCCTTGCATGACGATCCAATATATATTTAGCAGTGTTCAAATCTAAACCGCCAAAAGTCTCCCACCAAACCTCGTTCACGATGTATACGAACTTCAGAGAAAACCATATTACTTGCGCGTAGAAATAGAGCTATGGTCAAACTAACCAAGCGCCAGATACATCAGCACAAAATACCATGCCCACTCTTGGTTTCATTCTATTGACAGTGCTTGGGCAATCAACCCGGAATATTCTTAAACCGCCCCGGGCCCAACTCCAGGGCTCGCATAGATGACTTCCATACAGGGATTGGCTGACTGAGGAGCTTTAGCGGTGCTTCAGTCCTTCCTGCTCCGGCTCCCTTCAAGTGCGCCAAGCCTCATTTGTTTACAGAGATGCTCTCAATTCTAAAGACAAACAGAAGCTTTTTTCTCTGCATAACTAAGCAAGATTGAAACATGAAATGTCTTTAACGATATATACTGCTGAAGAGTTACTACTTATCCCAATTTGACGCAGTTGGAAATGGAACCCGTCGGAGATTACCGACACGCTTCGTGAACCTCTTAATCCCCAAACAGTCTCCCCACAGACCCCTCTTACAATGACACAAGTTGTCTGGTTCAATGCTAGTGGAATTTCCCGTTCAAGCTCTTCCCTACAGTCTTATGTTTTTGCGCTAGGACAGACATGAGACCCTTGCGTGGTTCGGCGCTAAAGAGGTGAAGGCCTTGCAGTTTTCTTCACCGCGTCTCGAGCCTTTCTGGCTGCGTTCTACTTGTACTTTCACTTGAGCGTGCCGACAAGAGTCTGAAATGGAGGGAGATTTTCCATTTTGACCAAAGTACGGCATGCTTGCTACTCTCGGTCTACACCTGGTCAGGATCACGTCAAGCAATAGCCTGCCCCCCAACTCCAGCCTCCAAAAGCAACAACCCAGTGTGAACCTTGTAGATAATCCCGCTCACTAAGATCGCAACCTGCTTAATATCTTCATCAGTCTCATTCACAGCAATAGCGCGAGCCAGGCGCGAAATATAGTCCACGATCTTCGTAACCTCGCCTGTGATGGCGGCAACGACCTTTTTGACACTGTTATGGTCAGCCTCTGGCTCAGCTCAAAAAAATGCCACACGGTCACTAGAACGCTATTGATAACGATCACGGCGTCGAAAATCGCACCTAGCCCACGGATGTCTGCGACACCGAGGCTGTTGATGTTGATGATTTTCCCGAGTGCCTTTGGCCGAGGTTGCAGAAAACTGGTTTGTGCACAATGTTCGCGGTGAGAATGTTCTCTGAGAAGACCTAGATCGGCTCAGCTTTCACGGGCTCCATTGGGACGAGTTTTTCTGCTGCGGTAGCTGCTGCGATGCTGGCAAGTTTCATAATTGTCACGGTCATTCTTGTAATGTCGACTCCCTTTGGCGCTTCCGCCTCCAGGTCGTTTTGGGGGGTTCCGATCAAGGAGACGATACCCGCAAACTCGTAGCAGCTCTCGAAGATGGCTCGACTTGGTATATACTTTGTCAGAATGTCGTCCCAGGCTCCGGCAGTGAACATGGTCTGCACGGAGGTGTCACCTGCTGGGAACGGGGCCCGGCCCACAGCCACCTTGTAACTGATAGTCGCAGGAACTGCACCGACCCAGGTCAATAGGTCCAAAAACGTGATATCGGGTACGCCAATACTAAGGAGAATATCGGAAATGACAGGGATATGGATTTTGGTGTCGAGCACACCAAGCGCAGTCTGGGCGAATTGACTCAAAATATCCAGCAAAGTTTCGACCGCAACCTGAACGCTCGATAGGATATCAACTACTCGTATGTCCGCGAGCCGCTTTGAGATATCTTCAATGGGTAACAAGGAAAAAAAAATTCTTGACCAGATCTTGCACTTGAGTGAAGACTGCGGCGAGCACCTGCCCCTCGTTGGCGATCACCGTAAGCAGGTGATTGAGAATGTTCTCAACAAGGCTCTGGTCTGGGAGGGCTCCAAGAATGCTCAATTGACCCGCATGGTCCCTGTACTTGTCTGCCAGAAATCTCGAACTCGGCTTTAGACTCTTGGATGAGTTGACGCCACTGCTGGAAACAGTCTTTTGCGTCGCCTCTGCGATCTCGGGGGGCCAGTTGCTGATGTTGGCCCATTGGCTCACCGAATCCTCAGCGGCTTTTATTGCACTATCTACCTGCTCGCGAGCACGAGAGACGTTGTTGACCTGGTCTTGTAGCCAGAGCTTCGTGATGTTATGAAGCGCATCCTTCGTCCGACGGATGTCGTCCCACTAGAAAAGAGTCTGCAAAAAGCTGAACAGCTTCTTGTAACCTGCCCTAACTTTGTCCCAAACCCATTCTGCGGCGCTCACAACTGCATGGATAGTATCAAGTACGGCATGGTAAATCTTACCCGCAATTTTCGTGATGAAATGAAGAGTGCTGGAGGCCGCATCAACCACAAGCCTTCCCACGCTTTTTGATTCACTCTTCACCCATTGGAACAAATCCCCAGCTTTGGAGCGGATGGCTTCGCCGAATTCGTCCAAGGCTTTGCCGACCTCTCCTTTGAGTGTTCCAATCTCGTGGACACCTTCCTTGACGACTTTACCAATTCCACGGACCCCGTCCTTGTCAACATAACTGATTTCATCACCGAGGTCTTTGAGGGTATCCCAGAACGCAAAGTTCACTGCTTGCATCTCAGTGTCATTAAATCCGCCTACGTTAATTGACCCTGAATATTGATTGGGCCCATCAAGGGCAATAACAGCATCAAGGGCAACAACAGCATCAAGGGCAACAACAGCATCAAGGGCAACAACAGCATCAAGGGCAACAACAGCATCATCGGCAAGAACAGCATCTGGCAGCGCAGCGACATCCTCGGCTCGACAGCCGGTGTGGCCGCGCTCCTCTTTAACTTCGCCTGGAACCAAGGCCCCGCCGTCGGCTGGCCAACACCATACACCTACAAATCTCATGATCATCGGGATCGCCCTCTTTGTGCTCTCCATCCTGGTGGAGAAGCGCCTAGCCACGCACCCACAAATCCCACCGGGGATCCTCCACCGCGAAGCCTCTTCACCCTCGCCTGTATCAGCGCCGGCTGGTCCAGCTTCGGCATATTGGTCTTCTACACAACAAAACTTCTCGAAACCCTCCGCGCTCAAACACCCCTACCCACCACCGCGCAATTTACACCCGTTGGTAAGCGGGCTCTGCGCGGCCGTAACAACAAGTCTCTGCCTGGCGAACCTCCGCGCCTCAGCCGTGATGCTCATCGCCATGTACGACTTCCTCATCGGTGGAATCCTCTTAACAACTGTCCCAGTGCACTATTTCACACGCCCTCCGGCGTCAGCCGCTCCATAGAAGTAGTCCAGGCCGACCGAAAAGAGTATACTCCCGCTTGCCGTACCATACCCCGAATTTCCTGCAGGTTAGCCGGTGGGGAGGTGATTCGCATCTAGGAAAACTTTCGTCAGTCTACGATGTGGCCGGTAAGCGGAGTCTGCAGTGCAGGAGCGGAAAATACAAGAGAGCCTATCGGAAGGGCCTCGTTGCCTACGGGACAGGAGCAATGTAAAATCAAGAAGTAAAGAGTGCGCTAAGGGATCAAATGTCGAATGTAGTTAATTACGGGCATTGGAGAACGCACGGTGGATTGATGCACTTCGCGAAGACGAGGCTGCCTCCGCGACTTCTGCAGCAACTCCGCACCTTTTCAGGGGTTCCCCACGGGGGGCCTCATCACAGTCACTATATCATATCCCTGCCACACGTTGTCATAATGGTCGGTGTCGTTTCCGACCTCCGCGAATCCATAACGCACCCCCAGCCGGATAGGTGAGATGGCCCCCGAACTATGTCCCTGCATTGCCTTCCCCGCTTTCTAGTTCGTTGGGCTAGACTAATGCCACTGAGGGCAGCAAGGGTCATCCAACTGCTATCCTAGGTTCCAGAATTTTAGGTAGTCTTTTCATAATCCCTCCGGTTTCGCGCGAGATGGGGGAGCATTCGTGAAGATCTAGGTCACCTAGAGACTAGCGTGGAAGAGAAAAGGTGCGTCGGTGAGACTTTGAGTTTATGGGATCAGTTTTATCTCTTGGTCATACAGGAAACCATGTTGAGGGCAAGAACACACGAGAGCCTGAAGTATATAAAGCCCGTTTCTTGCCGCGCACTCGATACCTCTCGGACTCATCACTAACATTCGTTTCTTAGCGGCTTTGCTTTCGGAGAGTGAAGCCCTCTCTGCTCTCAGGATGGCCTCTTTCTTTACCGCTGCCCTAGCTGCCGGGCTCTCTCTTTTCCGCGTAGCAAGTGCACAAACCTACAACGAGCTCTACCGACCTCGCTACTATTTCAAACCCCCAAAGAACTGGATAGATGATCCCAACGGTCTCCTGTACCATAATGGCGTGTATTATCTGTATTATTGATATAACCCGGGCGGAGACACCTGGGGAGCCTAGTAGTACACGAGTAGAATCCCCACCTCCCCCTTGCGCAGTATATTGTTAATCCCAAGGAAGCTATTGCTAAAGACTATTAATAGGTGGCTAACCCTAATCTAGTAACCTGTTACGAACTGGGCTAACTTGCAGACAGGAGCGTACTCTAATGCTCTGAGCACTGTTGCCAAAGGAACATAATCCATTCCACTCTCTGGAAAATCCCTTAACATCACAGTGACCTCTAACCGGAACCCCGCCACCTCTACCACGGCTTAATTCAGCGTCCTCCTTTAAGCAACCTCCAACCTGGCGCAGCAGACCCAAATCGGGCACAACTTCGGTACAAAACGGATATTTGTTAATGAAACCAACTCTGGTGACGTTGGCTTTAATAGGATATTCTTTAATATGTATTACACGCCTCTGACATCTGGTAGTAATAGCATGGTCACGCTGCACATCCTCCTGATTCTTCCTCTGTCAAGGTCTTTGGTAGCCTAGACAAAGTCACCTTGTCCACGTAAATCTTCCCGTAGAATTTGGGTGTTAATGTTCGGCTGTTCTCTACTGGAGGGAGTACCAGCGGTGTCACGATTGATGCGAAGGTTCTGGGGTCTGTTTTTGATACACCCACCAGCAGCACGACCAGTATGACCAGCATTACTACCACGATTCCTAGACCACACTTAGCACGACGACGATAAATACAAGCACAAGCACCACCACTCGCCCTTCAGCTAGTCCTCCCGTCAACTTCCGCCCCGTGTCCCACTTCGTACCCGACCAGAACTGGATAAATGAACCCAACGGCCTGATAAAACTCGGGTCTACATGGCACTTATTCTTCCAACACAACCCCACCGGGAACTTCTGGGGGAATCTTAGTTGGGGCCATGTGACGAGCACCGATCTAGTATCTTGGGATTACAAACCAGTTACTATCTCTAGTGCGGATAGGATACAGGCATTCACGGGGACAGCATATTTTAACCCACAGAATCTCTCCGGACTAGGATCGCCATTGGACTCGCCGTATCTCATGTTTTATACAGGCTACTTTCCCTTGACTGGGGTGCAGGATCAGCGGCTTGCATATAGTCTCAATAGGGGCGTTACGTGGATTAAATACGCGGGGAATCCTATTATCTTAAAAGGCCTAGGAGGAGCCGCATGATATTACCAAGGGCCTGGAAACCCAAGATCCAAAGGTCTTTTACCATATATTATCCAGCAGATGGGTGATGATTCTTGCACATGGCAGCCAGAATAAAGTTACCTTTTGGACATCCACTAATGCAAAGGACGGGACCTGGAGAAGCGACTTCACTGCCAGTAACATCCTGAACCTGTCAAATGGAATCAACGGGTGGGAGGTACCAGACTTTTTCGAACTCTCTGCCCAAGGGACAACGCAGAAGAAATGGGTTCTGATAATCACCCTCGCGACCGGATCCCCTGCTGGCGGGAATGGGATCTTTGCGGTCACGGGCTCCTTTGATGGTGCAGTCTTCACAGCAGACCCCGTTGACCCCAGCACCGGCGCATTCTGGCCCGATTACGGCCGTGACTTTGACGGGGCACTCGTTTGGGAGAATGTTCCTTCCTGGGATGGCCGTGTGATTCTCGCCTCCGTGATGAATAGTTATGGCGGAAACCCGCCGATAAATACCTGGAAGGGCATGATGTCGTTCCCACGCATGCTGGAGCTCCAACAGGCCAACGGCAAGCTACGATTCCTCCAACAGCCCGTGGATAAGATCAACGGCTACGCGTGGCCTCTTGCGAGTATCAGCAATCAAGTCCTTGCCCCGGGACAGACGTTGCTCTCCAACATCCACGCCAGAACCCTCGATATCGACATGTCCTTTACGCCCTCCCCCGGTTCCACGCTCACTCTGGCTGTTGGGAAGGACGGAGGCTCCTCGAAACAGACTCTTGTCCGGTACGCGCAGAGCTCCAGCCAGCTCTCGGTCGATCGCAACGCCAGTGGGAATACTGCGTATGATCCCGCAGCCGACGGCGTCCACACTGCGACTGTGCATCCTGGTGTGGATGGGGAGGTGTATCTGCGTATCTTAGTTGATGTATGTTCTATTGAGGTCTTTGGGGGCCAGGGCGAGGTTGTGATTCGAACTTGGTCTTTCCGGACGTGGCCGCTGATGGGGTGTCGCTCGAAGTAGCTGGGGGCACTGTGACGCTGGCGGAGGTACTGGTGCGTGAAATCATGCTTTGAAGTGGCTAATTATCTGGCAGCTGTTCAGTATCTGGAGGAATAGATGCTTTTTGGTGTTCATGGCAGGGAGATATGGTACCTCATTGGCATATAACTACTTTCCTTTGCCTCTATCTTTAGCTCTAGTTAGGCAAGGTAGTTTGCTAGAGCCTTATATCTACTACTAACATGTATTATCTATTGTGGTATTATGAAGTTAGATAAATATAACTGAATTCTTATTTTTTATTTTATATTAATAATATCTACTAAATTTATGGGGCGGTTTGGGGCGGGTTTTTGACCCTAAGCCACCCGCCTATAGATTTTCTAAAGATCTAAAAACCTATCCCCCATCTTTGAAGAGGTCTGTACCACTCACACCGTGACGAGCGGCAACAGACATGATCGCATTCTTGAGCTTGCCGGAGTCGAATTGGGAGTTTATCTTCACCGTGCCCCCAACAGGCAACGAGCTCACTTTTTCTTCAAATATAATCTTGAAGAGCTCGATGTATGCTGAAATGCATTTATCAACATCCATTCCGAGACGGCCAAGCATAAAGGCAATGAGATGAGGCTGCAGAAGTTAGCCAAATGGTGAGAAAGAAATTATCACACGGACCCGGTTCTGCTTGTTCTGCCAATAAGATTAATGACTTCACATGGCTTCACTGGTTCAGTCTCGCAGCGCTCGTCATCCAATCTGTTCATCATGCTTCTCAAGACGAAGAGTGTCGACAAGCCCCGTACGCTGCTTCCGTCCGGCGCCAACAGGCAAAGCCTAGTGGTATCAACCGGATTTCTGGCTAATCACCGCGGCTAGACATCGCATAGGCGGACTTAAGGATCGGGCCGGGGAGCCTAAGAACATTCAACTACATCAGTATGCCTTGCATAAAAGGGACCCCGCATTGAGCTTGCCGGAAGGAAGGGTAATGAACATAAGTGCTAGAAATATGTTTCTAGATGATCTTATTGCCTGAGGCGCTGCAGCTTAATCGCCGTCTCAGAGCTCAAACCTCAATGAGGGTAGTATGGTTGTTATCCCCGACAATGCGCGATCCACTTTAAGGGTTTGTTTTTGAACACGTCCAAGAGTGGGCGAGTGGTTCATGAGTTGTACAGCTTATCTCCGCTTCCTCTCCTTGGGGCAATGGCTGTAGCAGGGCGTGTCCAACGCAGAGTTGGGTTCTGAATTCTTCGTCAATATCGTCAAGTATCCCAACCTCTCAATCGCGACTTATTCCGCTACCATGGCTCTAGTAATTCGCAGACTTTATTAAATCAACTGCAATGCTCTGGCTTCGAGAGACTTGACGGTTTCCTAATTCTAGGCGAGACATGTGGGGGAAGATGGGATGCTGCAGTAGCCCAAATCCCTGAGAACGGGACCTCGGCGCGGAAAGGTTCAGGTGCCATGATTGATGCCGATTGCTTCATTATGAACATGGGCTAATACAATCCCTCGTGTACGGCGATACGGGCATTCTAAATCTCTCTCCATGTAAATTACATTGTTAATACTGGGCTTCAGCTGCGAATATCCATATGCTCCGACTCGATCCAAACTATTGACCTCTTGGCTAGGGCAACTTTCCGGTGCAGACCACTCTATCTGGATTACAGAGCTCATTATAGATCTGTTTCGGATTCTGGTGGGGCTTCCTTATGACCTCCTCCCTCCATTTAGTCCAAATCGGCGTATCCGGGGTCAAGCCAGCCTTGCCAACCCACGCCTGGTCTATCGTGTGGCTGAACCTTCGAATCAGCATGCCGTAAATGTCTGTCCGAGTCTGTACGTTGAGCTGAGTTTCCACATTATCAAGTCGAGAGAGGCAACACAGTGCGTTTAACCGAAGACCGATGAGCGTATTGAGCTGACCAAGAATATTGAAAGCGATGAAAGCGATTTGATCCATGGTGGAGCCATTCGGAAGAGTGCTGAAGACAAAGAGCACTAGGGCCATTGTGCCGACCCGGGTGAACCATTGACAATATTCAGCTGGGATGCACGAGAAGAGGGAGTCGCGGTATACCAGGCCGCAGCTTGTCCAATGTTTAATGTCAACGCGGCTGCCCTCAAGAACAATGGCGGACGCGCCTCTACCGAGTATAAAAACTGCATCAGGGCTGTCTGGGTTCGTGACGTTGGTTTCAACGCTGAGCGAAGGTGTCACCATTTTGGACTCCATGAGTCTCAAGACAATTGACCATAGGCAGAGTGCGGAGCAGGTCACAACGCCAATCCAGGTGGTCGACGAAGCCACGAGACAGAAGACGATTATCCCAGCAAAAAGGACCCATGTGGTTAAGACCCAGCACCGGAGGAGGTAACGGTAAAACGAACCTCGTGGGACCTTATAGTCTTTTTTCGCGTGAGCTGAGACCCTAAGACAGGTGTACCGCTGATCTTCGAGGAGTTTCCGCTTTCTGATGGCGTTTTCCAATTTCATATTGCGCAAAGGGGCCTTTTTACACCCGTATGGTGAGAAGTATTCAAGGCAGCTGTGATCCAAAAGAAATTCATAAGAGTGGAGGTAGGCCTGGATCCCTGACACAGGCGCGGCAACCAAAGCTTCGGTGACGGAACGCCCCGCGAGTCGATATTGCTGTTCCTGTGTCTCTCCTACCAACACCATCAGGGAACTCACGTCGAAACTCCAGAACTTCAGAGATTCGGGAGCGGCCATTATAGCGTTGATTTCTAGGGAAAAAAAAGGGAATCAAAACTGCATTGTTGAAAGCACCCTCGAATTTCCGGGGAATCTCTAGTGCTATATAGGACAAGCAGGACAAGGCTGGCTGGAGGAGCATCATTCAAGTGTTGCCCATTTTCCCCGAAGCTGCCTTGCGCCTCCAAAGAAAGTCAGCTGGAACCGAAAGAAACTTGCATGTTTCACAGGCTGTCATAATTCAGCGAATCACTGTGATTCCTCCTCCGACACTTGCAGATCCAAAATCTGAGATGCAGGTGGCTACGTGGCGATGGCGCCGCAAATCAACCAATGGATCCGAGATTGTCCGGTTGGCAAACATAATTTGCGAAGACGGGGTGGGGTTTTGTTGCAAATGAGGCTTAAAATCGAGCTTGTTACCGCATCTCTCCCTCGAATGCCTCGTTTAAAAGACGTGACCTCGCAAATCTGCCCTGCAACTTTCTGGACTAATCCCAACCGTTGCACAGCCATCCCAACCAATTGTTGCATTGCATAGCCCCGTCGCAAAGCGAGGGATAGGAAAGGAAAATGCCTAATGAGCACGAAAAAATCATGGAACCCACAGCGTATGGTTTGCCGATGGATAGGCCTGAAGGTGCGGAACATATTCAGAATATCCGACGTCAAACAAAGGAGTACGTACGCTCCAGACTTTATTACTCGACATTTCACAGCTGATTAGCTGATGTGATTGTCCCAGTACAAGCCAAAGCCTCAAGGACACCACGATTTCATACCTGTACAAGCTTTTGAGCATCGCGGACGATCAAAGTTATGCCTCTAAGCCGAAGATATACATTAACTACCAAAAACGGTACCTACTTATTGAGACGAACGGAAAGGACTACAGCAAGGAGACCATTGAAGCGATCTGCCACGCGGCACGAAGCTCTGATCATCATAATTCTGCTGGCAATCACTGTGGGAAGAGAACTATGGCATTTAGGACTCTCTTCATGGCCTTTGATTCAGTTTGGATAGGGTCAGGTCACTATTCCATCCGATTTGACAGAGACGAAAAAAGAGGATGCAGTCTTCCCCAGTGCGTCGATAAATTTCCTGTGCCGAGAACGACGGACATGACATCGATCGTTTTAAGGCTGAGTCAAGGTCAGGACGCAGCTAGCGATGATAATAGCACCGAGGCTACCCTAGCAGCCCGAATTGCTAGTGACCTGGCCGGTTTGGAAGCGATGGACCTCCTTTTTCTTGACCGAATGAAGCATCTTGAGATCAACTGGCCGGATCCAGCGCCACTTTCAATTGGGACTAGAAGGGTGCAAACCCGAAATGGTGTCCTGGCAGCCGACTCGGTACCGAAAGACCGGGGAGTTCTAATGAACGTGGAGATCAGCGCATATGGAGTCGTCGAGAAGCTGGTGGCCTTTCGATACTTCAAAAACGCCTTGTCATCAAAACCAGCTGATTCGGACATTGAGCTCGTGCTGGTCTTTTCCAGGAGTGTTCCTCTCAACCGTGCGATAGCGACGAGGAAGACGTACACTTTTCTTCCTATCTACGACTTTGGTTTAAAAGTATGTACTGCAATGCTGTTTCGTCCCTCCGGCTTGTTGTCTTGTACCATGCTAATCGACTGGTGATGAGTAAGTTCGTGATCCAAAGTGACTTCTTGATGATCTCAGATCAGGAATGTATCATGCAAAATCAATGGAATAAACGAATTGTCGAACAGATTCCTCATGCCATCCTCCAAGCAATCTTGTTGTTCAGAGCTTCCAATATTGAACTGTGGTACCGGTGGCCCATCTTGTTACCTCTGGATTATCCGCGGCATGGAATTTTCTCGTCGCTTCCCCAGAAGTTGCGAATCATAATCATGCAACATGAAATTCTCGAGAATGCGCGTGGGAACTGCTATCGACTGGGTGAGCTTTTCCTGGTGCCGGAGAGATTTAGAGACGCAAAGGGACATCCATTATTACCGGCCCATTGCTCCAAACAAAACCTCCTGTCAGACAGCTATCCGATTGATGCTGTGAAGGCCCTGAGGAGGCTCGGTGTTCCGGCATTGACGGATGGGATGTTTATGTCCGACCTGTCTAATTATATTACTTCTTTCACGAATGAATTCCACAGTCATGACGAGTCTTGGCATAACAATATCTGTCGAGTCCTACAGGAGCTGCTTCCCGGTCATCGCCGTGTCATAGCGGGTCTAGCCATCATTCCACTCGAGAGCACACGATGGGTGTCTGCAAACTCAGGATACCTGTATTTTGGTGCTCATATTGATAGACCGGGATTGCCACAAAGCATATACTTGGCCGCCGAGATCGATAGGACGATCCGGGTGTTGTCTGACAGAGGGAGGCTGTTCGTCGAATTGGGAGCAAAGCTTGCGACAAAGAGTGAATTGTGCAATTTCATCCTCGACGCCCATATGGATTCAAGCTTTATTTGCTCATCCCTCGAAGCGAAGGAGCTTGTTCTCCACTTTGTCTTTCTTTACTATGCTGGTTGGAAGCCAGACGAGGGTACTCTTCCGGACCTCTACTGCTATACCAAGAACAATCAGAAGCGGCTTATCTCCGAGGTTTACTTAGACTCCAGCTCACCTTGGTCTGCGACTGCCGTCTCGAAAATGATGAACACGGAGCTTCTCTTTGTCGATCGCCTGTATTTCGATACATTTACAGCGCTAGATGGCGGTCTCGAATTCCTTGAGAAAACACTCAAGATAAGGACGACACTTCGGGTAATTGACAATAGCATGTTTGGAGGACCCAGGTTGCACAGGCACTTTCAATCATTTCTCCGAGAAAAGCCCCTGGACGCTCTCCGATTACTGCGATCCTGCTGGAGCTTTTATTTCTCCTGGTTTACGCACAAGCAAGGTGGTCAATCATGCAAGAGTGAACAGCATGCGCCGAAGACACTGGACGGCCCGGTGATAAATAGACTCAGATCTCAGATCGCTGAGGCAATTGTCCCGTGTCGCGGTGGGCATAAAATGAGCCTTGGGAAAACATATCTCGCTAGAAACAGCGTGCTGCTGCTTTGCGAAGCGTCGCATTCGTCTCGTGATGACGAAAAAAATATTGGTGGATCATCCTGGATTCCTGGCTTCAAACAATTAACTCGGAGAATGAGTCGTTGGCAAGAAGCTCAAACGATGGGCATTGCAGACAGGCTACTGGACCTACCAGACGCTGATAAACTAGATTGGGACTTTCTTCAAATCTTCGGCGTCACGACCAAACCTGCAGCCTCGCTCTACATTGATCATCTCCGCCGTATCCGGGGGCACTTAATAAGCGATATGCATATGGATGAGTTGTATGCACACCTGGAAGCCTTCTGTGGGGGCCCATATGAGAAAGAAGTCCAGTGAGGTGTCCCAAGAAGATTATCTGGCGATAAAGGCTTGGATTAACGGCATTATAGGAACGTCCTTAAAGAAGAGAGTTCTATTTACGTTCCACAGTCCTCCAGACCCGATTCGGGGGCTTGGTATTCTTGGGAAGCAGTCATTTGGGATGGCCCGCCGTGCCTGAGATGCGTTCCGCGACTGAGAGTACATTACCGAGACAGATTCAAGCTCTTCAGTAAAGTCCTTAAGAAGCCAAATGCAGATCTTGAAACTCTCAGGTTTGAAGCAGAGCGCCTTGTTCCGACCGATACGATCCATATTCTGGAGGTTTTGTGCTGCATATCAGATTATCTGGGAAAGGATTCCGGTCCAGCTTTGACACAGGCTACCAACTTCTCACACTGTCCCATGTTTCCAGTATACCCAGCAGGTCAAGAACACAAGACGCCTGTGCTTAGGACCGTACTTGATTCATGGTTTATAGCTGATCACCCGCAACTCCAGAGTGCGTTTCTAGGGGTGGTAGACCTGTCTCACTTCACCGGTGGTGAAATGAGACGCTTGCGACATCTACGCTCCAACTTCAAGCACCTTGACACCAGGTATATCTCCCTACATATAGCAACGGGAAGGCCTGATCAAAAGGAAGAAGCGCAAGAGAGGCAGCATTATGCGGAACGGCTTCAAATGAAGGCGTCCTACATCACATCGTAAGTCGGGAAAGGCCAATCGTGCACCTGCAGTTCTGACTTTCCACAGCCTGATGCCTCCATATCTCGACCCAGAGAAAGTCGAGTACAGGTCTCGGCTCCTAAAGGCTGTCAAAGTTTTCCAAACTAATCATATTAGAGGGGGCTGGACCCTGACGGTGGGTAATAAAAAGTTCGACTGCAATGAAGTACAGAGCCGAGTTACATCTAGGATAGTGGATGACCACCTCCACCTTTACATCGCAGACGAGGGAAATCTCCTCAGCATGGGCTACACGCCGATAGAGCTATCTGATGAGCTGGCCGTCTTCTGCGGTATCACGGACGAGCGAGATTCTCGACTTCTTACGAAGATTCTAGCTGAAAACAACCCAGATCTCATTAATGCCGACCTCAGATATCGAGCTGGAACAAATACTGCGTCGAATTTTGGCACTTCTGGTAAGCTTTACGGGATGAAATATGGGTTTCATGTCACTAGGTGTTTCCTTAGCTTGGCTTCCTTTTTTTTTGTTTTCTTGCTCCACACTGCATCGAAATGCGTCTGAGCTAACTCAAAAATCATTCAGTTACCCCATCCTACGCAGCAAAGGGTACTCCCGCTATGTCCAGGACCATTCCACGTCAATTCAAGGATGACATCTCGACGCGATTCTCGAGAGAACGGGAAAGAACACGATCGCTCAGTCGTATACAACAGCCCCGAGCAAATTCCGAAACCCGCGCAACAGATCACATTTCCTCCGAGCCCAACTGGGAGGTTCTATCTATGCGGGATGTGGATGGCGGCGCAGGGGGAATTCAAGCTGCCAGCGGTGCTGGAAAGGCTGACTTTGTTAATATGAGTTCGGGACTTATTGTTGGGCCCTCACCTAGGGTGGTCTTTCTGAAAAAAGACACGAGCGATGTGCAGTACTACGGCGAGCTATACGTAAGTTGATCCAATTTTCGCTTACTGGTTGAGGCGCTGAATGGCGGTCACAGGTAGCTAGGTACCTGTCCTCTATACTTAAAAAACAAGTGTCGCGCAACAGCGAGAACCGGGAAAAAGCAATCCCGTCCAATGCGGAATCATCTGGATCCACATTTACTATCAGGGATGATGGCGGCCTACTTCGCCAGAAATTGATCAAACGAGGATTGTTTCAGGAATCCGAGATAGAAAATGATTGCACATTCTATATTCATGTTCTCTCCACCAACCAAGGTCTCCATTCGAAATTCTCAATCTCGCACAAAATCTATAAGAAGGTATGGGTGAAATTGCAATTTATATGATTTTACTAAGGGTTGAAACGTGCAGCTGGAGCAATTGATACAAAGGGGTGACGCAAAAGCCAGTAAAATCCATATCATCGCGCGTGTATTCAAGGTACTGAATGATCCGGGGCTTGCGCTCTACGCTGACCCATGGCGGTTGTACTGTGACGGATTCATGTCACTTGAGCCTCCTGGAGACTATACTGGCTCGATTCTGAAACAAGCGCCGCACATGCATATGGTGTCCAGTCTCAGCGCAATGCAAAGCAAGAAGATAGAGGGTATTTATCATGGCCTGCCAGTCGACCCGACACAAGTCCGATTTTTGAAATTGGAGTTGTCTGATGATGATAATGCTCCGCTCAAAGCGAAACTTGAGGTAAGGTCATTAGATCATGAGTTCTGCGCTATCTCATACTGCTGGGGCGGAAAGCCGACACACTTTGGCCCCTTTCTCGAGGTTAACAAGCGGAAAATAGCCGTAACGCAATCACTTTGGGACTGTCTTCACTGTCTACGACGTAAGGGTGTCACCGACCATCTCTGGGCTGATGCCGTGTGCATCAACCAAGAAAACGCGATCGAAAAGGCAATGCAGGTTCGGCGTATGGGCTCGGTATATAGGAAGGCCAAGCAGGCTATTGTCTGGCTTGGTGCGAAAAGGGACAATGACTATGATGCGATGCAGTCGCTGCAAAACCTGGCACAGCGAAAGGATGGATTCGGGGTTCTGTATGGGTCCCTAGCGAGGGATCGAGAGGTGGGAGCACGGATTGATTCTTTTCTACAAAGAGACTGGTTTACGCGGGCCTGGGTCGTCCAGGAATTAGTCTTCGGGTCCTCAGTGCAAGTTTACTCCGGAGACATGGAACTGCCCTGGGAAGACTTCATTTGTGGGATCAAAAAGTTCGATGAGCATTTGAGAGGTATCGCCAAGCCACCCAGCCAAATCGGTCTAAGAAACAAGCAGGCCGTACTCGCCTTAGACCGCGCACGGAACTATTACAGAAACTCGCACGGCTCCACCTCCCCGATAACGCTGAAGTACGATTTCCTGACTCTCGTCGAGTTATTCTTCTACACCCGGTCGAGCAGGCCTCGAGACAAGCTCTTTTCCCTTCTGAACCTGGCCTGGAATACGACGATGGATCGCAAGAGCCTCGACCCTGATCGTCAATCTGACAACAAGGACCTTGATCCTGATTATCACTCGGACGATAAAGCCATTCTGGGGAGATATGCTTGCTGGTTTGTGAATAGAAGAGCAGCTCTCGACCTGATGTATCGAGCCGGATATAAGAAAGGAGTCACATTCAGCAGCTGGATTCCCGACCTCATGAACGAGCAGGAACACGCGTATTTCGCCCCTACTTTGTCAACATGGAGTGTCTCCCGGTCCAGTTCTAGTTCGGGGTTTTGTGCGGGGGCTGGGCAGCCCTGTGATGCCCGGATAACGCCAAATTGCGTCCATAGGGGGGTGAAATCCATAACACCAATCCTCACCATTAGAGGTGTGATGTTCGACAAAACGGTCAGCTTCCGGCGTTTTAAGATGGGAGGACCCATCCCGTTTTCCGATGTTTTGCAAAGCCTGCGTAGCTTCTTGAGCCCCACTGTATCACACCGCGGCCTGGGCAGGAAATGGGAGGAGAACCTCCTCATCAGTTGTCTCATTGGAGATTACGAGCGCCCCCAAGCAGAATTTCTATCTCCATTTCCAAATGCTTCTGACAGTCTTGTGGGGTGGCGTCAAGGGCTTGCAGAGGTCGTGCTTGATGCTCGGCCGGACCAGAACGCTCGCGCGTATCTCGACAAGCCGCCTGAATCTCGCCGTATCATTGAGGATTTTTGGCAAACATTTGCTGAGTTTATGGCCAGAATTCCCAACGCGAAGGCTTGCACCACTGCAAAGAGTTATGCTGGAATCGTGCCAGGAAAAACAGAATACGGCGATCAAATATTTATCCCCCACGATTCCAAGGTGCCCTTTGTGGTACGGAAGAGGCCAAGCAGTGGGCTCGGTGAGCACTACGAGCTCATTGGGGAATGCTATATTCACGGTATTATGTACGGGGAAGCGCATGGGATGGAGCTAGATCAGAAGCAGTTGTCTTTCGTCTAGGCATTGACTTAAATTGAAACAACTGACCGTTATTAAGCACTATGTATTCTATGAAAGCGGTCTGAAACCTGCAGGGATGAGAGTAACTGCACTTGTATACCTCATAGTATCCGTCTGAGGATTTTCGAAACTCTCATACCTCCCTTGATGTATCGAAAGCTCTTGCTCCTAGGGCGTCATTTCCATGTCGCTAATAGCAATAATTCTGCCCGGCTCCTGCGCTGCTAAGTCCGTCGTGGTGGACCACGCATTGGAGATAGAGCGTTGGCGCGATGGCAGGTTCGTCTGCCACGCCTACGGCCACAATAGTTCCGGGTAAGCTATCATCCAGGGGGAAAAATGCATTGTGGGAGCGTAAGTGCCTAATGCTCTTTGCGAAACTCAGTCACCAAGGCTTCGTGGGGATCGCGCGAGAAACCCTGAAGTTGGTGGCGGATTATGTCGGTGCTCTTGGTCGCCGAAGGATTTCCAAGGTTGATGTGGGTGTGCTGCAACTCGAGGATATAGTAGCCTGGTGCAAGTTAGGCAGCTGCAACTTGTTAAATGTTACCCATCGACCTCATTGACAAGGGCTTCAATGGAGAGCGGCGTACTGGTAGCAGCAGGCTCCAACTTTAACTTCCTCCCTGGCCCAGGAGAATACATACATCAAACCGGTAACTTGTAATATTATGTACAGCTGATTTCCTTTTTTTTTCACGCACCCCGGCCCTGTAATCCCGTTATTGACTCTCAGCCGGTGGTGAGAGAAACCCTCCTATCTATACACTTTACGATGGCAACGAGGTCTCCAGCTTCGTAGAATGTATCAAACTATGATGCCTAGAGCGCGGCTGGCTTTAGCAAATAGGAAAACTTAGCGAGGTGACAGTCAGCGACTGGATACAGTACGTATGTGGACTGGTAAGATGTATGTAATATTGCACCAGATTCCTTCTTATCACGCAACATGACACTTGATTTCTTATAACTATAACTACCCCCGCATGCACAACCCCGAAAGTGGATAGATCGGTGGATTGATCGGTTGCTTGTATAACGCTTGAGATTGTAGAAATGCGGTTTACTGTCGTTTCTAGCACGGGCGCTTTCGACTTTGAGCCGGCCTTCGAGGACGCTGTTCTCCGAATCGCCCCTTCGGCCCTTTTTCTGGTCGTGGCCTTACAGCGTCTCCTCTGGCTCACGAGACAGCCTTGCAAGGTCGCCAAAAGCCCCTGGCCATTCGTAAAATTGGCACGTAATAATCCCGCTACCTATAGAAAAACAACTACTGACTGGTTCAGTAACTGCAGGGATTGATCGGCGTCTACACGGCTGTACAATTTGCAGTCCTGCTGTACTGGGCTCTGAATGCAGACAAGTGGCCGTTCTCTCAGTTGCGGACGTCGGCCGCTGTGCTTGCCTTCGTCGATGGATTCCTGCTCCTGTTCCTCTCCCACGCAGAGCACGCGCGATCGGTGCGACCGTCGACCATAATCAACGTTTATTTACTCTTTACTTTGCTCTTTGACTGCGTCGTCGCTAGAACCTTGTGGCTCACCGGTCATGACTCCGCGATCTCGGGCCTCTTCACCTCGACTGTCGCGATTAAACTGTTGGCCTTGACATCGGAAACTTGGGAAAAGAGATCCATCCTCCTGTCCCCGTACCAGGATCTCTCGCCAGAGTCAACCAGTGGGATCCTGGCCCGGAGTGTCTTCTGGTGGTTGAATTCATTGATGCGAACTGGGTTCGCTCGCCCCCTCACTGGCCAGGACATGCTCCCCATTCATGACAGCCTCGCGGCACGAACATTACTCCCAAAAGCCCAAAGCTCGTTCGGCTCGTTCAACCCGTCCAACCGCCATGCCTTAGCCTTGTCCACGATGTGGGCTACCAAGTATATCTTCTTGGCTGGCGTGATTCCCCGGCTTGCTTTGGCGGCTTTCAAGTACACGCTGCCCTTTCTCATTAGCCGAACGACTTCGTGGACATCGGATCCATCGCAGCCGGACGAAATTGGCTGGGGGCTAACGGGCGCATGGCTGCTGGTCTTCCTCGGGCAAGCGATCTCGAACGGCTTTTACTACCAGATGACATATCGATTTGTCACTTCGATTCGCGGCAGTCTCTGCAGCCAGATCTACATCAATGCCCTGAATCTCAGCAGCGCCGCTCTAGACGAATCCGTGGCAGTATCGCTCATGTCCACGGACACGGAGAGTATCTGCCAAAGCGCCACAACATTGCACGAGCTTTGGGCCGCGCCGGTTGAGTCTGCAGTCGCCATTTTTCTCCTGTATAGGCAGCTTGGTCTTGCCGCCCTGACCCCCGTCGCTGTAGCAATTGTTGCTACTACTGGCACACTGCAGCTTGCGCGGTTCATTGGCATGGCCAAGAAGAAATGGATGAGGGGCATCCAAACGCGGGTCGATGTAACGGCCTCCGTCCTCGCATCCATGAAGGTTAGCTAAGCTAATAATATTTTTTCCTGATGACGAGGCAACAGCACTAATCGGCTCGGCGCATTCAGGAGGTCAAGATGCTGGGCTTGATAGATCTTGTCGCGGGCATGATCCAGGGCCTCCGCATAACAGAGCTGGACTTGTCCAAGCAGTATCGCAGACTGTTGACTGTACAGATTTTCATCGGTAGGTACCTGAGTTATCCACGGCTCCTTGCTCTGCCCCGTTTACAACCTGTCGTCATGTCTGCCGCTGACTCCTTTGGCTGAGCAGCAACGAACACGGCGACCATCGCCCCGTTGGCGACCTTTGCAACCTTTGTAATTATTTCCAAGAGCACTGGTCAGCCGTTGAACACAGAGTCTGCTTACACCTCGCTCTCGCTGATATACCTCTTGTCGGACCCCCTGACGGCCGTGTTTCGTACCATCCCCTTTGTAAGTGCCGCCCTCGCGTGCTTTTCTCGCATCCAAGCCTACTTGTTGGCAGAAAGCTGCACCGATTACAGACTGCCATTGCGTCAGCCGGGTCAGAATAATCCGAGCAAATACGTTGAGAAAGGGGAAACGGTCGTGGGGATATCGAGAGCCAGTTTCGGCTGGGTTCCAGGCAGGCCCGACATCCTCAACGACATCACCCTCAACATCCGCAAATCTTGCTTCACCTTCGTTGTCGGACCCGTAGGCTCGGGCAAGAGCACCCTCATCCGCGCCCTTCTGGGAGAAGTCCCGCTCCGATCGGGCTCCATTCATGCTGATATCGGCAACATTGCGTTTGTCGACCAGGATCCCTGGATCCAGAACCTGACGATCCGCCAGAATATCCTCGGCAGTACGAGCTACGATGCCGAATGGTACGACAGGGTTGTTTACGCGTGCGGGTTGGAGCAGGACATTGGCGAACTCCCCCACGGAGATGCGACCAGGGCAGGCAGCGCAGGATTTGCGTTGAGCGGCGGCCAAAAGCAGCGGCTCGCCCTGGCCCGCGCTGTCTATTCCAGGGAAAAGACAGTCCTTCTGGACGATGTCTTTGCAGGGCAGGATGCGGCGACCGAGGAGCACGTCTTCCAGAATCTGCTGGCCGAGACGGGTCTCTTCCGGCAGATGGACACCACGGTGGTCTGTGTCACGAATGCCATCCATCGTCTCGCCTATGCCGACCATGTCGTCGCTCTGGATATCAGCGGTCGTGTTGTGCATCAGGGTTCATTCGCCCACCTTCAATCCGATACAGACTACCTGCATGGGCTAGCAGTTCAGCAGAACGGGGCGCTTGATGACGCCCAGGAGGCGGCTGAAGCATCGGTGCAGCATCGCCCCGAGACGGTTCCCAAGGGCCGATCCGAACTAGAGGGCGACCCGAATAGTGACGACTCCGGATCGCCTGGTCGAGTCCTCGGCGAGTTTGCCACATATGCCTATTACTTTGGCTCTGTCCCTGCATGGCACACTGTCCTGCTCGCCGCCTTTGTAATTCTGTTCGCGGGAGGTAATCGGATGACGGCCCTTGTGCTCAGTTTCTGGACAGACACTGCAGAAGAATCCGGCCAGGCTACCAACGACTACTACCTTGGGTTCTTCGGAATGCTCACTGGCTTCGCCGTCTTGGGCATCACAGGGACCGCGTATTTCTTCCTGGTCGTTATGGTTCCTTTGAGCTCCGGGGTCCTCCACGATCGTCTGCTTCAATCCGTCATGCATGCACCTGTGGCCTTTTTCGCGCGCACCGACATCGGAGTCATCACCAATCGCTTCAGCCAGGACATGTCGGTCGTTGACACCGAACTGGCATTCGCCCTGGTGGATTTCTGCATCAACTTTTCCCTCCTCATCATGTCGGTTGTTCTGATGTGCATCTTTTCTGGGTATTTTGCAGCCGCACTTGTCCCTTTCGTCGCTTTCTGCTGGTGTGAGTTTTGATAGCCCCCCCTTCACCCCCAAGTGTCCTTAACGTGAAACGAAAAGATCATGTCACTGACCACGCTGCGGCATGGCTATGGACCAACAGTGCTGCAAAAGTTCTACCTCCGGACGTCTCAGCAGGTCCGACTCTTCGATCTCGAAGCCAAATCGCCCCTATTCACCCAGTTCCTCGATCTCATCCAGGGCCTGTCGACGGTGAGGGCGTTCGCGTGGGGGCCGCGCTTTATCGAGCGGTACCTGGACTTCCTCGACGCCTCGCAGAGACCATTCTATCTGCTGTTCTGCATCCAGCGCTGGCTGTGCCTCGTCCTGGATCTGATGACCGTTGCCCTCGTGACCGTCATGATGGTCCTGGTCGTCAAGTTGCGCCAGCAGCTGTCGCCGCAGTTCGTCGCCCTGGCGTTCGTGCAGATCATGTCGTTCGGCCAGTCGCTGGCCCACGTCATCCAGGATTGGACGCAGCTCGAGACCTCGCTGGGCGCCGTCGCGCGCGTCAAGACCTTCTGCTCCGACACCGTGTCAGAGAACCGGCCCTCCGAGACAGGCACCGTGCCCGAGAACTGGCCGACACATGGCCATGTTACCATCGAGAATCTGGTCGCCTCGTACGATGCGCCGCGCGAGGGTGGCGGTGCTGGCGAGCCCGTCCTGCGCGGCGTGACCCTCGACATCCCCGCCGGTACCAAGGTCGGCATCTGTGGCCGCAGCGGCAGCGGCAAGAGCTCCCTCCTGGGCTGCATCCTGCGCCTCCTCGAAGTCGACCCGGGCTCGCGCATCACCATCGACGGCGTCGACATCACCACTCTGCCACGCCAGGCTGTGCGCGCTGCAGTGGCCGTTGTGCCGCAGCACCCTTTCTTTCTGAAGCATACGAGCCTCCGCGACAACCTTGTCGTCCTTCGCCGACAGCAGTATCATACCGATAACGATGACGACAACGACGACAACAAAACCCTCCAAGTCCTTCGCCGCTTGAAGATAGACGATCTCGTAGACCGACTAGGTGGCCTAGACAGCCCGCTAGACGCCGACCGGCTCTCACAGGGCCAGAGGCAGCTCCTGTGCATCGCGCGGGCGATGCTAGCGGACAAACGGATCATCCTCATCGACGAGGCGAGCAGCAACGTCGACGAGCGGTCCGAGCGGTTGATCAGAGAGGTGATGCGCGAGCAATTCGCCAGCTGCACGGTCATCGCCGTTGCGCATCGCCTCGGTGCCGTCGTTGACTTTGATCGTGTTGCTGTCATGGGCGATGGGCGGGTGCTGGAATGGGATAGTCCGCGCGCGCTGCTGAGGAAGCTGGATAGCGAGTTTAAGAGGCTTTGGGATCTTGGGGCGAGTTAGAGGGAGATGTCTAGGGTTTTTAGCCTGGTAGCCTGCCCAAACATAGGCTGGATTATGTAGGGCGGGTTTTATGGGTTAGGTGAAACAAGTCGAAACTAGGATAAAGTTGTTTTACAACGGTATATTATAACTCTTAAAGGGCTATTGAGCATGAAATACCTACGGTAATAGCTAATATACAGAGGTAGTAAGCATTTCGGACCAAGCTCTTGCTATCTACACTAGGCCCTCCAGCCCTTGGAGGCGTAGGACATGAGACAATGCTCCGGGTTTCACACATCGTGAAAGTTACACGACCTCGCCAGTCAGTACCTCCTGCCTCATCAATTTTTACCAAAGGGCTTATATCAAGGCTGTATCGCCGTAGCGAATTCGTGCAATAAGTCCTGCCAACCAGCAAACTAGCCGCATAGTCACCAGAGCGCAAAAACGGATTCACCGCGACAAACAGCTACCCACACCCATTGTAACTTTCGAGCTGGCGATCCAGCGCATCCAGTTGGCCTGTTGTGGCGCGCATCAAGCTGGGGTTCTAAGCACAGGTTGATCCATGCGTCTAATTTCGGCTCTAGTGGCCTACTCTCGGGTTTAACCAGACTTACTGGTTGCGGTGCGGCCCCCAGTCTATCTAAATATAATTCCCGGGCGGTCCGCCCCCCTCAAAATAAATCCCACGCATAGAAATAATATAACTATTTAAACAACAACCATGCCATAAAAAGCGCGTTGATTGTATTAAATCTCAGTGGAACAAGAGGGCAAGCTTTAGCTTACTATAAAAGCCTATAAAAAGTGGCAAAATTCTAAATATCAAGCGAGTTATAAAGGTTTTCAATATACTCCACTTAACGATGTGACCTCTGTCGGGGGGCCTACAATCGGGACAGGCTACGGATCCAGCGCCTGTAGGCCACCATGGGTCGAGAGCATACAGCCGAAACCGAAATCCTGAGAAGACATTGGTCCTTCTCGCTTCACAACTCCGTCTCGTTGCCTAAAGATCATATTGTTTTCATCCTCAATCGCGGCCTCAAAACACTGCTGGCGCAAAAGTCCATCTGACCCCGTATTCCGCCTAAATGGCACTCTGAGGCTTCAAGAAAATGCCGTACATTTTTTGCCTTCCTCTCAAAGGCTGGGCAACTTTGAAATCTTTTCAACCGCTGTTGGAAACAATTTGATTCATCGAATTTCTTGCCGTCTCAAGTTTAAACTGACCAACGCGCTGGACCTAAATGTACTGCAACTACTGTGGGACGTCACGTTCTTCATCATGTCTCCTTGCCTTTGATTACTCAACACCAAGAAGTCACGTTCTAACGTTTTAAGTCAATTATAATCTAGATTTTAGCATATATATATTTATATATATATCTACATATGTTTATCCAATCCAGGAAGTTCATGACCGGAAAAGCCTTTACCACTAAAACCAGCGATGACGTTTATATATATCATGAAATCTAACATAACCTCAACGAAAATTACTAGGAATGTAACGCCTGATAGGGAAGATGATTGCGCGTATACTAGTAATAGGGTGGGGCAAAACCGCCGGAGCTGATGCTGAAATATCAAAATCAATCTCATCAACACGATCTTTGTTGTGAGTAGCAGTACCATCCCACGCTCAGGTAAAGTATCATAGATCCAGGGACAGAACACTATAATATTCCCGCACTAAGCCTTGTTACACTCACGCAGTCCCACGCTTCTCATCCGCACCTCCACTAACGCCGTCACGCGCAGCAGGGTCATCGGTGCGAGGCTGAGTCGTGACATCACTATTGTTGGAATCATTATAATGATGATGGTGGCCGAAACTCCAATCACTCGAATACAGCCTGTGCTTTCGTTTTCCCCAACCGACGTCGATGCTAAAGTGACCTGAATATCCGGCAGACGGCGAAGCGTGGCTGTGGCCATGGTCTTGGTCGTGGTCGTGGTTGTTGCCATGGCTATGGCCATGGTCATGCCCGGTGCCTATATCCGGGCTGACTATCTCCCAGTCGCGGTCGAGGTGCTCATCGTTATCCGGTCGGGCTTCGGCAGTGTCCTTCGTTTTCCCATCTCTGGTCCGCGTAGAAGGGTTCATTTTATACCGGGGATTAGGGTGGCGAGGGCCTGCTTGGATAGCGATGATTAGCCCCCGGGTTGATAAATACATGGGCATGACAAAGGATCGCAAAACGTTGTTATGTTATTTGTACCTGTGAGGCCACCAGTGCCCTCCTCCTGCAGCTTGGGCTGACAACCATCATTTATCTCCCCTTGGAGTTCATTTTTCAACTTCTGTACATTGGACATCTCTAGTAAGTGGTATTGCGCGCTGAGGATGATGGTATATCGATGTATGATTGTGTGTGGAATGCCTTGGGCGTGGAGAGAGAAGATGAACAACGCACAACAGTATGATGCGATATCAGACAAGAAGGGGCCACCAGGTGAAATCCAGTCAGCCCAACAGACAACATCCCACCAAAGCAGCGAATGGTAGTGAGTGCCTGCACCGAGGAACATGTGATATTGCTAGTCGCCACCTAGAACGCCAACCAGGGCTGGCATTGCCGACTGCCTACCTATCAAAGAAAGCCTAGTCAGTCTGAAGTTGCTGGCTGAGCCAACCCTCTTGGACCAAACAACTCAAAGGGACAGTTTTTAGAGAGTAAGGGCTACTACTACACGGCGTTCATCATTGCTACCACTTAGATCGTGCTCTATTGACTAGATGGGGTCTTCAGTATAAGTAAGAACAGACTAAGTCACACACACACACACACACACACACACACACACACGCAAACTCCTGCTCGTTTCGACTAACTAGCTTGACGTCTCCAATAGCTTTGATGTCAGGATAAGATCAACCCTATCCACTCGTCTGCTCTCACCCCGCACTCACCACATTATACCACCATCGGCAAAGATCCCGATAATAGAGGAAAGTAGAGCCAAGCCTATTGCCCGACGCCACTTACGTCCCCATGTTCGTTCACTCAGGCGTGCTCCCGGCGAAACGCGGCGGCTCAGTATTACAAGAGACAGTCACAAATTTAATATCAGGAACCTGATATCCCTCAGTCACAGCGCCCTGCTGAACCGTGGAGGCGTTTCGCAGATGCCTCGTCGCAAGAGTTTGCCTTGAACTGAAAGTTGCAGTCGAAGATTCCTGTTCTGAGCGTGATGTCAACACACCCGGTCGTCTGGAATCGATGGCACGCTCCATTCCCGGGGCCACTGACGGTCGCGGATGTTCCTCCACATTGGCCGCTGGGTTCGACGTCCGGGTAGATAACGAGCTCCCAGTCGTCGTCAGCTCGGGGCACGAGTAAGGGTGCGAGGGCTGGGCCCTGGGCCTGGGCCTGGGTTCGCAAAGGTGAGGGAGAGGCATGGGAGGAGGGCGGTCGGTTAAGAGCGTAGAAGACTGCGTGCGTCGTGATATGTCAGTTTCGTCAGAAGGCTCTCAAGTGACGGCTAAATCCTTACCTTCATGTTTGGTGTGTTGCTGTATAGAAGGACAGCAGTTACTCTGATCGATTGTCCCGTACAGACGGTCTTAGAATCGAGGTGTACGACGGGTGTTAAAGCACATGGGAATGAAAGGAGAAAGGGGTATTGGGATCCTTCTACTTATCTTCTCCCCAGCACTTTCACAGGCCGTCTAGGAGACAGCAGCCTTGCATTTCTCTCAGATGGCTGACGCATCAGTGTACAAGGGCTTTATTCCTGCCAATAGAACAAGCCAGTTATCCATGCTAAAGATGTGGACACCTAAGAGACACTAAGCGCTATTTTCTCTATTGGCTCATCATTTCGCTCGACATGATTGTTTATACTATACTAGTAGGCTTGTCGTTTCTTGTTAGTCGTGCCACGATTATATGACATGATAGTTAGGGCCCTGTCCCTACGATATGCCCACCGAGACTAGAAAACGATTAACGGCCGGTTTGAAAAAGGAATATATTGAAGACTTTTCACTGTATCATGCTGATTGATATGTGGGCCGCAGTATAACATTCGGCTCCCACCGTGAATCCTCTCTAGCGAGGAGATACACCCGACCCGACAACGGTATGAATCTACGTGGCTTGGAGAACAGGGGTTCACCAGGTTTTTAGGTAGCAGCACATTCGAGACGCGCCTCGGTCTCCTGTTGCGATGGCCCAAAATTCGGTTGACAGGCATTATGGCTTACCATTACTCATCATAGTAATGATCATTTGTCCTTTGTGTGCCAGCCGCATACGATCTGCTGTTGCCACTAAGCCTCTGGCAGCCTGTCGTTCAAGAACGTAGCCTATAAGCTTCTACGAAGTAGAGCAAATGTTGGCTCTACGTAAGCAATTTTCAAGCGATCTGCCTGATCAATGCAGTCCCCCTTTAAATTAGTGGTGCTATTGGCCCGCCTGACGCACGTTGACTGCGGTAACTGCCGAGGCGATTTGCCCGTCTGAGGGCAGTCAGGCTCTTACTACTGCGGAGCGATGAAGTTCTTGCCATCTACAAGCAGCCACTAGGTATGGAGTGTAACTACTTACGAATATCCCAACCGATCGACTTGGCCCCTCGGGCCAACGTTCGACGTCGAATACGATCCACGTGAAATAGATCGATCTCATGCATGTTTGCGTGGTTGGTTGGTTGAGGGTATAATAGGTTGATCTTTTGAGCGGAAATAGTAGAGACAGGTTGGAACTTGGAAGCCCCTGGTCGTTTCCATCCGCAGATCCTCCTACCCGTGTGGCTACATCCTAGGCCGTGACACAGGAAACATACATCTACACTGTAAGCTTTATACCCAAATAACGACCCTGCTGGTGGCGGCCTTGACTCCGCCCCAGTTCCGGCCGAAGCATCAACACCAGTACCAAATCCGGGACCAGCAGCTCCAATTGTCCCTCTCCTCCGCTCCGCCGCAACTATCGCAATCCTCGGGTCAACAGGCTCAAAGACAAAGAACTGCGTCGTTATACTCTGCGTCACGGTCCCCATCCAGTCAACGATATGCCCCGGTCCGTCGTCGTAGGCTATTTGTGCCCAGCGTGTAAAGTCTATGTACCAGGTTTTCGGGGGGATGAGGAGGACCAGGAGCGGGATGTTATGAATGTTGTTGTTGTTACGAGTGTGATTGAGGAAGCTGGAGATAGCTCTGCCAATGGTGGAGATAGCCAGCCGCTTCTGGCGGAGAGGATGGAGGGTCGGGCGAGGGAGGTTCTGTCCATTATGTCTGGGGAATGACATCTGGGATAATGGATCAGCATTGGTCACCTGTGCGGCTATGGACAGGGTGGTGAGATGGTGGGGATATGTACTTTGCATAGCTGGCATAAGCGTATGAGACAGATGCCTTCGCGCTCCTTCGATATCAACTGAGTAGTGTGTTCTCGTAAGCATCAGGCCCTTTATCGCGTCCCCGCAGGTAGCCGAGAACTCGTCGAGAAGAGCACGGAAGCGCTCCTGAATCCGCGCAGACACGCGGCAAATATCACCGAGGTCTGTTCTGTAAGTTGCCCGTCTCCCACGGTCCGTACATTTGGCAGGAAAAGCGAAAACATAGTAATCAGTATCCCGACTAGCATATAACACCCCGCACTCTCGCCATCAATGCCCCATCGAACAGGCGGACAATCGCCCAGTTTCCAGAGATTTAAGCTGAGCCGGGAAATTTGCTGCTTGACGAGCGACTCCATGCT
Source organism: Penicillium sp. S1316 (assembly GCA_023627405.1). Lineage (NCBI taxonomy): Eukaryota > Fungi > Ascomycota > Eurotiomycetes > Eurotiales > Aspergillaceae > Penicillium > Penicillium sp. S1316. The sequence continues at coordinate 352,754 of JAMAHF010000020.1, forward strand.
CTGGATCTGGAAGGTGATCAATTCAAACACTGCGGATTCGGGTCGCTCTGGCTGTTCTGGCATATGGTGCTGGCTTATCGAGCCCATGCGGTAGTGGAAGTCGCCCGAGGCATTTGTAAGAGTATAAGAAGTCGAAGGGCCGTTGTGGTCTTCCAAGCTATACTGCCGGGCAACTAGTGTGCGAAAGATAGGATGTCTGTACCGCGACTGCAGCTGGACGGGGAGCCCGACTTCCCCCCTTTGCCCGTTTCCCTGATTACTCGAGCTCAACACGCAGCGAAATTTCTCCGTAAAAGACGACGCTACGCCTTCTTCTTGCGCCGGAAGTGTCGCCAATTTACCCCCCTTGCCAGGCATTTTCTTCGCTAACGAGACGGACTGAAGCTTGACAGAGGAACAGGTTAGGCGTTGTTTGAAGACACCCTGTAGTACAGTCCTTGGTCACCCAGGACAATGTGCCATAGTTGGTATATTTAAGTCCGCTCTCCCTCAGATTTGAGAATGAACTCCGGTATGTAAGCCCGAATCCCTTTAATTTCTCCCAATCTCATTACTGATTCCACAGTCTGGAATAACTAGCCAAGCCTTGCCTAGTAAACGCCGCTTTAGTCTTGTTGTGGTGCGGCCCAGCGTGGGTATTGCGGATTCAACTCCCATTATCACTGTCATGTTTCTGATCGAAAGTCCCTTGAAGGTGATCTTGGCATTTCGAGAACGATAACCCCGTAAAGTCACAAGGACTGGAATGTGAGATTATTCCTGTTTGACAGACACAGTCACCAGAGAGCCAAATGATATCTATGGAGCGACCAAAGATCCAATGGACACGAAGGAATGGTGTCTCTTGCAAGAACCAATAGAATGAACTAGGATTGATGGATCTATCTAATATCGGAAATGTCTATTTCTTTCGTCTTGCAAGTATATTCAACTCTCCACCACCTGCGCCGTAATCTAGAACAACCACGACAGGTACCGGTTATAGAACTTAGTCCACCCAGTCGCATGAAGATCCTCGATTTGCTTGCGGGCGACGAACTCGGCCTCCTCCCGATCAATCGCAGCCTTGCCTGCCCAAATGTCTGCATTGTGCGGCTTGACCAACTCGGTCTTTTTGACGAACTTCCACGTGAAAAAGGCGGTAACATACACAGGGATGCCCAGGTATGCCGTGATGAAGGTCTTGTAGTCGAAGTTGCCGTATGTGGCGGAGTCGTGGATGAAGACGTTGAAGCTGCGAGTGAAGGCGATGACGACGCAGAAGAAGAGGGCGATGTACGATCCGGTCATCCCTAAGGGCGCCTTGTACGGGACGGACTCGTCGGGAACACCCTGTGCTTTGCGGGCCCGGACGAAACAGATATGAGAGATAAGTAGCGAAATCCATGTCAGCACTATGATAAAATGTTAGCTCTAGCACAACCTCTATATAGCGGGTAGGTAGGGCAATGGATAGACGTACATCCAACAATGGAGACAACGTCAGTAAAGTAACCAAAGACATCTTTCGAGCCCGAGGACACACTAGTAAACGCGAGGCAGCAAAACAAGGAGGAGAAGCCGAGCGAATAGATAGGAATGCCCTTGCCGTCGGTCTTTGCAAAGATCTGAGGGGCCTTGTGTTCGCGGGCTAGACCGTAGAGCGTTCTGGTGGCGATGTAGAGATCCGAGTTGGCGGCCGAGAAGACAAAGACCAGAATACAGGCGTTGATGATATGAGGTAGGCCTGGAACCTGCTTCATGGCAACGACAAAGGGAGAGGCAGCGGCAGAGCTGGAGGCCTTGGTCGCAAAGGCCAGTTCTTCGGAGTTGTATGGTACCAGCATGCCAACAAGGAGGACACTGAGGACGTAGAACACGATGATGCGCCAGAAGGTCAGCTTGATGGCCTTGGGGATTGTCTTGCGAGGGTTTTGCGCTTCGCCGACAGTCACGCCAATAAGCTCGGTACCTGTCGCGGTCAGCTACCCACAGCCAGTGCTGCTGATGAAAATCAAATTCTTACCGAGATACGCAAAGGTTGCGGAGACCATAGTTGACCAGAATGCGAGGAACTTGCCCAGTGAACCTTCTGCGTACTTGGGAGCAAATGCGCCAGGATCGTTCCAGTAGCGAAAGCCCTTGCGATCATGATCGGGACCGCCTCCAAGGGCGAGGACTAACGAGCATAGAATGATTCCGATCATGACAATGACCTTGAACGAGGACAGCCAGAATTCCATTTCACCGAAGATCCGGACGCCAAAGTAGTTGATCACAATGATTGCCACCATGAAGATGGCAATCCAGACTCCAGGGTTGACGTTCTCGGCGGATGTGCGTGGCCAGTACGTGATCACCAACGCAGCTGCTGTCAACTGTGTAGGCGGGAGGATAATGTATTTGATATAGTAGCTGCAGAGAATGTCAGAACGGAAGAACTGCAAGCACGATGAAGCAGCACTTACCACCAACCAAGAGTGAAACCCAGCGCAGGGTCGCAGAATCGACCAGCATAGCCGGTGAAGCCACTAGACAGTGGAAGCCAGGCAGCCATCTCACCCAGACCACACATCACCGTCCACACAATAAGGCCCATGAAGCTATAGGCGATGAATAGAGAACCAGGCTGGACATTTAGTGATTAGTACTGCGCAATTTTTCTCGATGTCTTCGAAGCTTACTCCTGCACTGCGCGGGTCAGTCAAGTCGCACACTTTGGAACATGCAGAAGAGCCTACGTTAAAGCCTTGCCTGTGCCGATAATCAAACCCGTTCCGATGGCACCTCCGATGGCAATCATACTGATATGCCGCGCCTTCAGCTCGCGGTGCAGTTCGACATGTTCGTCCCTCACCTCGCCCTTCTCGTCCTCGCGGGCCTCATACTGCACGGTTTGCGCTTCAATGGCGTCGACTTCATCGTGGTGGGCCATGTTAGTCCAGCGAGAAGGTGCTAAGAATGGCAAGGACTTCTCGTAGCCCAGAATAGCGAGGGAGTCGAAGAAGAAGGGGCGAGAGTGAGGGTTGTTGAAATGCAAGGAGACGACAACGGTGCGCCCTGGCCTTACCGAGGGTCCCGCCTTCCCAACAAGTCTGCGCCCATGTCCGACACAAAATTCTGTCGCGAACTCGCCATTGCCAAGCTGCCAAGCACGCACACCAGCCGTGATGGTGGGGTTGAAGCCTTCTCCAAGGTTGCAATTCCCCCCAATCCCCAGCTCACCGGCCGGTGGGTCGGCGACTCAGCGTACGCTTACCTTCGGGAATCTCCACTGAACCAGAACCACAAAGGGGCCAGAATTGCGATAAGCGATATGTTACCAAAAGCCATGACACTGCGGAATAAAATTCTCCGCCCGAGAAATCTCCAGTGAATGGGAATTTCTCGGTCGCTGAGCAGCAACTTCCCCATGGGCCATCTCCAGCGCAAGGGCCGCTCTGTGGGGAATTCTGTAACCATCGCCACCCAGATCCTATTTAGAGTTGGAGGCTGGATTTTTTTACTTGAAAATTATTGGTTGTTACCAATAAGAACATGCTTACTCCAAAATAAATACCTCAAAACCCCACAGAACCTGTCGAATACGACATCATGGTGCGGCAGAAGAGTCGGAGAATGTCCGGGGAAGGCACTGCTGGCTGGGGTTTGTCATCGCTGTGATTATAAATCCGGAGTGGACATGGCAGGCATATTTGAATATGTGATGTACTCCGGAGGAGATCGGTCAACGAAGGCTGAGGTTCATATATAAGTATCGGAGCATGTTCTCTAGTCACCCGTGGATGAAACAAGCTTCTAGTGGCGCCGATTCCTCCAAGCCATTTAAGACAGCCCAGATCGCTAGCTCGCTCCAGAAGGTCACGCAAAATAATTACTCCAACATAGTGCAGGGACTGTCTATCTTCCGAATTGAAACATGTTTTCTTCATAACCAGGCGCTTGCAGGTTGTAGGCTCATTGTTTTCGTAAGTGAAATGATTTGAGCGACGTTAACCCCGAGAAAAAAACAAGAAGCAGAAAAGCCACTTTGCACCAAGAGGCCTCGAGTATTTTCCGCAGCCCGCTGCTCTGAGTCGAGGGGTTCCAATATGTTCCGCGTCTGGCTGAAGAAACGTGCCGGATATGTTGGCGTCAATGCGACAAGCTGAGCCGTCGAGACTCAACCTGCGCTTAAACATCTAAGCGCGCCTGGAAATCAAGGCATTTGAAATAGATAGGAGGATAATGCTGCTCACTCTATTTGCCATGCACTCGCCACGGATATCAACCCTAATTGTCCGCGAGTTAAAAACTTAATTTTGCGGCCGAGCCCACGCAGGCTTCATAGAGACAGGGGTGGGTTAGTGGTAGTCAAAACTATATATATATTACGAGGTCTAATTTCTCACGATGTCTAGCAACCATGCGGGAGCTCAATGCACTGGGATCCTGTTTGCTTTCAATTTTTTCTTCCCTCTTTCCAATTTGCTTCCACATAAACCAAGTGGGTTGGACAGCAGAAGACGAGCATATATCACCTTGATATTAGGAATACAACTCTAGGTAATGAAAAACTTCACCCTCGTCATGCAAGTGCTCCGGAGTACTATTTCTCCCTCGACTCTTCCTCCAGTTTCCTCAACTCCGCTTCAAACTTCGCCCACTGCCCCTTGACCTTACACGCCGAAGCCCAGTAATTACCCTTGCCATCCTTACCCAGAATGAAAAACCCATCAGCCGGCTTTACCGGCCCATGATTCTCCTGCACATACGACGGCCGACAAGGCCCAGCCGCATCTCCATCGACTCGCGCCGGCGCAAAGTCCAAATCAAATAGCCTAGCCTTGGCCCAATTCGAGAACCCAATCTGCGCCATCCCGCCGTCGCCGAAGATGACAATCGGTAGGCCGGTCCCCGAGGTCCGCACCATCTCGTAGTACGCCTCGTGCTGGGCGCGCGTTCCTTGCTCGTTGATGGCGCGCCGCACCTGGCGTGCGAGCCAGCTCAGCGGTTTTATGGTGACCTCGCCCGCTGTGACGAGGACGTTGGCCCAGCCGAAGGCGTTGCCGACATATGGGTCCTGTGTGGACTCGGGGATGAGATCGCCTTCGAAGGCTTTGCGGAGCGACATGGCGATGGAAGCGGCGACCTTCACGGATGATGAATAAGTAGGTGCGTATTACATAGAGGGGCGAAAAAACTCACCGTTCTATCTGGACTGGCCTGCATCTCGCCAACTGTGCACCGCAGGATCCACGCCGTGAGGATATCATTCTCTGTGAGGAATACTTTCGAGGGGTCTTCCCCCTTTCCGATCGCATCTGCCCTAAGCTCCTCGAGCGCCTTCTCGAGCTGCAGCCGCCAGAACGTCTCCGGGATACAGACGATGCGGTTCTCCTTTGCGCGCAGAACCATATCGACCCCGTACCCGAGCCCCCATTTCAGTATCCCTCCCCACCCAACTTTCCGATCAGTCAAAACATGCCTCTCGTCCGGCGCGCGAGACCCCGTCGCCAACACATCGAATGGATCCGTCTCAGTTCCACATGGCGTCGGTATCTCGGCTTCTCTGCCCCAGAGCATGGCGGTCCACCCTTCTACGACGTATTGCATCCCCAGCGCATCGAATGCGACGTGTTGCCATTGCAGAGTCATGATCGTCTTGTCTGTGAATGAGTTCACGCGGAGTCCGAGGACGGGGATGTCGGCTGTGAGGTAGTCCTTGATCCCGCCAGGCGCGTACCCGGGCTCCCATGCCAGCCCTGCGAGTGCATCCGGATCGCCGACGACAGCGGGCCCATGCGCACTAGCCACGGGGATCTGTGAGGCTGCTGGATGATCAGCAGCGGGAATGCCATGATCGACGTGTGCGAAGGAGATTGCCGGTCTATCAGCGGTGAATTCAGTGGGGATGTGCCATTCGATCGTTCCGGAGGTCTGTCAGCCAACACAAAGTACGGTTAGTATGTATGCATGCGTAATTGAATTGTCCTTTGCCCCATCTCTATAATGCACATGCGACGTGTCTCCGAAACAGACTTTCCAGCTTACATTCTTCCTTAGCCGACCACCCAACCTCTGCCACCCTTCGCGCTTCACCAGACCCTCCAGCGATAGCCGCAGCTTCTCCGGATCGAGTACAGCGTCGACAACCAGCGACACAGCCATGTTATTTCCCTGGACCAGCAGGCTGTTTTCGAAAAAGTGCAGTGGTCGCACCCGGTCGCTAGGTACCGTCTCCACGGCGGGTTTGCGCCTGAAGAGCCAGCTCATCTTCCAAGAGCCTCGCGGTTGATACTTGATTTTGATATATCGACCGACTGACCAGTATCAGCTATTAAGGCGAGAGCGATCGGCGAAAGGAGCTCAATCGACAGCTCATATTTCCAGCTGGGGGAATTTCGCGGCATTTGGGGCGGAGCGGGGGGGAAGGTACTTATTTCGATCACGTTGCTGGGCGCAAGAGTCTCGACCTGTCCAGATCCCGAGGTAACCACCCTGTTTCTTCACGCCGTCAAACATACTAATTTAGCTTTTGCAGCGGTACTTCCGTCCGCATGGCATGACAGGGGCACCTGTCAGGCTGTCATGCCCATTGTGGAGCCGGGAAGTTGGGTTTTGTTCCCTGATAGGGCACGCCAAGGGGGTCCGGTCCCTGTGCTAGAGTGCTTTGATTCTAGTCGAGTCATGACATCCCGCTCCTGTCCTCTCGTTTACGCCGTTAGCGGGTCCCTTTTTGCCAGGAGTTGAGTCAGTTGGGAGTGTTTGTGACAGCCCATTTTCCCTTTTCGCGTTAACAGATACATACGGTTGTTTCAGGGGAGCAACGGTGGTTGTTGGTTTCTTGATATCTACCCCACAAGGCGTTTTTTCCTCTTAAAACAGCAACTTCCCCCCGATAGAGAAACGGTTGTTAAATTTGGGGTTGAATCTTCAGTCCGTTCCTTCTCGGAGATGCTCGAGTCGTAACTGAATCCTCACATTTTTCGCGGCAATGGAGGGTATCGACCTTACGAAGACTCCGGGGATGGAGCCACCTGCTGGCCACACGCCGCAGTTTGACGCGCCATGGAATTCAGTGCAAATTGGATCGGTCATCACATTTGCGGTTACCTATTTCTTTGCGACGCTGTTTCTGGGGCTTCGATATTTCCAGGCGTTCAAGTTGACCCGGAAGGTGGAGGTGGATTTAGGTATGCGCTGCGCTCCTCGTCTCGAGGTTTGGAACGAGATCCTAATATTGCGTTGGATAGTCACCGTCACTGTTTCCTACGGCGTCGCGCTTGTCTACTTTATTACCATGGTTGATTGTAAGTTTCCGACCTGCAGCTGAGTGGCGCTCTATCTAACTGCCAAGACAGTGTTTGGGCATGGCTGGGGAAAGCACATGTGGGATGTCTCGCTCGCAGACCTACTAGAACTGAACAAGGTACACCTGATATACAAGTACATTGGAGGACCTTTGTTCTAATAAGTGGAATAGGCCCTGCTCCCGAATACACTGAGCTACCTGATATGCCCGACAATCACCAAGATGGCCATTCTCTCCGTCCTGTACCGCATCAACCCGTCGACCATTTACCGAGGCACCGTCCTTGCCGTCGCCGTGATGATCATCGGCTATACGCTGGCGCTCTGCATCATCACCGGCGGACCCTGCAGCCCGCTCAAAGACGGAACGATCAAGTGCCTCGAGAAAGTCGCCCTCTCACAGGCAATCCTGAACCTCGTATCGGACTTTGCCCTCGTCGCCCTCCCACTCCCGACGATCCACAATCTCCATCTCCCAGCAAAGCGCAAGATCATGGTTGGCTGTATCCTGGCGCTCGGGTCCGGGTATGCTCACACTCGTTATCTCACCTTTCGTACCCCAGCTAACCTCAGCAACACAGCGTCGTCATCTGCTCAATCGCCCGCCTCCCGTACGTCATCGTCCTACCCACAACCGCCGACACGACCTACACGCAGGCCGTGCTGGGGATCTGGACAATCGCTGAGGTGAACCTGGGCATCATCTGCGCCTGCGCAATGCGCTTCAAGCGCCTGATCGCGACATACCTGCCAAAACTCTCTCTCTTCTCCTCGTCGTCAGACGGAAATTCCCGCTCGAGGTTCGGGCTGCGTAGGAGGAGGAAGGGCGCGGCAGTGGTGTATGACTCGCGCTCGGATGGGTTTCAGCCCGAGGCGAGGCGCGGGGGGCATTCTTATCAGTTACATAGTGTGCAGAATGGGAGTGCAGGGGCGGATGGTATCGACGGGAGTGGGAATGGGGTTGGGAGTGTAGGATCGTTGGGGAAGAAGGATATTGCGGTTTATAGGGAGTTTCAGGTTGATACTATTGATATTGGTCGGCGGGATGCAGAGAGGGACAGGGACCGCGATGTTGGGGATACGGGGAGTGCGGATAAGATTTTACGTTAACACCGAAACCTGATACCACCATGACCATCTGCACCTTTCTATAGCCCAAGAATTTTAGGAGCTATCCATAATCTGTGTCCTTGAACCGTATATCTTGGCGTTCTGTTGTCTTGGCGAGAGCGGCCATTTTGTCAGGGTCCATGAGACACAGCAGCGCGACGACTTGGCACTAGCAACTGCTCTGCCTACTAGGCAGCAGTGTTATCTTGTTCAATAACGTGATATTTTTTTCCCAAAGTCGGAATCAGTAGAATTCTCAGCTTCCCGTCAGTGTCCCAAGCGGCATCGCCGAAATAGGGCAAAGGCGGCACGGTTTTCTAACTTGGAAGGTCCGCCCACCGCGGGCTGGGAATCCCTCACACTTTACGACGGCGTATAAGTATATCGACAAGCGTGGGCGGCCAGCTTCTGAAATTTTTTGTCCTTCGGTCTTCTGTCTTTGCTCCTAAACTTAGCGTTTTTGTTCTTCAAGATTCCATCCTATTGCTAACACTCATGCTTAGCGTGAATATGATGTTCGGCCCTGATATTGCCAGCCATAGTCTACAGTATGTACTAGCCACAAAGGCTTCGATTAACGGGGAGACTTACTAAATTGGCCAGCCTTGACCAATCGACATTTTATCTCCCATATCATCACGAGCAAGGGTCGTCTATATCTGTCACTGGACGATTCCAGCTTTCTCTAGCCCGACCAATGCTTTTTAAATGCATAAAGGCACGAGTAATTGGGAAGCTTAGAACGTGAGTATCCTATCTCACGCCTCTAATTGCATAAGTACAACTGAGAGATTAATATAACCGCGATTTACAGCCCGCGCTACGGCATCCTCATGCCCACAATCCACGAAGAGAATACCATTGAACGAACGCAAAACCTCGCATTTTCAAAAACATTGCCCTCATTCACGATGCCAATGGGTGATTACGAGTTTCCATTTCAGATCTCACTTGACGGGACTCTTGCTGAGACACTCGCGGGGCCGAGACATGAGTATCATACATATGCTGTTGAGGTTGTAATCCAGCGACGGATGAAACAGGATTTGATTATATCGCAGCCATTGAAGCTATACAAGAGTCCTCCTGGCGATATTTCAGTGATGTCACACAAGGTACGACTTGTTCTCTCGGATAGTCAAGACTGTGCTGACAAAACGCTCTATCCAGGCGGTTGAAGAAACCTCAAACGAGGATATCCAATACTACATTTCCATTCCCAACGCTCTAGTCCGCCATGGCTCTGTCTTCCCAGTGGAGTTCTGGATTGAACCCTTGTCGAAGGATTTTACAATCGAGAGCATTACCGTCAGTGTCCACGAGAAACATGACCTCCGTCTCAGGGCAACTGCGGCCGAGTCTATGCAGTATGATACAAATTTCATCACCTGGCATCATGACTACGTGGTGTTCGCCGCCCGGTGCGAGCTGTCACATCACAGGGCCACTCCTACCTTCAGTGAGAATCAACACGGCGTGCACCAGGTGACGATACCGGTACGGCTGCCTCGAAGCTTGGACGCATGTACACAGACTTTTACATCACGCAGTATTAAGATCGAACATTTACTCTCTGTGGACATCGAATACCGAGTTGGAAACACCTCTGGAGTGACCAAGGTAAGCGCAGGGCGCGGGTCTCTCTCCGGTGGTTGGTTGATTTTGTTTTGCGTGTTCCAACTAACTAACACTAAAGTGTGGGCAAAGATTACCCGGACCCTTCCCGTCTATATATACATGGGCCAGAACCCGAAACAACGAACCGAGCTCGAGGGTCATAGGGAGGATCATTGGTCCGAGACAGAGCACAAATGCCCACCCATATACGGACAACATGAACTCGACGAGATGCTTTCCGCGGATACCGAGCTCGGTGACGATATATATTCGGATGCGGTGTGTGAGAGACACCACATAGGGTCTTGATGCCTGGAACAGGGCGGGATGATCTAAACATGGCGTAGTCTGTCACTACTCGAGGGCAATGGGAGTCGTAACCTGTCATAGATAAAGCTGAAACGATGGCATTTAGCATCGTGGCATCGTGGCATCGGGCTCTATGTCTGATACATTTACTATATTTGATACCTAATATTATTATAAATCATAGACGAATATGACCCCACCTACAAGTACTACGTAGCCAGCATGATCCAAAAAATCCTACCAATTCCCCCTCCTCCTCGTCCCGCGCCTCTGAGTCACCGTTGCAGAATGATACGCCTCGGGATTAAAATACGAGGTGAGATCCAGATCACCATCATGCCTGAACTGACAACTGAGAAAACTAAGCAGGCCACCGCGCTCGTCCAGCCGCCGGTACTCCGCAACGGCCTCAAGCGCACGCAGAAAGGCCTCGCCATACTGCGCGCGTCCACGCGAGTGCAGGCACCGAATCAAGTTCTGCCTCGCGGCTAGGTCGTCTGGGGTGTGGTTCCGGATCGGGAAGAAGAGTTTCACGGCGTGTCCGGAGGCGATGTCGAAGAAATAGACGCAGCTGCTGGTGCTGCTGCTTCTTTGGGGTTCTCGGATGGGGCTGGAGGGCGAGGGAGAGGGAGAGGAGGGGAAGTTAGTGACCGGGGACTCGGAGAATTCAGGAAAGGTCTCGGGTTGGTCGGTTATGGTCTTGAGGAGGTCGAAGAGCCCGTCGAGTTGGTAGTCTAGCGTGTCCGGGCATGGTATGCTCCCGCCTAGAGTCATGATCTCACGGATTGAAGCGAAGTTCATATGGGGACTGTTGAAGTACCACTTGATTCGCGCTTTTGACGGGTGGCAGTTGTCGACACTCAGGCAGAAGGGTTCGAGTAGTTGCCCTTCGGGGTTTGAGCTGAGAAAGTCATGCAGGGTGAGGCGGGAGGGGCAATCGGGGCGAAGCTTCTGGAAGGCGGCTCCCCAGCGTGGAATGTTGAGGGATCCCCGTTTATTCAGCAAGCGTGGTTGAAGGTATGTCTTTATCTGAGTCGAGTCGCGAAGAAAGTCAAGCGAGAGGGAGAGGCTGGTGCCGATGGGAACTTCGTTTGACGCCTCCTCGATATACTTCGCGTAGTCATGGTCAAACAACGTCGCTAAGAAATGATGTGTCCAAATGAGATCTGCCCCCAGCACTGCAGACGAGAGCTTTTGAAGGACTTCGCGGCTCGTTAAATGGTTGAGGGGGACGAGTGCTGTGCCTGCCATCGGGCCGACGGGCTCAATCCCGATCCGCACCTCTGGACCTCCCTCGTTGTTGTCCCATTTTCAGGAGAACTCAAACAGACTGCCGTTCAGCTGCAGCATGGATATCCACTTTGAGGAAGCGATATTCGCTCAGGGATTTGGCCCTAAATACGGCGCCTGATCTGACCCATCAGTCATGGTACGGCGCGAAGTGGGATCAAGGAGCTTGCCGCATAGTGATAGTGATAGAGAAGATACTCATACTATCTCTCGCTAGGATACCCTGTTGCATTGAGGAGAACAGCCAAGTGCTTCCCTGTGAGCTGTCACCACGCATCGGAGCCTGAGTCTCGCGAAGGTAGCGTTCGTGACAGAACTCTCCAGGCATCTGTGGAATTCTTGCCATCCGATAAAGGTCGGTACCGCCGAACAGGTCCATTCGTTCCAGGCGTTGTTCCAGGCTTGCTCTTGAATGGATGTTGTCGTATACACTCAGTCGATGAATGTGATTCAAAGCGAATAAACCGCCTCTGTATTCTCACGCTGTCGAAATGTAAAGAAGCTATAAAGGCTGTAGATCAGAAACTCGCATATGGGGTTGGCACGGGGTGATAAATAAAGGGAGTTTGGGGGGCTTTTCTGCAAGGCATGATCATTGCCTGACATCTCGCGTTCAATCCAATTTCATTGGCTACCACTATGGGTGAGCCCCTAGTCTCAGACATATGCTCCCCGGAGGCGTGACAAATATCGTATCCCGACACGAGCCGCCGATCACGGCCTATTTCAGGGAGGGCCGAGTTCTTCGCGGTGCAGCTGTATGTGACACAAATAGAAGAGCCGAGTCCTAGTCCGCTAGTGACATGCTGCCCTCTTCTTTCCTTTTCGCCGAGATGTATCTCTATTCCAGGGTCACAAACCCAGCTAAGAACAGGTCTTCGCCCCGGTGATTTTCCAACTGAGCCCATGTAAGGTCAGTTAGGGTAGATCGCCTGACGGATTCCTGGTTCCACAGTTCGTAAATCGAGCGCTTCATCCAGCCACCATCGCATTCCTCCTTCGAATCCGACTCAACAACCTTTATCCAGTTCTTCCTGCCGTCGGGCAAGATGCTCGTGGTAGCGGCGGGCGCAGCCGAATCAGCAACAGCCAGCGCCTACACGACTTCCTCGTCCACGAGCACACAGAACCCCTCGTTTGTGAAGGATCGCTCTTCCAGAGCAGCGGCTGCTCCACGAGGGCTTGATGGTGGGCGCGGATGGCCTCCACGGTCATTCCGTCGAATCGGGACTTGACGTTCATGATAGTGGGTGGGTAGGTTGCGACGAGGGGGGGTTTAGCAGCTCGTCTCTTGTTGTGATCTGTGTCGTATTCGCCTACGCCGTATTCGATGAGGACAGCAGCAGGTTGACGATTGCGTCGAAGTGGGCATCAGGAAGGGGGCTGTATGTTGCTCGATGGATTATTAAGCCCCAGGAGAGCTGGGTCCGCTATACTCGAGTCGCGAGGGTCGTCAAATAGGACATGAAGGACATGATGAAAGACTTGATTAGCATAGAAGGGGGGGTGAAGAGGAAGACACAAAAAAGTAAAAAAGAAGGCAAGTTTGGGCAACCAGCGGACAAAGAAACAGAAACTGCCCCAGCTGAGTAAGAACCCCTGCGAGGATACCTGAGGGCAAGCAGCTGCATGCAATATCACGTCTACCCGTAGCCTGTAGTACGGGAGGTTCTGGGAAACGTTACGAACGTTAATAATGGACTCGAAGTTCGCATAATTGATTTATTGCCTCGTCAACCACCCGTCATGGAAATACCCCAGATTATTGCCGGATCCGGGGTCGGAGGTCTCGCTGAAAATAGTCCAAAATATCGTTTTACAGGTGGAATACCCTCAGTCAAGCCAGGTGCAAGGCCTTCACAGGTTGGCATATCTCTCTCTACAGGTGGCCACGTCTGGCCGCAGTATATTGGCATTTACGAGGGCGCGAGTATCTACGACTACGCGATGAGGGGGCCGTCTGCGACACACGTTTCTCTCCCTCACCAACGATAGGTGTGAAGCAAGATCAGGTGCCTTGTTTCCTCGCCGACGATGAGTACGTCGGCAACACGACCAGTAAGCACGTCCTCGACAACCCACCCTTGGAGACAATGTACGTAATCTAAATCGGAACAAACGTCCTTGGCAACAGTGCGTTCTTGACGGATAGTCAACCCAGGGGATTGCCGATAACCGTATACACGGATTGCATTCGAGCAGCTGGATGGTTGTACGAGGTCGGTGCGCGGATGTTCGTACTCCTGAACATCGCCCCTCTGGATTTAAGCGCGCAGTATGCGACGGTGGAGAGGGGTGGCGTGGAGAGTTCGCCGTTCTGGGAGGATAAGACGCAGTACAGCTCGAACCCGACGAGGAATCACGAGAAGATGCAGCGGTATAACAGGTTGATTAATGTCGTCTATGAGTTTGAGATTCCGTATGAGGTCGTCATTGCGTGGAGGGATCCGCGGAGTCGGTTTGCGCTTTTCGATCTGCATTCATTTGTAAGTCTCGGCTTTTGTGTTTTCCTGTGCTGTCGAGGCCAAGAAGGAGAAGGGCCGCATTGCTGAACCCTGAATTTAGATAGCCGATATCTGGAGCCGTCCTTCCGGGGAACTTAACGGAACTGCGCCGCTTAATGTGACTGGGTTTGTGACTGATTGCGCGGAAGCGGAATGTTCCGGAAGGGACAACTGGAATAGTTATCTATGGTACGATGAGTTGCATCTGTTGGAGCAGGCAGATCGTGTTATTGCGAGGGAGTTTGTGAAAGTGGCAGCGGGAGAGAGCAGGTGGGCGACGTATCAATATGTACTAAACAATGATGCTCACCGTGGAAGAATTGGGATGTCTATTTTCCCGGATGGACCCTCCCTGAATCGCACTTTCCCTGCCAGACTTAGCCTAAATAGTCATATCTAGCCTTCGCGTGGCACGTTTTCGCGGCATTTCACCAGGGCGGCCTTCCTGCGGTCAGGATCGGCAATTGTAATCAAGGCGAGGGCGGCGACTGAGAGGCGGAGGAATACCGCGCCAGCAGCAGTTGGGGAAAGCTCCACGAGGCGGGAAAACGGACGGCAAACTCTGCTGAATTTCCATGAATCATCGCGTGGAATCCACCAAAAGGGACCACACCGTTGTCACTGGACGGAAAAACTTCTCCCCCACAGATCCACCAATCCCCGCGAGAATTCCCCGGAGTCTCCCCCGCCAAGTGCCTCCATTTGGTGGCTGGACCCCAGTGCCCCGAGCACACCTGGGCAAGACTCTCAAGAGATGAATGGCGATGCTTAGCAGATGCCGAGCCGGTTGGCCAGCGCTCGAGTATTGGCTCCACTGCCGTTCTTCTCCGGCCCAGGTGTATAAAGCGAGAGGACCCAGACGTGGTTATCCGGCATCCATTGCACCTTCTCTTTTTCTCACGTCTCGAGGGCGAAAACACTGCTCACACCGCAATCATGGCGCAGGCTCGCTTTTTTCAGAATTACCGGGTGTATATCCTGACCTCCGTGGCCTACATGGGGTCACTGCTCTTTGGTTCGTTACCATCTGCGCTATCATTGTCACTCCCGCTAACAAGAATGTCCCTTTCCAGGATATGACACCGGTGTGATGGGCTCTGTTCTCGCCCTAGACAGCTTCAAAGAGGACTTCGGCCTCCCGCTCGGCGAATCCGGCTTCGCCTCCAGCGAGAACTCTCAGATCTCCTCCAACGTCGTCAGCTTGCTGACCGCAGGCTGCTTCTTCGGCGCCATCTTCGCCGCATACATCAACGACCGCCTGGGCCGTCGCTACTCGCTCATGCTATTTTCTCTCATCTTCCTCGTCGGCGCCGCCGTGCAAGTCGGCGCCCTGCACTCCATCGGCATGATCTATGGCGGCCGCGTGATCGCCGGCTTTGGCGTCGGCGGCATGTCCAGCATCACCCCCGTCTTCGTCAGTGAGAACGCGCCCGCGAAATACCGCGGCCGCATCGCGGGTCTCTTCCAGGAGTTCCTGGTCATCGGGAGCACATTCGCCTACTGGCTAGGCTACGGTGTCTCGATCCACATGCCTAAGGGGACCTCGCAGTGGCGCACCCCCGTTGCCATCCAGCTCATCCCAGGCGGTCTCATGCTGATCGGGCTCTTCTTCCTCAAGGAGTCAGCCCGCTGGCTGATGAAGCAGGGCCGCCGCGAGGAGGCTATTGCCTCGCTCGCGTACATCCGTAACGAGCCCGAGACCAGCGAGATCGTGCAGAAGGAGATCGCCGAGATCCACGCCGCCATCCAGGAGGAGAGTGCGGCCACCGAGGGCGTCACCTGGAAGGAGTGTCTGCGGAAGAGCAACCGCTACCGCTTCTTCCTCGCCTTTGTCATCATGTTCTGGCAGCAGTTCAGTGGAACCAACAGTATCGGATACTACGCTCCGCAGATTTTCCAGTCTGTCGGTGTCAGTGGGTCGAATGCCTCGCTCTTCGCGACCGGTATCTACGGCACTGTCAAGGTCGTTGCCACGGCCATCTTCCTCCTCATCGGTATCGATCGCTGGGGTCGCAAGCGCAGTCTTATGGGCGGCGCCGCCTGGATGGCTTCTATGATGTTCATCATCGGTGCTGTCCTCGCTACGAACCCTCCGAACCCTGACGCAAGCAGCGTGTCGAGTGCGTCCACTGCCATGGTCGCTATGATTTACCTCTACGTCATCGGGTACTCCTTCTCCTGGGGTCCGACTCCCTGGGTGTATCTTGGCGAGGTAAGCGCATTTCCATCCATCCATCCTTTCCTTTCCTTCCTCCCAAAAAGCTCTTCAGTGTAATAGCTAACTCTCTATCTTCTCCAGATCTTCCCCACCCGCCTCCGCTCCTACGGCGTCGGCCTCGGCGCCGCCACCCAGTGGCTCTTCAACTTCGTCATCACCGAAATCACCCCGCGCGCGGTGCACAGCATCGGGTGGAAGACGTTCCTGATGTTCGGCATCTTCTGCACGGCGATGGGCCTGTTTGTGACCTTCTTCGTCAAGGAGACCAAGGGCCGCACGCTCGAGGAGATGGATGTCCTCTTCGGGGCCATCGATGAGGAGCAGAGACGTGCCGATGTTGAGAGTACCCTCCATAAGAATGAGGGGTTGACCGGGCATGCGGAGCATGTTGAGGCCAAGGGCGAGGGGGAGGCGGATGAGAATGCCCACAGGGAGACTGCTCGGCTTTGAATGGGTGTGAGGGGAGAACTTGAGATAGTACGGCAATGAATGCCCGCGGGCGATCGGGTCGGCTTTTTAGAACGGATAGAAATACTAGAAGTCGCTGGATGTATAGCTGATATCCCCGGCTTGTGAGAGATATAACCGGTTATCTATGTATATCTATATGTGTGTGTTGTCATCTGCATATGATCGGTTAGTTGCATATCTAAGCCAATTATTATGCCTAATGTGTAACACTAGAACTTCTCAGCAGTATGTCTTTCATGTTTGGATTGTGCGGTTAGGGTTAGATAATGGTCTTTAGGGTCCCTGGGTTGGGCTAGGGTCCTTTCTGTGCACAGCCTACATATATGCCGTGAGCAGCCAGCCTTACATAGAGAAACTCTATTATAGAATGGCTTGCCGATCCAGCCCGTTTTCATACGTTCTTTTCCCACTTTACTACGTAAATAGTCATCAATGGCAGGAAGTTCCTTCCCTCTCTACCATCGGAACCGATCGGAACCAGCGTGGTTCTCATACCACATCGGCGTAATATGACATCCAAAGCAAACAGATTTTGGTGTTTCTCTATTTCAGGCGACTAATCGCCACAGGCTGAGCCAACGACCTGTACAGCTTTAAACACGACGGTTAGCAGCCAGCTAGACTGGGCGTCAGGTGACTCCTTGCAGATATCAGCTTAATTGCGGGGCACTGCATCTGCATCTGGCGTGAGATTCACGAACCACCGAAAGTGGACCAAGATAGCGTAACAAGATGGTGACCTCCTTGCCGTCCGATCCCGTCATCGCCACATCTCAGAAAGTCCTTCCTACTGAGTTGATCTTCCAGATTATCGAGTCCTTGATACCTTCATATCCACTCCCGGTTCTCCCACCCTACCATGTAGTGACCCGCACGCTTCTCAGCCTCTGCCTCACATCTAAATCTACCCACTATATCGCGCACAGCCTCCTCATACAGCACTGCATCTATCTCGACTCACGCACAGCGCTGCAAGCGTTCAGCAGCGTGTCACCCGGATGCCTTCCCGGATGTCCCATGCAACGCCACACGCACAGCACTTCAATGTATCTAGCCCCCTTCAGCCACAGAAACGAAGTGACCACGGGTCCCGCAATGCAGATCAGCGACATGTTCTCAACCCTAGTGGGCAGCCTTCGCCGCCTCGTGCTCGACTTCCCCTGGCGAGGCTTCTACCCGGAGAGCGACGGACGCCAGCCCTCCGTCATCCTCGCCCGGGCCTTTCGCCGACTATCCGCTATCGAGGAATTTGTTTCGATAGAGGACAATCTCCCGCTTGACCTACCGCAGGAAGAAGACGACTACATCCATGAAGCCTGGTCCGCTTGGCCGCGCTTACGGGCGCTGTCTCTGAATTCCCCGAGAATCACCGAGGGGTTCGTGGAGGCGTTCCAGCGGTGTCCCAATATCACGCACTTGGCTTTCGCGAAGCCACTGGGATTGACCGAGCCACTTCCAGCGGAGGCTCTCGATGTAGTCGCGCAGTTGCGCTTGCGGCTGCAGAGAGTCACGTTCGTAGAGACGACGCGCGGGTGGGACTTTTGGGCACGGATCCAGGACTATCAAGCCATGGTCCGGGAATTTGAGCTCAGCTTCCTGGGCGCGCTTATGGCTCGTTCGGCAGATGCAGAAGGCAAAGGGAATCCCGTCCTTGAGCTCCGGTATGTGGGTATACCGTCGGTTCCGCCGAATCAGAATGATATCACGGCGCCATGGGTTCGCGATCGGGTTATGGATGCGACAATTTGGGGACCGCATGGGGAGCGTTATGCGCCGGGGATATAATAGTGCAATTGTTGTAGCTTGTTCCACTTTTACGATCGTACTTGACACCTGCATCATCGACTCTGATTACTCACATTTTGTCTTCCGCAGATCCCCTTTTATAGGGCCCAGAGGTTCCCGTATTGTCAGCGCGTAGTTGCCATAGATCAGTCATGCACATTAAATTAACTCTTGGTTGGGTTTTATATACCCTTGTCCTTATCTCTCGTAGACTTGCTAAAGAACCTCCGCGTATCCGCTTTGATTGCCGCAGTTATAGGTAACCATTCTATATTGGCGAACATATAGGGAGTATTTTTGCGTTATTTAATATCATTACTGTAACGGTGCAGTGGTATGTATTAAGGCTAGAAGCTACCCGGAAGTCTTTGCAGGGCCAGATGCAATTGCTGAGAAATGGCTCGATCGTCCCAAAAGGCCGCTTAGATGTCTCCGCAGAAGCTTCCGTGCGATGGAAAAATGCGTCACGGGCCATACCTCTTGCTGCACTATGCACAGTGACAGCATAAGGCCAGGGGTCGTCATAGGGCAGTGTCACTCGTTGGAATGTCCCCGCGCCAAGACGCGGAAGTGTCCGAACAGGACTATAAGTATACACATCAACTTGTGCATACCAGCTTCAATTCTGCTTCTACGGCTTCACACCTTGTTATCAAACATACAACCTGGTGTCTACGAAAATCATTTCATACCTGTCAACATGTCCATGTTTACCCCTTGGCTTCTCTACGCCTACCCCTGGCAACCCTTCCCGCGCCGCGTGATCATCTACCTCCGCGAAAGAAATATCCCTTCCTCGCTCGTCACGGTTGTCCATGTGTCGGACGTCCAATTCGGCGGCGAGACGCCCGCAGGGTTCCCTCCAAAGCCACAAGGAAGTCTCCCGATCCTCGCCATTCCAGACGCGTCATCATCTGGAGATGGAGGCGACTTCATCTACATCAAGCAGTCGATCTCCATCATGGAGTTTTTGGAAGAAGCCTGCAATACGGGCCGATATAGGTTTCCGAAACTTGATCAGCCGCTGACGTTGCCGATCAGGATAACTGGTATCCCTGGCTCTACTGCGGACGAAGGTGATAAACAAGCAGCCTCGCATACTCTCCTTGCAGCACGGCATAGTGAGCTGCTAAGCCTCGCAAGCGGTCTCACAGACAGCTGGAACCCGATCCGCACCCTCGGCTCCGGCACGGGGACGATGCGGATCCCCGCGGCCGCGAAAGAAATGCTCGGCTGGACGCGTCGCAACCTGCTCGCGATCGAGAACTGGTTTGAGGAAAATTGGTACGATTCTGCGGGGCTGAGATGGACCGGCGACGACGGCAACAGCAGCAGCGACAGCAGCAGTAGTGAACAAGGACGACAGGGAAGGAGGCAGGCCACGATCGCAGAGATTGTTCTTTTCCAGTTTTTTGACTTTACGAAGGACTGCTATGGGATTGATATGACGCTGTCTTCGGGGAAGACGGTCACTGACGTTTATGGTCGGGAGGTGCTAGAGAGCTACCCGCGGCTGAAGAAGTTCTATGAGCAGTTTTCGACTAGACCCAGTGCGAAGAGACATGCAGCGCTAGGCGAAGTGCCGCATGAGAGCTGGGTTAGGAGTATGACGGATTGGTCTGAGGGGATCTTCGATAATTGAGTACGGATCTCATAGAACGGGGTTGATTTTTGTCCAGAAGTAAACATTATCACTATGCTGTGCGAGCTGTGCCTACTATAGTTAATTAATGCTACGTGAGCGGATGAACAGGTCCCAGGGGCTAACACCGCATCGTTAGAGTCCTAGGAAGCCTCATCAAATGATTACGCTTATATTGAATGTGTTTTGCCGTCAAGTTGGCAAGGGGGCTTCAAAAGAAAGAAAGGAACTACTATACGTATAGGTATACAGTGCTAATTGCAGATTAAACCCACAACCACCGCATCACGCTCCTCCACTTGCCCACAGAAACTCCAGGATTCGCTGCGCAACAGCAGAAGGCTGCTCCTCCGGGAGAAAGTGCCCACAATCCTCGATAGCACCCCCAGAAACCTTAGACTCGGTCGTGAATTTCTTGACCAAGTCAATCATCCCCGAACTAACAGAGCTGGCACCACCTAAAGCCAACACCGGGATATTGAGAGGCGTCTTGGCAAACTCCAAGTTCTGCTTCGCGCTGGCTTCATACGCCCGGTAATACTCGAACCCCCGACTCATCGCCCCCGGTCGTAAATATGCTTGGATATACCGCTCGAAGAGATCATTGCGCAGTCCGTCGGCGTGTGCAGTCTTTAAATTAAAGAACCAAGTCGGAAGCTCTCGTTCCCGCCCGCGCGTCAGAATCTCAGGTAGTTCGGGCAGCGCATTGAACGAGAACTGCCAGAGGCGCAGGTTCGTCTGGCTCGACAGTGGGAACTGGAATGGAGGCAGGAACCCCGGCACAGACGCGTCCAGGATACTGAGCGATTTGACCTTCGATCGGAATTGGGCGGCCCAGGGATACGCAATCCAGCCACCTACATCGTGCCCGATCAGATGGTACCGTTTCTCTTCATTTAGCGTATCGTGGATGGCTTCGGCCATGATTTTGCTGACGTTCGCCGTATCGTAACCGTTAACAGGCGCAGGCGATTCACCTAGCCCCGGGGGGTCGAGAGCCAGGAATTGGTAATGTTGTCCGAGCGGCTCGAAAATATCACTCCATGCTTCTGCTGTTTGTGGCCAGCCTGGCAGAAGAACGACCGGCGGGCCTTGACCGCCGACGATCGCTTGTACTCCATGAAGAAGACGTGTAGCTTGCCATCGCGGTGTCATGGTGTTGATGTTCGCTCAATACGGTTGATGGGACCTTCGAGGGCGAGCAATTGAAGTCTCACTAGCTTTCTCCACAACAGGGCACAGTATTGCACCGGACTTTTGTTATGTTGCAAAGAGTCCAGGAGAAAATAGCTCGCGTGGTTCAGATTTGCGACGGGAAAATGATATCGCCCAAACACAGTAGAGTGCCCTGGGTGAGTAAACGGAGAACCGAAAGCAAAGATAGAAACCATCGCATGGAATTGATCTAAAGAAAGCTTGTCTAAGCCAATATACTTTCGAGTCATCCTACAGAGGCAGACCTACTCAGCGGCCGCATTGGCGGCCGCCGGTGGAGCCCTCCTCCAGCTGGTGTGGATGCCATTGTGAGAGACTTTTGTCTCCACCTACATGCAAATCCGCCAATTAGAACGAATTACTCAGGAATCGCCCTTTGTAAGTTGTTATTTAGCTGCGGTCTGGGCCCGGAACAAGGGAGACTGGGAAAAGAGGTTAGGATATGTCAGGGCGCAAGCTAGACGCACCGATTGTTGCCCAGTACTTTGCCGAGTTGATGACTACCCACCGATATTTTAGGAACCAATTTGGCTGGAAACTCACAGGTTAGGCCTATCGAATACGAGATGAGGCAGAATCGTACCCCCGAGGTCCCCGAGGCACTGCGCAAAGACGCCGCGGAACGGAATAAAGAGAGACAGTCACCGGGCGTGGAGATCGCACTGTGCAAGCATTCGGAAATCGTATCCACCCCATGTTCATACCTCAGCGTAATGGTTGCCAGCCCCTGTCAGAAGACGATTTCGTATGTAAGGTAGGACATCGCCTGGAGGCAACATAGACAGACGGGTGTGTGGACGTCGATTCCGTTCGTCGGTATTCTGAGGTCATTATGCAGCACAACAGCTATGGTAGAAGCCATGGAATGTCGCCTAAGGGCCAGAGGAACAAGAAGCGTGCAGCTTGCCTCTAATAAGTTTCATAGAAATCGACTTCATCATCCCCGACAGCAAGATATCTGCCGCTGTTGATGCACTTGTCGCGACGGGACACTTCCATCGTTGCACAAATCGTGACTGCTACGAGTGGACTGGAGATCGCGGCCCCCGTGGTGTCCCGCTGGGGCACGGGCAGCTATTGCCCCTGGGTGTATATGGCGAGTTGATGAGGTATAATACCGTCTTTGCCGTCGCTCGTGAACATCTCCATATCGGACCAGAGTATGAGCACTTCAAGGTTATCTCACTATATGCTCAGTCTCACCTGCTTTGGTTGCTTCCGGAGATAACACTGGACCCTATTCCGGTTAACAACCGGACCTTTATGTACACAAACGATGCACGACTTCCCCCTCGGACAAGAAAAGGTAGCTCGGGACCATGGAATGACCTCTATCCAGTTAAGATTCTAAACCACGCTGCGCTGTTGAAGCATTATTCATGCTGCATTGCCGCGACCTCGGAGCCATAATCGGCCACGCTCGAGATCTTGATGCAACGTGGGGGGATATGATTAATGCTGTGCTAGGGAAATTGTTCACCGACGATGATCTAAACCTGGATTATCGACTGATAACGCTTAGGCGAGATATCAATCCTCGTTGGCTGCCCGCGCTAGATCCCTTCTTGTTCCCTGAGCAGAATCCAACGGTCCCCGAGGTCAGGGGGCTCAATCGCTTGTGTGCAGTGTTGTAAGCAAATAACGAACTCCCAGACATACCACTCTACAACTTGTTTGGCTACCATATGTGAGGTGTCTTGAATGATTCCTACCGCCAGCCCTACCCTGTGCATAGTTCCTATTAAAGGAGGCATCGGCTTTTGGCTCCTCTTCTCCTAATTTACTAGTCCACCAAGCGAGTGGGGTTCGCAGCGCTTTCTACTTCTTCCCTGTTATGCCTTAGATTTCATCTGTAGGCCTACAAACTTGTTGATCGTTGTAGTTCATTTGTTTGCTGCTTGTTCTACGCATTTCCGGGCCATGAAAAATCCTACTATTCTAGAGACATGAATGATATTTAACTACCGATCAATAAAAAGTTTACGCTTATTCTTTTGTCTAAACAGTATATAGTACAGATGTAGACGATGCAATTTCGATGCATAGTCTAGCCGTGATCCTCTTCTGCTTTCTTTGTCTTTCGTCAACGTGGGGTGAGCCATGCTAGTGTGAAAGCAACTATTTCATGGTCCCTTACAAAGAATAAGCAGCAAGCAAGGCGAAGTGTCTGGGCACAAAAACCATTCAATGCCCATTTTTGATCGTTGCTATTGCTTCTTCCTCTTTCATCCACCCCTCTTCGTGAAATCTCGCAAATACCAGCCTGTATCATCATCTCCTTCCACCCCCCTTCTCGTTGAGACGCGTATTCCTCCTCCGCCAGATCCGAGACCACAACAGTTGATATTCTCTCACTGCTATCGTCCACCACCAAGATGACCACCTCCCGCTACCCCCGAAACGCAGTCCAGCCCGAGACGGTCGTTGTTTGAAAGAGCCGCTGTCAGCGTCATTCGTCACCTATGGGTCTACGGTCCCTATCTCAGGCCAAGGGTTACGGTGGTAGGCCAGTACGCCCGATACCACTTGCTTGGAGGCGCCGACTATCCCACAGTTTGTGGTCCTTTAAGGTCCTGCCTCTATTATAAATACTGTGACACTGCCATTGATTGCTGCAGGCGCTCCAAATATACATCCACAGGCGGCCAGAGTTGGGGAAAGCCATCGCCGACCAATGTTGGGAGGCGCTTGTTAGGCACCAGCTCATATTGGAGGATGGCACGATGACTGTTGGCTACGATCTAACTGACGAGGGGGAAACGATGGTTACCCCCATCGATGTCAAACTGTGCTTTCTAGTCAGCGATGATGTAAGTAGATTCCCTACCATCCTACGTCTGCCCGGGGCGCTGATTGCACATCGTGCAGGTCGCGTCCAGCCCGACTGTTCATGAATCTACCACCGAGGCCGACAAGAACCATACACTTCCTTACGCGAGTCCCGAGGATCTGATCGTCTGTGAGATCCATCACCTAGCAAACCGACCTATGAATGCGCGAGAGCGATCTCGACCAGAGGCACGCGAGGTGTTACGATTGATGGAGACTACACGGATCGCTCGTGGGGACGAGGACGGGTCCCTTATACTCACAGCAACTCAACACAGTGTATTTGAGGGTACTGTCGGCGCCTTCGCCGTCCTTACTGGCCGGGATTATGAATGGTAGCGCCTTCAGGTTGCGACGAGCCCCGGTGTGTGAGTAAAGGTGCCGCCGCCTTGCCAGTGGAGCAGCTTCCCACTGCACAGCATAAACCCCACACTCTCCAGTCGAGAATCTCTATGTAGCGGGTTAGGCGTGGTCATCCTGTTGTTGCTCGGCTTTCTTGTCTGGCTTAGTAGCTCCTGTCCCGAATGACGAAGTACCGAAACCTTTAACAGCATTGTGTTCTGTTTGGATTGTTGGTTAATCAATGCTTGACGGTTTAGATGTGGGATATGCTTGTCCAAACTCTATACTCATGGTGAATGAAAGACAAAAGCTTCATCATCCCATCGATGAGATGTGTACGCATGCATAAACCACCGCGTGAGCTGGCCAGCCAAAGCGCCTTCGTAAACTACGCAAGTTCAAGTAGACCTACATGCTGACTGCTTGTAGTTCACAATCCCCTCGACCCGTGAACCACAGGAATATATTTGTTGCCAAAGGTACTACTCTGTTTCGTTCCTCCGGTTGGAGAACGGGAGTTCCGGGTAGCCCCTTGATTGCCCGTATGGGTATGTCGCTCTCGTAGCGTAAGTATCGCATCGCGTATTAACTTAACATAACTCTTCAATCTTGTACAAGCTTACTTTTTCGACATTCATCAGCAAGTTATCAAAGATAGCCGGAGCCGCGCAGCACATGGCTTTAGAGAGTTACGGTAAAGCCAAAGTCTGGTTTGCGAGGCGAACCAAGCGTTATAGGTTTATCGAAACTTCCTTGGACATGTTGCTTGGCGCAACCTGCGGGCGGGGTGACTTGCGCACACACGCAATAGCCTGCTGCCGCTCGAAGGCGTGCTGGATGCATCCTAGCAGCATGTGGTTAACTACTCCTTCCCGAAAGCGAGCGGATTCTGGAGAATACGGCCTTCGTTTTGGGGTCTATAGAAGACTGCTTGCGCCCAACCCATGACCATGATGGATTGTGGCACAATGGACTGCCAGATCCGGAGGAGTGGATATCCTGGTGCCCATCAACTGAGGCGCAGGAAGCGGAGGGACGAAGTCCAACGTTGCAGGGTGTTCTCGCCGGTGAATTGCCGGAGATTTCTCCCAATGAGGGTCCACTCGGGCGCACAGAGCGGGCTCGGACACCCTCCGCGCCAAGAGCCTTGGCGACGCTGTTTTGCCTGCAAAATTCAGCATGTCAGCTACCTCAACAGCCTGGGAAGCTTAGTTTGGAGGGCCCAATCTATGAACAGGGATCGGACAATTGAAATACTACAAGACATCTTCAAACGCAGTCTTCCGGTCTATATGCTGAGCTCCCGATGCCGCCGAGTCTCTGCCAAGGCTGGTGGCGATTCCCGAAGTCGGCCTGCCGTGGGGGTCATTACGCGGACCCGGCCCGGTTTCTCCCTCAAAACTATCGGGATATCTTCGGGATGGAGGCCCCATATGGTGATCTTCCCTAGTTCGGGCCTGGTCTGGAGTCTGGACAGAGCCACACCGTGGATCATAACTCCTTGGCCGAAATGCGGAATTTGACTGGTTGTATTGTCGGAATGATAAGTGGGCGCCGACCCTCCCTGCCTCATGGAGACTTACAACCCCGTGGAGAGGGACAGGGTGTACATCCATGCTTTTCTTGCGCCCGCGAAACTGCCCCGCAGTAATGGGAGGTATAAAGAGCGAGTGATTCCTCTCTCCCGCGGGGCATTTGCTATTCCCCAGCGGGCCCGTTACGTTACATCCCATTTCCTGTGCTTTTCTACCTCTGCCCACCTCTTCAGTCTCCCCCTCTTTGAGCCTTCCCCAACATGGCAGGGCTGCAACTCAATGTTGACTGGAAGTCGAATCGACGAGCGATTGCCTACTGTCTGGTCGCCGCGATCGGCGCCCTCTGCTACGGTTACGATACTATCTACTACACAGGCATCCAGGGGATGACCTGGTTTGCCAGA
The DNA here is from genome assembly GCA_023627405.1 of Penicillium sp. S1316. Lineage (NCBI taxonomy): Eukaryota > Fungi > Ascomycota > Eurotiomycetes > Eurotiales > Aspergillaceae > Penicillium > Penicillium sp. S1316. The sequence continues at coordinate 379,297 of JAMAHF010000020.1, forward strand.
GACTACGGCGACCAAGCCTCCGACGGCACCTACTCCCTCGGCACGACCTTCCTCTCCCTCTCCGCCAGCATAATCTACGTCGGCGAGCTCGTCGGTGCCCTCGCCGCAGCCCCCATAAACGAATCCCTCGGCCGCCGCGCCGTCTTCCTGTCCGCCTCCCTCTGCATCATCGCCGGCGCAGTCGTCCAAGCGTGCTCGTTCGGCTCGCATCCAGTCTTTTACGTCGGCCGTGTGCTCATCGGCCTGGGCGTCGGCCAATTCACCGCAACATGCCTCATCTACATCGGCGAGGTCGCCCCCTCCGCTATCCGCGGGCCCGCCCTCATGTGCTTCCAGTTTATGCAGTCCATCTCGCAGCTCGTCGGCGCCTGCGTGAACCAAGGCACCCAGGGCATTCAAAGCTCCCAGTCCTACCGCATCCCCATGTGTCTCCTCGTCGTGCTCCCCGGCGTCATGCTCCTGTGCCTCTTCTTCACCCCCGAAAGCCCCGTATGGTTCATGCAGAAGGATAAACCCCAGCAGGCGCTCGCCTCCCTGCGCAAAATCAACGCGAGCAACAAAAGCTACGATCCCGCCGCAGACATGCAGGCCATCGAGACACAGGTCGCCCTCGAGCGCCAGCAGGCCCAAGACGCCACATGGGCGTCGCTCATCACAGACCCGGTCGAGCGCCGCAAGCTCTTCTACGCCTGTGGCGTAATGTTCGTGCAGCAGATCAACGGCATCCAGTTCTGGTACACGTACGGCGTCGTCTTCGCGCAGTCGATTGGCGTCGCGGACCCGTTCACCATCAATACCATCATCTACGTGCTGCAGATCATCACCGTCGCCGTCTCCGTCCTCCTGGGCAACAAGATCAGTCGCCGCAAAAGCCTCCTCGTCTGCTCGGTCGGCATCCTCATCTCGCTGATTACCGTCGGCGGCCTGGGGACCACGCGGGCCTCCGATGGAACATTCACACGCGGCGTGGGCATCGGCATTGTCGTCCTCGCTTACATCAACATCATCTTCTACAACTTCTCCATCGGCACGCTCTCCTACTCCATCGCGTCGGAGATGTCCGTCGGCCGGAATAGGAACAAGATTACCTCGTGTGCGATGGCCGTCTTCTTCATCACGGTGTGGCTGATGGTTTTCACCAGTCCCTACATGTACTATGATGGTGACCTTGGTCCGATGATTGGGTTCGTGTATGGCGGCACGACGCTGTTCCTGATTGCGTACTCGTGGTTCTGTGTCGGCGAGACTGCAGGAAGAAGCAATGCCGATATCGAGAGGTTGTTCCAGGATAAGGTCCCTGTTAAGCAGTGGGCCACGTATGTTATTCCTGATGATGGCCAGGTGGCAGGGCAGAAGAAGGCGACAGATGAGGAGCAGATCGAGATGGCTTGAGCCGGTGGGCCATGGCCTCTCGGGTTATGTACGGATCTCGCATCTAACATGTATAAGGGGGTTTAAGGCGAATCTGTATTACGGTAGGAAAGGCCGCTCTATCCCCTTGGTATAAATAAATTATCATCGTTAGGACGTGTTATGAGGTAGAATATTCCTAGTGACCTATAAAAGGGTGCCATCGACTCCATAAGCGTTAGGTAAAACTTTGCTCCATCCCCCATGCTTGATCAATTGGGCATTATAATAACCTCGTCAACTAGCAACAGGTGATGAATCTCTAAGAACCATTTCATTGTTCAGCCATGTAGAGCACCAAGGTACCCTGTCGAGAGGCCAGAGCCACAATACGAGCATATTTAGGGAGCCCTCCGGCCGCAGTGCAGAGCGCGCCGTTCGACCTAATATTGTTAGGTGCGGCCCCTGAGAGTAGAGGCTCACTGTCTGATTGGATTGAATCCCGCGGCAATCAGGTCTCTCACATCGCTTGTCGTACTTTATTTATCATTTGGTTTTAGCGTCGGTCGTCTCGAATCTTGGCACGTGCGCTAGGACTGGACACCGATCAGCAACAGTACTTGCGATGCCTCCCGTCTGTCTGTGAAAGCGTGATCGGCAATCTCCGCGGTTCTAATTCAATCGAATGAATCATTCCTAGGGATTGGACGCGCCGTGTAAAAACGGGGCCATTGCGCCCTAAGTTCCATTTTTGCTCTGCTCAGCTGTGGCGACAATAAAGCATTTCCGGCATGATGCCCATAGTATTATTGAATATTGAAGAATGGGGCCGCCACCAGAAAGTCAGGAATCCGTAGTATTAATGGCGCTGCAAAGTAACAAGCAAGGCCACAAGACAAGGAATGAAATGCGAGAAGACCAGGAGCCCCACCTACAACCTTGTAGTCCGTCCATAGGAAAATCAGCTGCGCACCTCCATGTTATTTGGTGCTAAAATATGCACGCTGGGTAGCGAAGCAGTGTTGTTTCGCTTGTTATATATAACTGTAAACCCAGCCGTATCCGGAAGTCATAATAGCCGGTATATTGCCGTCCACTGATCAGGTACAACAAATACACAGCTACATATACATACTGCGGATCAGTAGATCCAAAATCGAAGATGGGCTTATGGACGATGTATACTCTATCGGCAATACATGACTTAGCCGCTTGTAAGGTATTATTCCCTAGTATCTCAAAGTGTAGACCAGGGTGCCCGCCGGGGCTAATCATAGAGAGGTAATGAAGGTAGGGTCCAGCAGGAGCAAATATACGTCTCCTTCCGCACGCAGACCTGAAAAGATACCAAGGAGGCCCTGTATCGACCACCACCTCTTCGCCCCGCAACATATCCATCCTGGCCATAGTACTCACCCATGCAGCTGTTATCCTCCCGCTTGCCATATATATTCTATTTCCTCTAACTCGAGAAAATGATGACGATGATATCGACGCCCTTAATAATAGCTTTCTTTGCGGAGTTGTCCTCCCCTTTACCGGCATTCTTACCTCCCCCACGGCGGCAATACCGCAGGTCTATCTGATGGTTACGCGGTAATATGATAATGGGAATGCTTTTGACCAGGGCAGCCTCAGTCTGCTTGGCCTTGGCGTACAAGCTGCAATGTTTATTACGTTGGGTGCTTCCCAGGGATGGAGGACGAGACCACCGGCTGCAGGCTCGCCCGAGGATGAGGGGATGTGGAGCTCGGGATGGTGGTTGCACTTTTTTGTCATGTCTGGGCTCGCAGCCGGGTGGGCAGCACTAGCGGTTTGTCAGTTGCTGGTTCTATGGGCAACACTGGCGCCTAGAGCACGGAACGGCCGTATTCGCTTGTAGATGGGGGAGATTAACTATCGTTCATTGGCATAGGATAATTGAATCCTGTTCAGAAAGCGCACGATATCTGCGAAGTACTTAGCGTACATGGTAGTTTTAGAAACCATCCAAGTCAGCATCAGGACTTTCATACGATGTTGCACCGTGATCTGCAGGCTAATCCTTAGAATTAAACCCCGACCCAAGCTTATTTGCTCTCCCAACTTGCGTTTGTCTTGGTGACCCCGTTCCTGATGCTATGTTTATACGATCACTTGAGGCTTTACAGATCCTGTGGGGATTTCCTTTCCGCCTTCTCGCGTTTGTGGGATCATGGGTCATTTCGAACATAGGATATGAAGTTTTTCTGTCCTTCTCGAGACGGAAGAGACGCAACGTTTGATGCCGTCGAGGACGAACACGGAAGCGGGCTCGGGTATATAAATACGGTCGAAGATCCAAAGGTCCCCATCTCATCTCGCTATCCAGTACCTAACTTCACATTGATGGATCCCCGGCCAGGCGAGGCCCACCAGCACAATGGCAGCCAGCCTCTTCACCTGCATAACCCTTGCGCCATCCCTCGCCTCAATGGCGCACTCAATGAATGTCCACGCTCGTCAAACGATGCTAGATGAATGAGGGTAGCTTGCCTCGGACTATAGCGCCTATTTCCGCGGGGGCGACAGCCTCCCAGTTGGGAGGCTTGAAGACCCCTTTCTCGGGCATGAAAAGCTGCTTGGCCATTTCGGAGAAGCGCGCCTTTTCGCACGCCATTATCTAGTTGCGTCTTATAATGCGTTCTATGTCCATGATTGCAATGGTGCGCTCCATGGTGTCCGGCCGGTTGAGATTCGTCTTTTGCTTTGACTGCTATTGGTCTATCGAAGGGGATTCGCCACATGTAAAAACGAACCACGATACGGCTAGTTGGACGGTGAAGATATTGAATAGTTTTGGTCGATTTATTTGCTAAGCAAACTGTTGCATGGCTCAAGGTGTAATAAACCCCACTGGATAGGTTAATTAGAATAACAAAAGTTCGGATTGATGGTTAAACTAGGAGGCCTTCACTTTCATGTGGGCAAATCTGTGAATAACATCAGGACTCAATAGTATTGAATAGTGTTGAAATTGATGCTGGCATGGCCAATAGTCTGCCCCTGGCTCGTAGCTCTGAATTTCAGGATTCCCTCCTGAGCTCCAAATACAACATGCAGTTGGTAGCCGAGCTGATACAGTTTTCGCCCAGATTTCATCCTCCACTCAAACATGGCGAGGTTCACATCTGTGAAGTCGATGGCAATGCTTCCAACATTGTAGATCGCTGTTGCAGCTATAGTTAGCTACTAGTCATGGACACTATCTGAAGAGTATAGTGCAGGTTGGGAACCAACCTTCATAATGCCGGCGTTCGGGGGCCACCGCCCGGTCACAAGCGTAAAGAGTTAAAGAATGCTTCATTTCTTCACCGTCGTAGAGATAAGTCAATATATCAACGCTTTTTGTATGGTTGTCTGCGTGTTTTTCGCCCTGTTCTCGCCAAACGTCAGGGCATTGAGTTCTCGATATGCAGAGGTTAGGATGGAAATACTTTCGAGATCATCCATTTCATAATACCACGAACCATCTTCCGTCCATCAAATTTGCGTATAAAGGAGTTTGATTCATTGTCAATCCCATTGCGGAAGGGAATGTTCCAGGAGAAGCCATAGTGTCGACGGCACCGTTTGGTTGTCGACTGGAGGCCTTCTAAGCCGCGCAGAGCGGCTCCTTGTACAATAGCAGCTTGGCTGCGACAGTTGGTATAAAACTGGCACTGATAATCATGTGAGAACTTACGGGCTATCCGGAACCGTAATTGCAATTTTGCCATCCGAACCGAATCTTGACCGGAAGGACTGGCGAAGATATTCGGAATCGCCAAAGCCGCCAACAAGGATAATTCTCTGCTGATTGTTAGCGGTATGCTAGCTATAATTGCGCTAAAGTAGAACGAGAACTTGAGAAAGTATAGTACGTTTATCGCGTCTTTGCCAATATCCTTCCGCGCATCAGTAATCTGTTGTTGTACTAGGTCGAGGATCTGGTCAACAACTGGAGCGAAAATGGCGTGCAGGTCGTCACTAATGTATACTTAGCAGATAGACACAACAGGGTGCAACCCCCACACACATATATGCACAGATATTTACATACCTCGATACAATGACCAACCGTTCCTCGTCATCAAAATACTCCAGGTTCTGCTCCTGCAGTGTCATGTTCAAGGGAAGCTCGAAGGTGGTCTCCTCATCTGAATGGCCAAAGTCTCTCTTGATAACTTCGAACTTTCGCATAAACTCACTGCCAGGCGATTTTCTCTTCAACGGGAGATTATCAAATGCTTCCCCAAAGCGATCCGACATCAGCTTGTAGAAATTTCGGTCAACCGCTGTGGACCCGCATTTCCCTCCTGCCCGCGTGGTTAGGTCTCGTAAATGCTTACAATTTGAATATCAGGAGCACATACCAATACCAGTACACAGCTCTTCGAACTTAAGGCGGGGGAATACTTGGTTCACAAGATAGGTCGTAATGTCCTGAGCGCTGTGTAAGCGGGGCGGTGGCCGAACTACAGGCATTTAAGCATACCACAGTCCCACCCCCGCAATCGCATACAAGCACTCCGTCTCCGACCTAAATGGCGAGAATCAGATCACTTGCTGGAAGAATCAAAGAATAGTATAGTCACCTTCACCTCTCCTCCGATGCTACTGGTTGTATATTTCTTTAATGCTGTGATTGCTGCTGCCTCTGGCTCGCTAATCAGAAAGACCTTATCATCAGGTCGCCGAAGACTACTCCCAAAACCCGCCCGTTGAGCAGCAGTCCTTGTAGCACTCTTAGCCTGGTCTGACCAGATAGCAGGAACGGTAAACCAAAACTCTAGTGGCGTCATCCTGAGTGCCTCTTCAGTAATATGCTTAGAAATGGTGTTAAGAATATGTTTGTAGACCTCGGAGAGATAGTCTGCAACCACATCAACTGCAGTCTTGTCTTCAGGGAGCTGCAAAATGCCAGTTTTCGATGCAGTTTCCAGGGCAGAATCATCATATTTTGTGATGGGGGTCCCTTGGTCTAGAAGTAGCTTTGTCCATGAGTATGCATTCATCCCGGCCTCGACCTGGTATCCCCATCGGTCCTTGCTATTCCGAGAGTTCTCAGAGGCGTATGCGATGCGGGATGGGGTTTTAAAAACGGTTTCAGTGTCTCTTGAGGGACCAGGCCATGTGCTAATCAGCTTGACATCGCTCAGGTCGGCTCCTTTGGAGCTCACATAGCTTGCACCTATCGACGGTCGAGCTTTGTCAGCGGATCTCAACCACGGCGGTCAAAAGGTTTGTTTAAAATACCTGTAAAAGTAGTTCCATAATCAACACCCACGATGATCTTCTTTGAATCTAGTCCGAGACGGCCCAGATCAGAGATCATCTGATTCTTACGGTATGACATGGTTTCCTTGGGGTTGATGCTGAGGCTCCATATCCGATTGCTGGGACATGTTTTTAAATAAAGCAGCAGTGTTTCTGGCACACTTTCGGCACCTTTTTTTTTTTTTTTTTTGTTTTCCCCCTTATTTCAGAAAGCGCCCATCCGTGGAACAGGGAACGAACTAGAACGCAACGTAAGCCAGTAAATTAGCGCCGGCTCTGAGGAGGGGTACCTCCTGTAACGAGCCCACCCACTCAGTCAAGAAAGGGTTGGCTCAAATATTTCGCCAAATCCTGGAGACACACCAATAACATTCACATCAGAAATGGCAAAAATGAGTGATAGTTATATTTAACTGACTGTATGCGCCGGGAGCCAAAGTCAGCTGGATAGGTCGCTGTCAGAGTAGCGTAAGTTAAATGGGAAAGGCGCGAGATACGGTCAAAAATCGCCCCTCCCCCCACCCCCTTCCCCAGGGTGGGAATAAATTGTCCAGTAATCTCGCTAAGAAGCTTCCTCGCTTTTTGTTTCTAGTTTCCGTTCTCCTACCAAAACACAGCTTGGTCTGAATCACATACACGACCCAATGGGCAATATACTATCGAAGCCTGATGAACAGAGACACATGGATGAAGGCATGCCAAAACACAGCGAAGACCGCCCTGAAGACCCTTCGGTGACATTGAAGCGAGAACCTCCGCCGTCACGCGACAAGTCCAATGTTGGAAAACGAGTCGGTCGCCAAAGGTTGGAGGAGTTGAATGTTCGCGTCAAGGAACTTACTGTGAGCCTCGACGCCTTATCCCATGAGAGTCGGGCCCGAATGCAATCTCAGGAGGAAAAGCTACGACAAACCACGGCGGATTTTGAGGTGCGGGAAGCTAGAAGCAACAGAGAACTGCGTGACGCGAATGCAAATATCCGCGGTCTCCAGAGTAGACTTGCTGCCGCTGAGCATAGGAATCGACATTTGGAGAGTATAGTTGCCTCGACGCAGGAGAGCGCCCTAGACTCCATTATCGCAGACAAAGGCTACACCCCTATGGAAGACCAGGTGGTGCGTGATAAGTTGGATAAGCTGGGAGAGGGGATACGCAATTGGGCCCGAAAACACAGTGCGGCTTCTCTTGATGAGTGTGCGAGCATCACATCAAAAGATAAAGACTCAATCGTCAAGGAACTGAGAGGGTATGCGCCTCAAGAGAACTGGGAACAGTTGATTGAGAATATTCCATTTTCACCAACAAAGATCCCACTACTGTTTGTGCAGGCTCTGTTGGTGAAGTGTATCTTTGGAAGGCTTTTCCGGCACCCCTTTTTCGCGTTTGACAATATGGACGGCAAGAAAAACATACCACAGCCAGAGGAAATGATGGAACTCTACCGGATCATGCTGCATGGTAAGCGATCCTGATTATGGTCTAAATGGCTACTGACAAAAGCTCTGTCATAGTCAACGGAGCCGACGGTCATATCTGGAGATCTCAAACCCTTCGTGGCCTATTCAGGTCGACTGGGGATGCCAACCCATCTTTTCTACAGGAAAGAATCGGGCTACTGTCCAAAAACTTTGCGACCGAGTTTGTTGTAGGACTGGCCGCGAGTCTTCTCCGTCCCATAGGAGCGGACCAGGCGGGAGCTTTCCGGACAAGGGAGAGAGAGCTCCAAGAACTGCATAATGGCGCTGCTCGGTTAGCACTATCCTTGTGGATGCAGCGGTCACTGATCGTTTGCCTAAGCGAAGCAGATGTGCCAATGTTCAACGTAAGCAACCCAGTATTGAAAGCACATCGACTCCACCACCTGGATGAAGATGACCATAAACTGGATGGGAAAAAGATAGCGCTTTTCATCCAGCCAGCAGTTCTCGCCTTCGGTTCCGAGGAAGCAGAGCATTACGACAAGTACAAGGTGTGGGCCCCAGCTGTTGTTGTGGTTGGTGGTGAGAGATAGCGAGATGAGGGGGGTGGGGGGTGGGGGGGATGCGCGCGCGAAGTGGTGGAGGACAATCTGAGGCCATCTGCCTTGGGCTTTTTTAGAAGTGAAATCTGGATCTGAATGGAGAAACCCAAGTGGTTTGCTTGAGGCAGGGGTCGATCTGGGCCCACCCATTAGGTTCCTCGCTACCAAGTACATATCCGCCGGATCCTTCCGCTAATGCATGTAAGCCCAGCTTATCACCAATAAAAGGCCGGGGAGATTGAGACACATCGGTAAATCTGGCTCGGTCACACTCTGTCACGCTTAGCGCTTCAGCTTGCCAGGGACATACGCGGCATCGGTCGCCGAAACCCGCAATAAAGTGCCCCTTGTCGCGGCGACCAGGCGTTTCAACTTCCACTTCAGTGTCCAAGGCTTACGATAGTATTACATCCTTCAGAATGGCAGCATTATCAGTTGAGGAGGCCCAGGCCGTCATAGAAGATGTTCAAATAACGAATGGTGGTATCAGCCCCGAAGTTTGGAAAGGACTGCCAAAGGACCAATTGAGAGCGATCCGAAATCTCCAGACCATCGCCGGCAGGTCAATAGAGCACGTGGCTGACGATTTATACGACACCGACACTCGATTCATCTTCGAATTGATTCAAAATGCAGAGGACAATTGCTATAGTGAGGCGGAAGGTAACCAGAGCGAGCCATTCCTATATTTCACCCTACACCAAGATCGTCTTACTGTGGACTCGAATGAGGTTGGGTTTACCGAAGCCGATGTTCGCGCAATCTGCAGCATCCATCAGAGTTCGAAAAAGCAAGTAGGTGGGTATATAGGCCACAAGGGCATTGGATTCAAGTCTGTCTTTAAAATTGCACACAAGGTCTGCATCCAGTCCGGGCCATTCTCCTTCTATTTCGAGCATCGCCGGGGGGACGGTGGGTTGGCGATGATTACACCTTACAACGAGGCTCCGCAGGAGCTTCCCCATTCCATAACAACAAGGATTACGCTTTGGCTCTTAAGTTCGAGCGACTTTTCTACAAGGGCACGCGAGCTCGAGGATATTCCAGACACTCTTCTGCTGTTTCTCCGCAAGCTACGGAGACTGACTATAGAGATTCCTACATTAAAATCACGAGTTATATATGAACGGGATGAAGACATGACGTCCGGTTTAACAATCTTGAGAAAGACGGCGGGTGAGATGGTGAAGAACAGGTCGTACCATATGCTGAAACAGACGCTCACCGACTTGCCTGCTCACCACAGCCGTCAAGAGCAGCACGAGGCTGATCTCATCCTTGCTTTTCCTGTAAATGAGATTTTTGGACCCGTCATCGAGCCTCAGTTTGTCTACTCCTTTCTGCCTATGCGCAGGGAGGGCTTCAATGTAAGTCCAATCCAGCTCTATGCACAATGAACGTGGTCATTAATGATTCCTTAGTTCCTTATACAATCGGACTTTATCACGCAGGCAAATCGCCAGGGAATCCACCGCTGCTCCAGGAACTATGCAATTCGCAAGGAGATATGCAATTTATTTGTCAAGGCAGCGAAACATTTCTGTAAGCTACCTGCTCTATCACATGAGTGGCTCCAGTATCTCCCCGGCACCCAAATCCACGACAAATTCTGGGAAGAACTTCGTGACATGATATTTGAGGCGCTCAAGGAAACAAAAGTGCTTTTTTCTTCTGGAAACTCGGTTTTAAAACGCCCCGTTGACCTTCATAACCTTTCCTCGAGTTACTGCGATTGTCGTGGCAAGCCACTATTAGACGATCTACAGCCTGCTGTCTATTTATCACAGTCTTATGCTTGGGCTCGACATGCTGAGAATCTACGGGAACTAGGCGTTACTCAGCTACCGATTACGAGCTTCCTTGATCGCCTGGCGCCCTACCTTCGAGGAAGTCAGCCAAGGTACCTTGATCCAGGTTTCGATGGTGATTGGCATACGCGAGTAGCCAATTTACTTGTGCGTGCGCTGAGAAACAATCGCAAAGGAAGTACGGTACATGAACGAATTATGGAAATGCCTCTTATTCTTGCAAGGGGTACTCTTACTGCAGCACGGGGGACCGAAATATGTTTCCCGAATGATGTCCAAGGCAACGCCATACCAGACGACCTGAAGGGGATACGGCTTGTTGACCGAGAGACCTTGGAGCTTCCGTCCCGAAAGACGCTATGTGACCTTCTAGGCGTGTCACACTGCGAGTCGGACCGTGTGGTGCAGGCCATACTAAAGAGATACAATCAACATGGGGTGGTGACATTAAACAACTCAGTCAGTCATCTATGTTACCTTTTCAGAACCCTGGGCAAGGACGACACTCTTGATAAGCGTATCTTCATCATGGATACCAACCAGACACCAGTATATCGCGCATATCCAACCTTTGGCGTTCCTGTAACAAAGGACGACTTGTACTTTGAGATCTTGGGTCACAATGGCACCAAGAACTTAGCACAGCTCATAGCAGGCGGTCCGCAATGCCCTAATACCCCCAAGCCCGAGATGCATCTCATTCACAATGCCTATATTGAGGGCGTTCCTGCGGGGACATTCAGTCATGGACGCACCTGGGAACAGTGGCTTGAAGCAGTGGCATCAGTTCGCCGTATACCAAGAATAAAGCGCCGCCATGGCGATGGGTTAACAGACCTAGCAGCATACCTTGCGTGGTATCAACCAATGAGCTTGATGGTGATCTTGAAGGAATACTGGGCGAGCTATGCAGCAGAGCTTACCCCGAACGTCATTTCCCAGCTGAAGGAAGTGCGGGTGCCTTGTCTAAACCAGTCAGAATACCCGCTCAAATCGACCTGCTATCCGTCTAAGGAGATGCGAGGCCTCGTCACTGACGCAGGTGTGGAGCTCGATTTTCCCTTTTTCTTAAATTTACCAGATAAGCTGGTAGCAGACGACGCCAGTGGATGGAAATTTCTATCCAATCTTGGAGTCACATTACAGCCAACTATCAGGTTTTTCTTCCATATAATTCAAAGCCTAGTCGACAAGGATGAACTGGATCTTCAAGCTGAGGCGGCCTTTTTTCGTGTGTACAAAGAGCTCTCAACACGATTTGCAGATAAGCCGGACAAGCTACGGCGGTAGGTAATGAGTATCAAGACGGTAATGAGAACAAAGAGCGTTGACAATGAGCAGTTATTTTGAAAAATCCGAACTACCCATGTGCATACCCAAAGCTGGAGAGCGATCTACAGATCTACTGGACCTCGAAGATGTCTACTGGGATGGACACCTGTGTCTGCCTAACGCACTCGTTCAATATCCTCAGTACACAAGTGATCCACACATAGCGCATCTGTTCAAAAATGTTATCCGCCTTCCTGATGCGGACCTATTCGCGTATTTGTCAGAAATTGAGTTTCTCAAGACAGCTAAGTCCATCAACCCTTTGAATATATCGATAAATGACCTGGGGGTTGCATACGGATTGATCGCAAAGAAGATCATCAACCGCGAACATAGTGACTCAGTACGGTGAGATTATTACGATATTGTACTTCATAAGCCTCCTCTGCTAATAGGAGGGCAGGGAGCGTTTCGCGGCCTCCTCCCTTGTGTACTTGCCGGCCGAGAAAAAATGGCTAGCACCTGAAGACTGCCTATGGACGGAGAGCCCAAAAATCGGCACGCAATTTGGCCTCAGTGCAATCTACCCGGAGCTAGAAGACTTCTTCCGCGAACACCTAAAAGTAAACACTCCTACCGCGGCGACTTATATTGGACAACTCAAAACTTTTGTGTCTGTGAGCCCAGCGAACATTACCGAGATCAAATCCACCCTTCAAAAGCTGAATTCGGTTGCGCTAGACCCAAGTAACCGGGAGGATCTTCTTGACCTAGCCTTTTTGCCAGTTGCGATGCCTGGGGGTGGAGTGAAAATATCAAAGCCCACGGAGACATTTTTCATAGCAGACCGTATCGATCATAGCTCTGCATTTCAGGGCAAGGTGCCCTTCATGGATTTCTCTCTTACAGAAACTAGGCAGCTCAAACCCTTGCTGATGTTTTTGGGCTTGAATGACCGATACACATCCGCCGCGATCAAGGAGAGGACGGTTGTTGAGGACCCAGAGGCTGGCCCTTCATCTGCAGACACCCGGGCCTTCCAAAGCAAATCAAGGCACATCCACAGGTAAGGGAAACGAAACGCTCATCAAGCCTGCTCTTGCTTGATTACTAAAGAGATGGTGCAGATGCATCCTTCATTACAACGCAACAAACCTTGAATCCGGTCCTTCGGGCGATCTTGAGCGGCTCAAAACAGCTGCTGTTTATCTGAGCGGTGGGTTTAAAAAAGCCTTGGAGCTGCGGCTGAACGATGTTGCAGCAACGGTCGAAAGTGATACGGGATTAGTGCATATCAGTGGGGGTAATGGCCTTCGTATTTACATTCCCAGGAACGCCAGGGACCGCCACCGTTCTTATTCCCTACATCTTCCACAGGCATTAGTTCGCTACTTTGGGATTCGGGATCCTGAAGCGTCGTTGATATTCCAGCTGGTTTTCGCTACTTTGGATGATTTTATTGACGATCTACTCGATGGAAACGGGATAATCCGGAGCTCTCCTAACGTACCGGAGCCACAAGATGAGACGCTGTCCATAGGCCGCAATCTCGCCGAGTATGGAGACAGTGATACGCTTATTGATGATGCGCATACGCCACATTCGGATTTGGAATCTATTAGGGCTTCAGTTGAGAGAACAGTCATGCACCACAGACAAGAATCACCAATAGCTCGACCATTCACGGTTCAATCGGTGGAAGAAGCTCAACTTAGCCTGACTGTGCCACCCGTTTTTGACTCTCATTACACTCAAATACTTGATCGTGTCATCAAGCTTGCCCGTCGACTCTCTTTCTACGAAGCTCTACAAAGACCCGAAACGACCAGCCAAGAAACTGGTATTGACCATGGACTAGCTTTTGGAGTTAGGTCGCAGGGCCAGATAGAGCATGACATTAAAATCGGCGCTGCAGGAGAATTATTTGTGCGTCCTACCTTCCGACTCTCTTCAGCGTTTCCTGCATACTTTGGACAGAACTAATATCTAGCACAGGTGTTCGAGCTTCTCCTAACAAAAGCGCTGCCGGGGTTTACCCTTGAAAATTGGCGAAGCACAATCCGCAAAAAGGTGTCTGTTCACCCAGAGTACCGGCATCTTACACCCTGGAATGGATCCGAGACGGCAGATATTGTGTATCATGATGCCAACTCCGTCTTCACAAGAGTGCTAGTCAATAACGGCCTCCTTTGCGGTAGTGGTTGGATTGACGCTACTCCTACCTATTACATTGAAGTCAAGACAACGACGGGCAGTCGGTCAGATGCATTCTTCGTCAGTAGGAGCCAGTATAGAAGGGTACGTCGCTCCTGAATCCTTCTTATTTATTTCCTTTCATTCTGGTTCCTTTATCCTCGGCTTGTTTTTTTCCCTGTGATACCCTCCTTCTTGGCTTATAGGTTTTGTTTTCCCTTTTCTTTGTTCACGGCCACCAGCATGGTAGCCATATGACGAGGAACACTAACAAATGACGCGTTGATAGATGGAGGCTATGAGAATCGGCCCGGGCCGCGACCCTCGCGCGACGAAGGAGATTTATATCATCGTTCGAGTATATAATCTGGGCAAGGATAATACAAGAGCTTGGGTGTATGTCGACCCTGGGAGTCTACGGGAGGAGGAGAAATTGCTGTTTGTTCCAGAATCCTACAAGGTTTCCCCTAGTTCTCCAGAAATAAGGAGGTTCACCCGTTCGTGAGAGTTAGTCGCCTAACAGTGTAGGTGGATTGGATATAGTCCTTGAGAAGAGGCTCAAAGACTGCGTGTAGCACACTGGGGTCGCTCAATTTACTTGTCTTTTCGATAAATTGATTTTGTACTTCCCTTGCATGATTCCAACCAGGTGTTCTTAGGAGGGGCATCTAGAATATCAGCGCCATAAGCTTGCAGGTCTCAATCAGGTTTAGATGAATATCGGACTAGTCGAGCACTCTATCTTTGACACCGCCGAGAACAATTGGCTATCCGATCAGTTGGATAACGAGTATGATACTAAGACAAGCAAGTCTACCATGTAAGCGTGGCATCACTGTTAAAATATTGGCGCGAAAAGTAAATAGTGGTATCTGGTCATTCTTTTTCCCCTACAATTCCCTGTCGCATGACAACAACTACTGCTTTGCTTAGTATGGAATGATGATTTTGGCGTTTATCGATGATATATCCTGCGTGAAGTCAGAATGACGGAAACTCAGCGATGGCATTTCGAATTCTCAACACCACCAAATGATTGCCCACAAGACAAAATTCCGATGCAGCCAGACATGGTCAGGCTGGTTCACTTCTCCGATTTTCGGGGACATTTAGAGTCGTCTACTCTAAGTAGTGTCCCTGTGGCTTTGTTCAACTAACTCAAACTGTTTGACTTCTAGTCTTACCGCACCTTGCCAGAGGATGCTATTAGTATGTCCTTAAGCTTAATATCTGCTCCATTTGACTTGCCTTGATCTAGAGCCTTTAGCTTACAGTATCTAGCAAAGTCAACCCGAAAGCTCAGGCTATACTAAACTAGACAGGGTATAAAACTCTGTACATGTCCAGCTTACAACTCAGTGTGCTTCTTTTTCACGGTCGCCCATCAAAGCCTCAAAACTTGATCTGTATACGCCTAGCATTGGGCGATCGATAGGGTCACGTCAGAAATAGGCACTATCGCTGCTGTTGTGTTTGCGCTGAAACTACGCATCTTTCGCACTGCGCCTGCATCCGTTGGCGCTACAGGCTAATGGCGCAGACACACACACACACATATATATATATCTTTCATTGAAGTCGATGTCGTCTTCCAGTGAGAGAGTGCCACGAACTCCAGAATTCGATATTCGCATCAACTTCAAGCCCAACGTCGCAGTCAGAAATCCACTAGTCTCATTTTCTGTATTTGGGAGGTGTGGAAGAGGGCATCAGTTGGGCCCGGCGAAGCCTTGCGACCGTTTTCGGAAGGTTCTTGGCCCACCCGTGGACGACGAATTCCATCATCGCATCCATAGAAGGGACTGGGCAAGCAAGCTACTATAATCACGATAAGAGACAGAAGGAACCTTCGGCAACTAGGTACAGCGAAGAGAATTATATCACGCAGAACTAATATCAACATCGAAGCTTAATATCAACCCGCCCAAACCCACGAGCAACTCGTATCCCAATAACTGCACACAGTCAGCGTCCGAGAGGTTTTAAGTGCCATTTATGGTCATCCAGCTTACGTTTGGATGCCCCGATCCGCGCTCTTGGGTGTAAAAGTCTCACTAATCAAAATTAATAACTTCATCCCCTATGCATGCTGCCAAGGTAAACCGTTAGGATACGGCCCTGACGTATGGTAGGAAGATGACATATTTGCGGTGTCAGGCGGGAATATCGATAGTGTGGTAGACGGGGCGGGTGAAATGTAGTGCATGTTACTGGCCCCTGCCATGGCTGGAGTTTGAACATCATGTTGAGAGTTTTGCCGAGAGGAGGTCTGTGGGTGCGAGGCTGCATGCAGACTTTGGCTTGATACTTCCTGGGGCCGGGAACCCCCAGTAGCGGCAATCTCATCGTTGGCAAAGGCTGCATCGGAAGGCGATGACACTAATAGTGGTCTTTGGGCTTCGCGATCGCGGCAGGGTGGACTCGCACCATGTTGGAGGCCAGTTTGCTGCTCTCGTGGCGGCGCAAGTCCGTGGCGCACATCAAAGCCTGAGATCCATCGTCTCTCAGGTGTAAAGTAGCCATAACCACAGCGGCAAGTCCAGTCGCGCCAATGGACCCCATCGAGCGCGATCGCACCGCAGTTATGGGTGCATGGGATTGGAGCATCTGGTTTGGGGGAGTCGGGCGGGCTCGGATCACTACGCTAAATTGGTAGTGAAGTGTCAGCCCCCAGCGGCTTTGATCGCGCTGTAATAATTTTATTAAACGGAGGGAACACTCACCGTCATTGTAGGGTTGGCGGTGGTTAGGAAGTAGAAAAGGAGAAATCGAGGAAATCCATACCGGCTCTATAATAACCCCATTTCCCTCTACTCGAGCCGCAGCGCATGTTGTGCATGCCAGGAGGGGTTGGTTAAATGTTATTGGCCAAAGGAGGTTGGTGCCCTATGTATCGAGCCTTGGACGGGGTATCAATGATAACTGGACTCTGGACAATCGGCCCACGAGATGGGCGGGCAAACCCGTCCAATCCCGCTGGTTATTGTTTGAATAGATTCAGGCTTCAATGCATCGTCTAGCCCCGAACACGCTTGTTTGCTTAAATATGATGCCCAAACCCTGCCTCTTCCAGTACTGGTGCACACGAGGCTCAAGAAACAGGGTTGAGGATGGGAAGTATTTAAGAGTTGATACACAGATCCCGATGAAGGAATCTTAGGATGCATGTTGTACAGCATGATCAGCTAGTCTTTGGCACACTTTCACCGCTAGATCCTCCGTTTCAAGCGCCCATACTATTCGTGCCTCCTGCCTCCCCTTGTACTACCCTAGCCCGACGTGGTATCGTACTGTACCATAACACCTTCCGAACAATGGCTTCCAATGCCGAGCAAGTATGCTGGGAGGAGGCGGTCAAGGTGATATCCACGCCAGAAACATGCGACGTGTGTTCCTCTGGAGCTCAACTGACGGCAGGCTATTGGCAGCTCTTCTCTCTCAAACTTACCAACGATCCCAAAAAGAGGCAAATCGCAGCGGGGGTTCTCGCCAAGAGTTACTTCCCCGCGTGCAAACCAGCTGATCTCGTCATAGACACCAGGAGACTGAAGGCTGACCTGTCCGCTCAGGCCCTGGGAAAATGGAGCGAAAAGCTTGAGCATTTTATTGTCGCTCTCAGCGGTTATTGTGCCGCTGTCGACGTGGCGGTCCAGCATCAACCACATACCACTGCCCTAGTATGGGGAGGTATTAGGTTTATCATCCAGGTTGGTGCCCCCTTGTAATTTGATGGTTATGTCCGTATCGCTTTGAGTCCGCATGCCGACAAAATGCAATCACCAGGCTGTTGTCGCCAGCCAGGAGACATCAAAAGAGATCGACGATGCTCTCGACTTCTTACTTTGTCAAGTTGGAAACTACCACGGGTACCTCAGCCTCTTCGCGCAAGAGCCGCGTATCCGCGAAAACACGATAAAGATTTACGCACTTATCTACAGTTACACATTGCGCTTATCTATATATTTGAAACTCCATCGCGTGGTCCGATTCTTGAAGGCTGCCTTCGGTCCTTTCAGAATCAAGCTTGCGAAAATCCGTCAGCAGATTACCCAATACGAGAAGACTCTCATTCAAGCCTGCAGCCTTGCATCAGAGACACGTAAGTCGGTGTTACGGTCGCTTCGCCAATGCGGCCTATGACTGACGCAGCAGGGACAGGGAGTCGAATCGAACGCACACGTTTGTCACCCTTCCCTCCCTTTGCTACCCCGCGGCTCAACAGCTAATTTATTCCCACTACTGCCCTAGGAATTCTGGAGCATCAAGCAGGTAATATCCAAGAAACACCGTCTGATAAGTTGCGGAAACTGACCAGACCCGAAATTTGTCTCAGAAATGGAGCGAACCAGGGAAACCGGTATGGCCCGTAACCCTTCGTATCGGCACGTGCTGATTGATTTCTCATTCCAGAGCGAGTGATTAGTAAAATATGCCGCTGGCTCGAGGCACCACCACCGACTGCCGAGAAAATACCAGATTGGCAGGAAGGGACTTGTAGTTGGATTTTGCAGAATACAACTTTCCAGCAATGGACGCAGACCCGGGGGGAAGGGTGCTTATGGATTCATGGGAAGCCAGGTAGCAAGAACCCTTCCGGAATAGCGGGACAAATTACAGATATTAATTTATTCACAGGATGCGGCAAGTCCGTTCTGGCAAAATATTTAACGACGACCTTGAAGGATCAATATCTCCTGACACACTTTTTCCGCGACCATGGGGACTCTCGATTCGGGCTGGGGTCAAGCCTTGCCTTGTCCTTGATCTCCAAGGCCCTCGAAATGCACGATAACATGAGAACCTCAGTATTCCACTCTGTGTTGGCGACCATAACCCCGCTCATGAACATGCCTTCCAGTAGATGCCGTCTGGAAACGCTTTTGACAATCTTGGACCAGTTGCTTGACCTGCTGCCCTCTTTCACCATGATCGTCGATGCAGTTGATGAATGCCGAGACATCCAAGAATCGAGCTGCCCGCTTACTGACTTTTTTCTTCGCTGCGGTGCGCGGTCAAACAGTCGAATCCTTCTCCTCTGTCGCAGCCACTGCTATGCCTTGGACTCTATGATCGGCGCAAGTCGTAGCATCACCATGGATGCGGGAATACTGGAGAGCGACATTCGCATGTTCTTGATGAGCGAAGTCAAGAATCTTGGTCTGGGAGGCTTAAAGGAGGTTGTATTACAAAAAGCCTCGAGAGACGGTCAGGGAATGTTCCTGTGGGCAAGGTTGATGGTCCAGCATATCAGTGGCGGACGCAGTTTCAAGTCATGCAAGAAACTGATTGACAGCTTTCCTACCGGACTATATGACGCTTATGACAAATTCATCACCGACTCGGCGGAGCACTGTACTGCTGAAGATCTTGAACTGCGATATGATATTCTTCTACTTCTTGTTGGGACACATGAAAATCTGACTGCGGCCGAGATTTCCACCGCCATGGCGTATTCACCGGAGACGTACGAACTAGATAATGAGGCCAAATTGATTGATGCCGAGAAGCGAATTACCAGAGTTTGCTGGCCTCTCATTGAGTTCACCTCTGATCGACGCATCCAGTTTATCCATGGGACGGTGAAGGAGTTCTTGATCTCGACGCCCACGCAGGCCCGTTCCGGGTCACGCAAGAGGAGTCCCCTTCGGCTCTCATTGGACGATTCCAACGAATCACTTGCAAGGAAAACTTTGGCGGCCTTAACGCAAGAGTTGTACCAAACATGGCAGTATTCGGCCAGACTTCTCCAACGGCACCTCGTTCCCGGCGAAGATCCGATTGGCGAATTATACACCGTTTGCCATCAGAACGAGTTCTATGATTACTCTTGCCGCCACTGGCAGGACCACCTTACCCAGCTGGTGGAGCCCAGCTTGGTAATTTTGAATCTCCTCTGCCGGTTCCTTCGGCGCAACGCGTTTGTTGCGTGGTCTGAGGCAATGATCGACTTGGCTCAGCTGAGCAGTCCTTCAGCTCAGGTCGCGGTGAGAGCGACCCTGCAAGAATGGCACAAGAAAAAGCTGAAGCCCGCGCTGAGACCAAGGGTGGCCCTGGAAGACTATTTCCTTGCCCCACACCAAGAGCTGAAGCAGGAGCTGTCTGGCCATGCAGGACACACCATTTTGCCTTACCTTCCCTTAGTTAGACTGGGGGAATTCTACAATGTAGGGGGCGAAACGCCTGCCGAGTGGCAGCTGGGATACGAGTTCAAGAAACAGGTCGTTCAGGGATACGAAACCGTCCTAGGAAAGTGCCATCGGCTAACTCTTGGGGCAAGGACCAATCTATACCAGGAATATCTCTGGCAGACGCGGATGTGTGAAGCCAGGGAGGGCTTACAGGAAGTCTCAGAACTGCAGCTCGAGTGTGTTGGGACAGGGCTTCCTGATTATTATATAACACTCTACTACCTTGGCGCGGTTCAATATCATCTCACCATGTTCCAGGACTCTCACCGGACGCTAGAAGCGTCCACTGAGGGACTCCAGCGGCTGCTAGGCGACACCAATTCCAAAGCGGTCCAGGCCAAGCTTTTCATGGGCTACACGCTTGAGGCACAAGGTCACTTGAACGCTGCCTTGTCGGTTTACGACGACATATACAATCGATGGACCCGCGTTGCTGGCGAAAACAACGGGATTTCCTTGATGACACAAACAGCGCAGGGCTCAGTCTACCGAAAGCAAGGCCGGTTTGATATGGCCAACAAAGCGCTTTCACACTCCTGGGAAGTGAGAAGACGGTTATTCACGCTTGACAACAACGTGACCGTGGATTCAGGGATCCAATTCGCCATCTTATGCCGAGACATGGGAGACAATGCAGACGCACATGGCACGCTTATGGAGGTGATGGAATCGAAAATATTCCCGGAAGACTTCGAACGTAGTTGCCAGATTGATCACGTTTGTGCTCTGATTGAATTCGACAGCGGCCGGTACCATGACGGCAAACGCCGCTTGCTTAGACGCTTGGATGAGGCAGATAATGGCGGCAAAGACCCAAACAACAGGGAGCTTCTTTGGGCCCGTATTTCCCTAGCGGATGTTATGAGAGCTCACGGGGAACACGATGATGCTTTGATGTTATTCTCGAACCTAGTAACGCCCTCATCCTTGCCTGGTGAACTGGACGGGGAGCCCGAGTCACCTGAGCAATTAGAAATCGCAGAGGAAGCGCTGCGGTACATCAAATCATACAACTGGGACGCTGCCGCAGCGCTCCTGCAAGAACGTGGCCTAGAATGGATACGGACAAGAGACTTTTGGATTCTTCAAGGCGGTCCGATATCAGATAGTTCCCGAATGGCTCCTCCTCGAGCCATACCTGATTAAACCCAAGCCACCTTGGTTAGGATTGTCGCTACACTAGGCAAAGGCTATGTCTTTCACCAATGACAAACCTACGCTAGGCATTTCGCCTCCGTCTCTTGATGTTGATGGGTAGTAAGCCCTACAAGGTGACGAGCATTCAAAGGGGCGCTGAGAACACGGGGCGGAGATCGGATCGGCGCTGGGCTGGGCAGCTGACCACTCAGAACACGAGGCATTTCCCGGTGTCCGTGGCGGAGCCAATTATGTAGCTGACCCAAAACGGAATTACAAATACGAGGCGAATTTGGAGGCGAATCTCAGTCCAATAGGTCGGCGAACGATCTGGAACGAACCGGAGAGACCATGGCGCGGCTCAACCGGCCAGGCAACCACCCAGACTGTCACCTGTATGTAATGTCTACCTAAAATTGAACACGCTGTGTACTTAAGGCCGATACATACCAAGTTGACAGAAGCGCAGGAGACTTACTTGCATTGCTTCGACCCCTGGCATCTGCGCGCGAGAGGCCGTTGTGCAAACCGGCAAGAATAGCTGTTGCATAAGCTTGACAGCAGCCACAACCTTCAAGCCTGATCTTTCAGATAAACTCGTAATCAGTACCGACACCAGCACGAGCAGCATTCATTATGCTCGAGGAATCAACACCCTTACTGCCTCGCTCTCCACCGCTCGCGCGATCTAGCAGCATAAGGAATATTTTATTCGCATGCTTACCGATGTAGGCTACATATAAGGCAGTTTTAAATTAGTGGGATAGGATATCGGAAACTGATCTCGTACAGGGTGGCACTGACCGCGGCCGATAGCGCCTTGATACTTGCAGCATACCCAACGCTCGGTAAGTCATCAACAGCGGACGCTGACTAGAGCCGCATAGAACGACTGAACGGCACTAATCACAATAGGCTCTAAGTTCCACCACTTGAATGACGTTGCCTGGTGCATGATTTCGTACCAGATTGGTGTAATCTTTGGGCAGTCGATTGTAGGTGCTGCCCTTTGTCATAACCATATACCAGAGTTGCTGATCAGAGCATACTGACGCGAGTTGAATAGTACAGTCGACTTTCGGATACGGTGGGGCGGAGAGAGGTTATGCTTTGGGCCCATTGTATTTTCGTCATAGGTGTTATTTGTCAAAGGTCTGTCCTCTTCCTCCTCCTCCTCCTCCTCTTCTTCTGCTTTGTCTTCGACTTCGCCTTCTTGGTTTCTTAGCCTGCTAATTGTTTTAATAGCTTTGCCCCTGGATTCTGGTTCATCACCGCTGCGCGCGCCATCGCTGGGCTGGGAACAGCAGGGATGCCGTTGATGGTAAACACTATCTTGAACGGTTCGTAACGATTATCCTCAGCCACGTCTTGATCTTACATATAAAGATATAAGCGGCGAAGGGACTCGTGGAGTGTGGGGAGCCTTCGTTCAAACAGCAAGCGCCTTGGGCCAGTTTTTGGGTGGGATCTGCGGAGGGTATATTTTAGATAAACTTGGATGGCAAACGTACGTGGTAACCGCGAGTATCATCGTTTATGATTATGTCCTGACAGCCTATCCCAGTGCCTTTCTATTTGAGCTGGGGTATGCCGCATGCTCCCTTGTGGCAGTATGGTTGTTCTTGTCGCCTCCCCCTCGTGACCGGTTGCCCACTCCATTCAATCTCCCAGGCGCCGTTGCACTTGCGCTCTGTCTTGGGTCGTTAGTTTCACTTCTTGACACCGACCATTTTGGAGCGGGGCCCCCTTCGATTCTAGTCTTCGTTTTCGCACTCGCGCTATATTGGACGGAAAGTCGTGCCGAAGCATCCCTAGTCCCGTGGCAAAGGTTAGGGGATTCGTCTATGTTATATGTCCTCGGTCTTGCTCCCATAACCGCGGTTACAGACATGTCGGTAAGATTTACCACGAGCGTTTATGGCTTTTGAGTACACTGACCTAGCGATGGTCCGTGGTCCCTTCAGATACTAAACCTCATTCCATACTATGTGCAAGCATCCGAAATAGGCCACGCCACGGCTGCTGGCTGGCGGCAGCTCGCACTGACAGGTGCAGAAATCATAGCCCTCGGCCTATGCTCGCTCTTTAAACGGGATCGATATGTCTTCATGGCTTCCCGTGTGCTTGCATGCATTAGTGCCGTTGCCTTTTTATTCGGCAATGGTACTTCACCCTTCAGTCTTTCACTCTGTGATACCGCATGTTAATGGTTGAGTGCAGATTTGGTGACAAGTGTGGGGCTGGTCCTTGCGGGATTGAGCTCTGGCCTCGCTAACGGAACCTCGATCACCATGATTATGCGCTACACCAAACGGAAGAGGATAGAGTCGGGTGAGATCGGATCTTGAAACCGTCCAGGAACTGGAAACTGATGTTACAAATAGAGCGGTCAGTTCTATATGGGGCGTATCATCTGATCATCGCAATTGGGAACCTGTTCTCGCACTCGGTGGTCTCGTGGTTGCTGCGATATAACGTTGCCAGGGAGATACGGATGCGCCTCAGTCGCGATTACCCAGGAGATATTAATAAAGTAAAGTTATTAAAATCATGCGATTGGTGCTGGAAGGTGTAGTGCCGTATAATAACTAACCGGTTCGATGATATAGCTCGTGAAAGGATCTCTCGAAAGTTTTGATTACATTAACAGACTCCCTGATTGGGCGAGGTCTCAGGTTCTTGCATCCTTTCTTCAAACGATACACACTTGTTTTGGTATGATCATCTTGTCCAGACCGACATAAACTTCATGTCCTTGGAGTTAACCTGATGGGAATCGATAGTCTACGTTACCATTACATCTGCCATTGGAGCAACAATATCGGTACTCTGCGGTTACCGATATCCGAACGAAGAGGTAGTAGGAGATCTGGTTGAAACATAAAGGCATTGTGGGTTCGAATATTGCCCGAATTGTTAGCTTAGTATATGAAAGTTTGTCTGGAAGATAGGCAATTAGCCGTGGGCAAATTCAGGTATGGCCGATGTCCTAGCAATTTTTCTGAGTTTTGGAACAGCCTTGAAATCCTAATTCGGCTAACGATGGAGCCATCGGTAGAGCTCTATGAACAATTAAGTGAGAAGAGCCTTTGTATCATTGTGAGAGGGCCACAGGCGGGGCAAAGTATGTAGGTATGACTCTTGCTCAAAACGGCATAAGTCGCTGGAGATAGTAGATGGCATGACAGCTGATGAGAGGAACTGCCACACCCAGTGCTGGAGGATAGCAACGATGTCCTCATCAAGGTCTACACCGGCACCACTGTTGTGCGGGCTAAGGAGAATAAACACCATCTAATAAGACAACAAGCGTATCACACTGGCCATGTGTCTAATTGAACTTCTTGGTTTATACTAGCATATTACAATCAATCAGCATTCATCACCCCGGACAATAACATTCCAGTTCGTGTCATGGAACGCCTGCCCGGTAACCTTGTTCGAAAAACTAAATCCACCGTCATATGAGCAGCTCTGCAGCACGGCCTGGGCGCCATCCGCGATACTTCGGTACGATTCAAGTTGCTTTGCCTTGTCAGACTGTTCTCACTCATCAGTGCTGTTCAATACAACCCCATGCGGGGGCCAAAAGATAGCATATCACTCACGTCATTACACCACCAAATCGCCGATCCATAACTGCAACTAACCCGTCCGCAGTTTCCCGGCCCGGGTCCATTCCCCGGTCTCCCTGCGACGCCGTTTAGATACCGAATGCCGGACATGATGTGGGGAACGTCCGCCTCGGGCCACTGCCCACAGACCAGCCACCCGTCAGTGTAGAAATCGGTTCGCTTGGTGAAATCTGAGGTCGTCTGGGTGAGACGTTCAAGTGCTGGCTCAGCGTAGTGCTCGTCCCAGTCTGGGTTGATGTGCAGAAGCTCGGCGCGGACCTCTTCAATTGTGCCTCGCGCTTTGTGCATGAGGCCAGGGAGGGCTTCGACTTCCCATTCTGGTTCCCAGATCTGGTAGCCTTTTATTGGGGCTTCGAGAGCGTGGGTCTGAAATTTTAGCTATGTTTCGCCCCAGGGTATTGTTTTTTGGGGAATACCTACCATGGAGAGCAGGACAAGTAAGGGCGAGAGGGTTGTACTAGGCTTCATGGTTGATTATTGGGTGTTGGTCGTTTATCGTTTGTTGTTCTTCACCGAGTTCAAGAGATAAATAGGGTTGGCTCCTCGTCGGCTACCCCGAAATACCGAACTGACTGTGCCGTTGGATGGCTGGGAATGGGCGTGGATACTAAAGCATAAGAGATGTGGAAAACACACTCGCCTCTTATACCCTCCTCGTGTGGTTCAATGTACTCATCACCCAAAACCCAAGAGCCTATTTTGAGCTATCCCCTCAGCCACGGGCGTGAGGATTAGAGCATCAGGAACGGCAAGGCTATCTTGCGGCCCGCTGCCCGGGGGGCGGAGTTGCAACCCAATCTTCCATTCTCCGCACAGACCGTCCGTTCAAGCAGTGTGTACCTGCGCTGTCAAGCGCAGTAAACCGCATACGGTTAGGCTCTCTTTTCTGGGCGAGATTGCTGGGCCGTTGGCTAGCTCCTTCGCCCCCAAAGGAAGCCAGCAACACAGCCCTGGTTGGATTCATCTGCAGGGGGAAGGCTTTCCAGCCCCTACGGAGCGCACGTAGTGTTTCCTTGCAGAGTCGCATTTAGTCCGGGCTGAACTGGTGGCTAGATAGGACTGCGGAGCCAAAGGCTAGAAATCTGCTTGCTTCTTCGAATTGCGCGGCGCTAATTGAGGCGGATGGCAGACTATTGGCGATTTGTCGTGTTCCGTTGCGGCTTTCGCGCACACTACAAATTTATTAGAATTAAGACCATCTAATTTGTACTCTATAGTAACATTAATCAATTCTCCATATAATAATATATACTAGTATGTAATATACCAACCTAAAATATCAAAGATTTGTGGGATCATTTAAAGATTAAATATAGAGGAAAAAACACTCACAAAAGGAAAAAAGAGTTTGTAGGGAGAGGTGTAAAGTAGTTTAGTTAAATATATTTATTATTAGATTATACCCACTCAATATAGTATCGGTCAAGCGCCCGGATCAGCAGGCACAGCCTTAAATAGTGTATCAACTTGCAGGCAACGCAGAAAGTAGCGCCCACCAAGAGTAGTGAATAAGGAGCAAAGAAAGAGGCCATCTACAATCTGCGATAGAGAATCAGGTCGTAAAAAGTCGCTTGGGTCCAGTGTTCCAGTGCCGTCCTGACCTGGCTTGCCAAGAGGATAAGGGGGGCGAAGAAAGCCACAACTCAGGAAAAGGAAAGTGTTGGGGCTCGGAAGGGCAGACGCAAACCTCTTGGTATTGCAATCTCTAAAATAAAAACGCACCTGCCAGAATCCAGAGAGATACTGCGTTCACCGGCTCTGGGTTGCATTGAAGAGTGCGCCAAGTTTTGAACACCAGGAAGGGGCTTAGATAGACCCTAGTGCTCGAGGTACCGCCTCAGCCTTGCCAGGCCCGGGCCCACCAGGATCAAGATGCCCTCACTGCGGCGCTTGGGATAAAATAGAGGCCAAGCAAAGAGGGTAAGAAAAAGTATAAGTCAAGGGCCCCGTCTGGTACAACAGGTCCACTCCATGATCATCGCCAACAGAAACAACCAGGCATTTATTATTCCTGAGCCCCTTCTCTATTTGTACCCAACTGTTTTTTTTTATCGCAGCACATTCTTTCAACCTCCCATAGTACTAGTCGGAACCATGAAGTTCTCCACGTTCCTCGCTCTCCTCCCGGCCTTGTCCG
Organism: Penicillium sp. S1316; assembly: GCA_023627405.1. Taxonomy (NCBI): domain Eukaryota; kingdom Fungi; phylum Ascomycota; class Eurotiomycetes; order Eurotiales; family Aspergillaceae; genus Penicillium; species Penicillium sp. S1316. The sequence goes on from JAMAHF010000020.1 coordinate 406,314, forward strand.
CTTTGGTTCGTACATCCCCGAATGCGACTCGAAGGAGCTGGCGATCGGGCCTGTATTAACCTCAGATAGGTCCACGGCGCAGCCCTATCCCCCCGCTCGTCACCGATCGAAGGCTACACCCTCTGGCAGCCAGAATGGGAAATTGAATCTAGCCCCGGCAAAACAATCAAAGCCCGAGGCACAATCCAGCAAGTCCGCGACGAAGTACTGAAAGTTAATCCGAACTGGGAAGCAGAGTACATCGAGCCCGCCCGAGTAAAGCGAGAGGCCCAATCGTCGCCATCGTCTTCAGAAATCTTTGCCAAGCGAACGGACTTCCAGACCGACGGCCGCGTTGCCTGCGGCGGACGATGGGAACAGACTAGTCGGGACGATATCATGCGCGGGATCTTTTATCTGAGAGATCTACCCGGGAGGCCGACGAATGGACCGGGTCCGGGAGCTTGTGGGCGGGTGAGCTGTTCTTATGGCGCTGCAATTTGGTGGTGTAATGATGTAAGTCTTGCCAAGTTACCCTGTCTAAGGCCCCTTGCTTTCCGCTGCTTAAGTTGTTGGCGTGAAGACTGTGCCAGGGGAAAAGAATTGCATGTCTAACCCATTTATTGATAGGACGATAAACCAAAGACACTAGAGAGCTACGGGAGCATTGCCGATGGAGCGATGGCTATTGTTGGAAAGTGTTCATACTATAAGCCCGGGTCGTACATCCATGTCAGTGGACAGGCGTTCCACAACACGAATTGGAATGTGATTGTCCGGGAGGACGACGACAATTGCTGATTCCCGATCCTGATGTATACGAGTTTTGTGTTTTTCGATTTCTTTTGCTCGACCAGTTGCGATATAGACTCGAGAGCCGGTTGGAAAAAGTCATACAGAATCAGTCTTAAAAATTGCGAGCCTAGTCATCTCATCCCTCAGCGCATGTTGACCAATCATCATCATAGAAAAAAGAAACTGGACAAATAGCACGGTGGCTCATTCCGTTCCCATGATGAAATTAAAGCCCGAAATCTTACAATAAAAGTACCTCTATTTCAGGTACTAACAGAGTCCACGGGTATGGTTATAACTTACTTAAAATTGACTAGGTCTAGTATGCCCTGTTTATGATTAAAGCATTAATAAAAGAATACGTTTTGGCCTCTCAAACACCGTAAATTTCAAAACATTTGTTAATCCTATACACCTTCAATCAAGTTCCTAATGCCCTCGCCTCCGAGGTCTACGCCTACTGATGGTTAAAGTAACTCGTACAAATTCCCGAATCGTGTCCCATTCCAGCCCGTTGGAAAGAGCTTCTTCCGGTTGCGTGCATAGGTTAGAACAGTCTATAAGGCCTACTGCGCCCGTAACCCGTCGTGCTCCAATTTCATCAAAAAGGTCGTCCTTAGAATCTGTACGGCCACATCTGAATGTCGCTGCTTGACACATTTGATACGCCACTAGCTTTGTACCTAGGTGGCTAAAGAGTCACACGTAAATCTGGAATTGGAACAGTTCATTACTTCTACCAATTTAAAATTATCACTATGTGGTGACAATAGTTCTTCCAGCTAACTGCCCTAAAGCGGTCAATGACACCGCTCAATACCCATGACCTACTTCTTGCTACCCTTCTTCTTTTCCTTCCCTGCCTCCTTCTCCGCACGTTCAGCCTCCTTTCTCTTGCTTTCCTCCGCGATTTCCCGTCTATGGCCGTCTTGGCACGTATCACAGTGTGTACCAGCCCGGCGGAAGCATTTATGCGCCTTACAATAGTCCACGTGCCCTTTATGATGGCACCTTATTGTCAAAACGTTGCAGCAGACGGGGCTGCAGTAATAAATCATTGGTTAGATAGCATAAGTGGTGGTTTGGAGGTTATGGGGGAGACATACCAATGGTGCCGGGCGCCACCACCACAACTATGAGTTTCCGCTGGGTTCTGCTGGATTGGGGTGGAGAGGTCTCGATATGTTTTGGAAGGCATTGCTAGCTTTCGGAATACATTAAGTGAGAATAGGATGAAATGAAACTGAAGGGTAGAGTGGCGTCTGGGTATCGCTGGTTTATGAACTCATCTCATCGGCTATTATACACACAGACGAACATAAAAGTCATTCAGTAGTACGTACAAGACACTATTCAAAATTCAATAAACGGGGCCAAAGGCATTAACTACCCATCCACCAAACAAAGCCATTCGTGTTCCTTAACAATGGCTTGTGCTGCTTACTCTTTGGTTGTTTTGGCTTTCATCTTTGACTCTTTGTTTGGCTTATTAATTCCACTTTATTTTATTTCTTACCTTGCCTCTTCAATATCTAAACCGGGTCTTTGTTCTTCATTTTTCCGCTTTACTCTTATTCAGTCAACTTTGTCCCTAATGGCTCCACGCTTTTACCCCAAGACCACTAGGACTTTGTCTGTAGTGTTTACTCATTTGATATTGCTTTGATGCCATACTCCCTCTAAGAGGTTTCATTGCGATTTCCATTGCCTCTTTGTCATTCCTATAGCCTCCTTTATCCCTAGGTTAGGTCAAAGGTTTGCCGGAACTCAGATATAAATACCGTAATATTCCCCTTAACCTCGAGTCGTTCAGTAAACCTTCAACTATCAATATTCAAGATGACTACTCAACCATCTGAAAATGATCACCCATCTCAGGCCACCCAGGCCTCGCCAAGCTCTTCAACAGCGCAGACCGCTACACAGTGTCAGATCACTCAGCAGCAGGCGCTATCTATCTCATCGAGCGAATCCGCTTGCTCACTAACGAATGATGACTACGATGAGGAGGTCGAGGAGCAGCTTTACAAGGCCGTACTCGCTGCGGTGGATATGGAGGAACTCCTAGACCACGCAGAAAGCCTCTACCAACGCCTCACGGGAAAACCCACCACGGCTACCACTGCCAAGGGCACATGTGGCTCCTTCAACGTCTGCTTTCCGGTGGTGTTTGAGGACGGTTCCCGATGGCTCGTCAAGCTTCCATTTACCGGTACGAAAGATAGATGGAACGCGTCCGCTGCTGCGGCGCTCACGTCCGAGGTGAATACCATGCGCCTTCTAAAGCGGGAGACCACGATCCCGATTCCCGAGGTTATTGATTACTCCAACACCATACACAACCCCATGGCGTGTCCGTATATTATCATGACTTTCATCCCGGGACGCACACTGTACGACTCTTGGAACGATTTTGACGAGAGCGTGGGCGAGCCCACTATCCGTCAACGCCGAACCCGAGCGCTAGAGGGAATTGCCGATGCAATGGTGCAGTTATCCAAGTTCACGTTTCCAACTGGCGGCGCACCCGTGTTCAATGACGACGGCAGCTTTGATTCATCGCGCACCGCACCTCTCCGGCAGTGGGATCACCTGGCGGTGCTGGAGAGTGAGGACAACGACCGCTATTGCTTCGCCGACTGTCCACCCTCCCGCGACACCACGCGGTCCTACACATTTATGCTAGACGAGCACCCCACGGACCATGAATTTGCCATGGGTGTAGACGCGCTAATCCGCCAGCTCGTCGCGTGGATCCCTGAGCCCGAGCCCGAGCCTGCGACTGTCGGTAGTAGTAGTAGTAGTAGTAGTAGTAGCAGCGCTTCTGCTCCTCCCAACCGATTCGTCCTCGCGCACCCGGACTTCAACCTCCAGAACTTCATTGTCAACGAGGACGGTGAGCTGCAGGCAATTATAGACTGGGACGGGGTCGCAGCTGTGCCGCGCTCCTGCGGCAATGAGCGCTACCCGCAATGGCTCGTCACTGACTGGGAAGATCACTACGTGCCGGACCGCGATGACGAGGAGGGCAAACCTGGAAGCGGACAACTGCACAAGGACCTGCCCGAGTATCGAAACATATATAGGGATCTACTCGCAAAGGCAAAGGCAAAGGCCAAATGCGCGCCTACTGTGTCTAATAACGCTGCGGCTACTAGCACTGCCACCACCACTGCGCCTGCTGATGCTCGCCCTCCGAGGCTGGATCTCTGCCGAATGTCACTCATCACCAGTAACCTCCTCGCTGCTGTAAACGATCAGTTAGTTCGTCATGGTGTTCTGTACATCATACTTGAGGAGTGCTGGGCCGCTGAGGGGAAGCCGAATGAGTGGCCGCTTCTGGACGAGCTGGGGTCAATCCTGCAAGGAAAGCAGAAGGATACAGATGGGTCACTGCAAACTCTGCGGAATGGGTTCTTGAAACTTCTTGCGAATGGAGACTTGTGTTGTGATGAGAAACGAGTGACACACAAGTGTGATCAGGCGTGATAACGGGAGTGCTTGACTTATTGCTTGGCCTTTCATAGCGTATAGGAATAGGTTTAAAAATGGTTTCACAATATTGTATGGCTGTAAATCCTGATTTTTGGCCCCCTAGGTAAGGCGCGTAGGGATGACTAGATATGCTTACCCAGATATACGCTTGGGCCAAACTTGTGGTTCTTAAAGCGAGTGTTACGGACAGGGTCGAGGGATCCCGATCCCACGGATGGTTTTGGTATATATGGCAAGCACGTTGTCTGATAACCTGAGTTTGCCCGACGGAATGACGATATTCAATATACTAAGATCCAATATAAACAAATTGGCACTTCTATTGACTGATACATAAGGTCCCGAACCAGCGTCGGCCCAGTTAGATGCTACTCTCTCGTCTCGATACATGAGCTTTTGCGTCTGATGAGCACCGACCCTTCGCATTTCGTGGAACCTGACATCAATTACATAGTATTTGAACACAAAGGGAGTGTTGTCAAATCTGATGAACTTATGCACCTCCTCGAAGCAGAGCACAGCATCTAGTTCGCATCAGCTTTAGGTATAAGATGGTCCACCCAACAGACGGCTTACACCATTAGACTCTTCCTATCTACACCAGTGGCAGCTCCGAGACCTTGACTTCAGCGGTACCTGATGGTATCAATATACTTGAGGGGTACACAGAAAACAGGAAAGCAGGGCTACCGAATGACGACGTCGATCGTAAGGAGGGGACGGACATCGCCCGTCACCTTGCGATCATGGACGAAATCTTCTCAAGTCAGTAACTGGTCGCTAGCCTTTATTGTAAGCCTCCATGATCAGATTTCCATACCCTGCGGGGCCTTATTCACCAGGTGTGGCCCGCGACGCCCATGGCGATACAGAACGCTGGCGGCCTTATTACTGCTCTGAGTTGATGCACCACCAGACCTTGCAGCTCCGGCTCTTACAACCCACTTGGGGTTCCATGTATTTTCTTCTTCAGGTTGGTTGCTCTTTATTAAGCTCGGAACTCGCTTATTGCAGAATGTGTAGTTGTGCAAACCGGCAGCCTGTTGAGATAAGCGGCCATGTTTTGCGTCGCGCGTGCTACCATCGCGAACAGGGACTGGTCTCTTGTTGTGAGGGAGGGGAGTGTTTCCATGCTGATCGTGGTGGCATATAGCGCTTAGAGAAACGTAAACCAGAGACCGCAATGGCAGAATTGGCATTATAGGTCCAAATCCAGCCCTAGAGAACATGCCAATCAACTTTCATCGTATCAATCGGCTTCAGATTGACCGGTGGGTTGGGGCGAGACCGCACCGTATAGGGTAAGCCAATATCCAGCGTGCCAATTTTCACATAGGATACCCAGCCATCCAAGCGGTGGATAATAATGCCTTTCATTCTCGTATTGGACAACTGGGTGCATATTGCATGAACCTCGCCGTCGAACTTGTGCAGCCAAAGATGCGGTGCCATTTTTTTGAAGATTATGTTTGCTGAGGTTATATTTTCAGGGTCATTAGTCCACAATAGGCACTCTGTTGAGAATAACCTTGGAAGTTTAATGGAGGTTGATGCTATAATGGCGACGGATGGAAGGGAAACACTTCCGTCTGGGTGGACAAGCCAACTCTGGACGGATGGATGGTCTGGTATATGCTGCTCCTGGTATAGATTGAGCTGGCCGATAGTGATATCCCGGTGGGCAAGTGAGAATGGCAGCATTGTGTCTCTCAACGGGTAGCCTGGTGCGGGGTTGGCTGTATTGCTGGCATTCATGACCAAAGTGGCCGTCTTGAGCTGCCCCATGAAAAACGCTGCACCACATACTTGGCGGACCTCCGTCACGAAGTCGAATGGGTAAAGACCGGACATCAGAGATTCCATCTGCTCAGGAGACTGGAACTGCTCAATACTCCGCCCCTTGAACCAGTCAGTTGCTCCCATAACTGACATAATAGCTTGTGCTCTGGGACTTGTTGACTGCCGATGTATACCACAAACGATTGGAGCAATGCGGGAAGCTGTGCTCGTAGTTTGGTGTATACCTTGATCATAGAACATTCTCATCATTGTCCAAATCCCCTTTGGCCTGTCTCCAAGCGAATAAGGCTCTGGAATAACACTAACCAGGTTATCCAGTGTCACAGCTAGCGTGTTACCGAGAGCCAGTGGCCTCCAATGTCTGTCTAGTAAGAACATGTCCGGGCGGATAAGCATTTCTTGAAGAGTCCATAACGAAGTAAACCACGCTGCTGGTCTATACTTGGACCCGTCCTGTCCTTGGTCCACAGTTTCTGTCACTAAGTCACAAGCGGTCGACGCCAGTATCGCAACATCTCTGAGAGACATCTCTAGATTACAGGGGCTTTTGTACTTGAAAAGCCTTCCTGGACAGTGGTGTAAGTAGTCTATCCCTGCCCAGGCAATAGCCTGTTTCGTATTGTTCCAGCTGTTAACATCGGCCAACCATATAACGGCGGTGCTGGCGTTTTGAAATATATGTAGCTGTCTTGGCAGCTCTGCTTTGCATATTGCAAGTTGCGAGGGATCAGACATGTCCTGTGGAATACAGAGCAAGTCCATCCATACGTATGCTTCGGCAAACCCAACCTTTTCCAACATCTGCGGCAGTTCGAGGACATCGTACTGAGTAATTCTGGGTATGCGCCAGGGAACTCCGCGTACATCTTCCATAGCAGCTCCAGCCCTCCACCGTCCCCAAGTATGGCTTATGACCGCGTAGCGAAGATCTTCCTTTGGTAGCTCTGCCGTTGGTACGGTCCGACCAAGCCTAATATCCAATAGATACCTGGGCCAGGAGTCTGGGTCTTCTTCACACTCAAGCCAAGGACACCGATTGATGGATGATGAAATGCACCGAATATACTCCTCAAATCTTGGTTGTTCATAAATGTCCTTGCCAGAGAAGTTGTTCCAGTTGTTCGCCACGATAATGCCAGTATGGATGAGCGAGTAGTGAGCGATTCGTTCATATGCAGCTTCCGTAGCGGCCTTGAAACGGACAGTCCTTAGATTCGAGGGCATTGTGGAAGGAATCAGATCGCCGAAGTAGAGGTTCATCAGGCACTCATGATAATAGTCGGGCCTTTCAGCGGGTCGAAGCGGCTCATGTTCATTCGCTGTGTCGCTGACCATGTACTTCCTGAGTCTGTTCAGAGCCTCCCGCATGAATGGAAGCGGCCCGGGAGTAGTAGGCTCATTCTTGCAGTTGCTTGACAGATATTTCCTAGCTTTTTCTGCGGCGTCTTGTATAAACATAGCGTCTGCATCCCCAGCTAGTTTCTGAAGAACAGTCGCCCGATGACGCAGAGTTACTAGATCAGGGGCCTTCGCAAGCGCAAAGTCAAAGAAACACTGTTTGATTTCTGGGAGGATGCTGTCGTGGGGCCGTGTCCACCATTCTTCCAGTAAAGCGAGTACACACTTTTGAGTTCGGTCGAGCTTGTGCACTACTGCCCGCCTTTGGTAAGGGGATGTCTCAGAACCAAAGCGCAGCAGATATAGCAGAGTCTGTAGTGCACAAAATAGGCCATCCTGCACGTCCGACGGGTCCAATTGTTCGATGACGCGGCTCAGAGGGACACAGGTTCCCTCCACTTGTTCTTTCCGCTTCTGAGCCCGCGTTTGGGGCCCCTGGTATGACCTGCTCAGATCCATGATTCAATCAGTCTTGAAATAAGCTGACGTTCAATAGCTGGGGAACTCCGATCGATGAATGTTGACAGCAACGACCAGAGTGGGGTGCAAAGAATAGCGGAAGCGGCACCGAGAGAAGGAGTCCAGTAAAACCAGGAAGAAGGATTGATGACTCCTTCCTTGTTAATACCTACAGCGGATTTTAATTCTCGTCACCTTTGGCCTGTTTGCGCCCGATAATACAGCCTAAAACCAGTAGGATGTACCTGTCTGTTATAAACCGCGTGCAATATTTTCTTTGCACTGCCCTTGGCAAAATAACTGTACATATATATCTATTCCGCTTTGAAGTTGATAGCGTTGGGTCGTTCAAATTTTACCATGCGGATGGTGTGTGTTGGGGCTTTTACGGTTCTTTTCGATTCATTAATGCGTCCCAATTCTTTGTGGACATTATTAGGCCTCCTGGGATAGTAATCAGGCCTAGTTCAGCTAAATTACTGCCTGATCGATGCCCAGCCACCACAAGCAAAGCCTTGTCTCCGGAGCCGCAACAACTACTGCATGGTGCGAGGAGACCAGTGAAACTGGGCAACCGACCAGCTTAAAGGCGTAGTTTTATTGGATTGCCCTATATTTTGGTATTGGCACCTGTGTATACGGCCTCTAGATAGCGTTAATTCTACTTTGGACGGGCTTTCCGGTCACGTTAGCGATGTAGGCGAATGTTGGGTGCCTTGTTTGCCCTGAGCATTGTTGCCACTGATAGTCAGTACATGGCGAGCCTTTTCCTTTCCCCCCCATCTTTTATGATCGAACGAGTTCTTGTTGATTTAAAAATGCCCAACAGTCGCAACCAGGTACCATCAAACAATCTAGGCGCAAGATTTCACTTAGACGACAACCCAATTCACCCCAACCGGCTCATGACGCGGGAGGTACTCGCTACCCTCCTGCGAAGTAAGGACATGCAGGTTTCCGATTTTGACCAGTCGCTCCTCCTGATCCCCCGCGACTGTCTTCAACAATAGACCTTCCCACCCGCCAGGTAGATAGCGGAGGTGGATAGCAAAGTACAGAGCGCTCTGTCCGTAGATCTCTGGGATGATGTGCTTGATCCAGTATCGTAGGTCGCCACAGTACCGTGAATCGCCCGGTACTTGGCGGAGGCTATGTCTTTCAACGAGATTTGCAGGTAGGGGGAGACTCAGGTCAAAGAGACATTTCATGTACAGGATGTCGGTAGGCTTAGAGTCGGAGGAAAACAAGATCTCAACCTCAGGGACGAAGACTGTGCCGTCGGCGCGCACTCTCCATGTTGCTACCGATGGATGGTCCGAGGCATCATGTAGCGGGAAAGGCCGGCGTCTTTGCTCTGATGGGCTGGCTCGAAACGGCAACATAGAGCCGCGAACCGTGTCATTGTCGGATTGTTGAGAGTCGAGGTCTTCGGTGAGAGGAGGAGGATAGTTCTCAATGATAGCCGTGAAAAAGCTGGAGCCCAGCTCCCGAGCAACCTCTTGGACGAAGGCGAGCGGGTACTGGTTGAAGATGAAGGCTGTTGTGATACTCTGGTGCTGTTCTCTGGGCAGCTGATGCGAGCTAGAGATCTTGTACCAATCCACCACCCCAATGACAGACATGATCGCTTCTGCCCGACTATCGGTGCAGTAGCGGCTGGTAGCCAGAAAGAGAATTTCCTCGCGCTCCAGCCGGTGGAGACCATCCATTCCTGTGCGATGCAGGAGGGTGAGGATTTGCTGGAATCCGGAATGGATTTGGGGATGCGATTTCCAGCTTTCTAGAAGCTGTCCTGGCGTTAGTCCTTCGTCGCCAAGGGCACCAGTTAGTGTGTGTTTAACTGTTTCGGCAAGTGAGACAATCGTGTTGAAGGCGACTAGGGCTCCACCCCCATCATCGTTCACTGTGAGTAGCTCTAAGCTCTTGTTACAGATCCACATATCTGGTCGTAAGCAGACTTCCTGCAGTGTCCACAGGGAGCTGAACCAGGGAAGCAGGGTCGCCAGGTCTGGAGAGAGAAGGCCTGTGCCTGAGCCAGGGTTGCACGACGGCAAACGCAAGGGTTGCTTATTGAAATCCGAGAACTGCTTCTGTAGATATATCCCAGACATCCACCTGATCGCGCTGCAGATGCCATCCCACCTCTCAGGGGCATCGTGGGTATTCCACCAGGTGATAACATGCTTGGCGCTCCTGAAGATCGACGCCTGGCTTACGATCTCGTTAATCTGGTCTTGTCGCAGCTCGTCGGTTAATTCCTCGCCACAGCCACTCTGGGGGATGCACACCAGATCAAACCACAGATACCGCGTGTGTGTTGGTATATCCGCCAGGATATCTCCCAGCCGCTCGACATCAAACAGTTCGTTCCGAGGGATTAGCCACGGCACTTTGGGTTTCAAGTCTACACCAGGCCGGTCGTTGTGTCGCCACCGCCCCCAGGTGTGACTGATGGCTGTGTACGAAATGTCGAAGTCGTGGTCTGCGGCTAATGCTATAGCATTCACAACTTTTTTCTCCTTTGTATCCCACAAATACAAAGGCCAGCCATTAACCGTCTCCAACCAGGAGCACGAGTCAATACTCGACCCAGTGGTGCACCGTGGGTCTAGCCCTGCCCGGTCCCAGTTGCCGAGTATTCGTGTTCCAGAGCGCCACGCCGAATCACTTTCCGGCCGGTCAGCTAGATAGCTCTCTGCGGTAAATATCTCAGTTGCTGATGCCCCCGCACGCGGGCTGCAAGCCTCAAGTGCAATGCTCATGCACGCAATGTCCTGCGCGCATCCCCGTCGCTGGTCGATCAGGAGCTTGCCGTGGCGATGTATGACAAAGTTGCCGAACTCGGCGTTGAACAACGACTGCAGGCATGTGTTGTAGACTGAGTCGTCGCGAAATGTGTACCGAACCCCACAGGCTTCATGAACCGTGTGCTTGATTACCATCATGGACCCGTAGAACTGCGCTTCGCCGTCATCGTATCCATCTTGGTCATCGCGATCATCTTCACCGACCCCTTCATCGCCAACAGCAACGCATTCTCGAGCACGGACCCCCCACCATCGCCAGAGAATACAGAGCGATCGATGCTGACCAGGAGTCATATCCAGACGAAGCCTTCCAGCGCGGTCGTCGTTGAATGCTGTAATCACCGTATCCTGGAACCCCACAACGCTATCGACCTCACCCAGTTCCAAAGCCATGCGATACAGGTACGCAAAGCAAGTACAGTATCCCTCTCCCATCCCCATGTCTTCGCCGTACAATACCTGCATTAGGATGGAGAGCGGGTATCCATGGTCCCTTCTAGGCTCTCGTACTGGGCCGTATTCAACGACCCCATTGGACATGGCTACTTGTGGATGATACATATTGTTGGCGAGGCGATGTTCTAGTGAGTTGTTTACCCCTCGCGACCAGAAGCGGGGCTCTCGGTCTCCCATTGCAAGAGCGAGGCGTAAGCGCCGTTGTCCTATTGGCTGTCGACTGCAGAGTCTGATTTTTATGATAATACGACAGCAACCCCATCACACTCCCCCTGGGCAATTGGTGGCGCACGGGTTCGTCCTTGACTCGATGTCTTAAATTATAACCTGTTATGGGGTAAGTCAAGGCAGTGCACAATCCGCTATCCCTAGAAAAGGAACAAGGCTCTTTGTATGTGGGAGTCATTCCTTGTTACTGTATGGGATAATACGGCAAGGCTCTAAGTGCCAAGGTCAACGGCATCCATTTATTGCCAGCCGGGCGTTAATGTAGCTCGAATAGCCAGCCACCTAGAATTATATCAAGGCCCTTGTGAACACCAACCCTCCGTCCACGAATGAATCGAACCTACACCGTCACAGGCGCAAGCACCGCTGGATTTCTAATATTTAGAAATCAGGCCCTGGCCCTTAGCAACCTTAGCCGAGACCGTCCTGCGGGGACTGGGGTGACAGTGGGCGTTCCGAGCCGAGCGGACTAGGCTATTATGGGAAAATGGCAGGTGTCAGATAGCGAGTGGCGGGCAGTGTGGCTTACCGTAATATGAGTAACTATTTATCGGCGGTGATATGGCGTTTATGCACACCTGTAGGGGTTGCGGGGTGAATATTGACTAAAGTGTGGGGTGAGCTTACGGGGTTAACGTAGAGGACTGCTTTTAGCAGGGCGTTGGCCGGGCCGATTGCTCCAACACTCCTTAGACGTGATTTGGGGGGTAGGATGCATGTTGTCTAAGAGAGTCCAGATTTCTCTGCCTTATAATATCAACATCTCCCCCCACAACAACAATTAGGCTACGCCGATAATACTCCGAAATTCGGATATGAAAATCCGGTACGGCATAGCGAAACCCAGGCAGCCCTAAGTGCGGCGAGGTTGTTAGCTTGCAGAAGATGGGGTTCGCCAGGTGTCATCCTGCTCATTGATTGGCCTTACAATTCTCCGCCAAGTTATGACACTGATTAACAACGTTTACCCACGGAGATTCCGATATAGTTCCAGCTGATCGCTCGGTCTGTTTGTGATGCCAGTGCAGCTCCTTGGTCAGAATTAGTCAAGGGTTGGGAATTGAAGAAGTAGGTAGAGTTAAGCAGATCTATAGATAAGAGTAAATGGATAAATAGCTCGAGAGTACACAACTATCTCTTCTCGAAACCAGCAGCAGAATCATCAGGCATCTTTACCTAGCTTATCTACTTGCTCGACTCATTTCTTCACCCCCACAAAAGCAGAATGCGCTTTATTCAGGCTTTAAGCACCGGCATTATTCTGGCCTTGTGCACCTCCGTGAACGCATGGAACCGGCTCGAGAAGGACAATGCCGTACACCCGTGCCCATCCCCTCTCTTACTAATACTCCCCCCACTAACACCCACACCAGGCCCTCCTCATCATCGACTACCAAGTTGGTCTCGCCCAGCTCGTGCACGACTACGGGACGAATGACTTCCGCAACAACATGCTCGCGCACGCCGCCCTAGGCAAGACCTTTGACCTCCCCGTTGTAATGACCACCTCCTCCGATTTCGGCCCCAACGGCCAAATGCTGAAAGAAATCCTCGACATGTACCCAAACACGACCGTGATCCGCCGACAGGGCGAAGTCAACGCGTGGGACAATGCGGACTTCCGCGCCGCCGTCGCAGCCACGGGTAAGAGGCAGTTGATCATCGGCGGGATCGTGACGGAAGTCTGCACGACCTTCCTTGCGCTGTCCCTGGTTGATGAGGGGTATGAAGTTTACGCGAATACGGAGGGGTCCGGTACATTTGATCCGAGGCTTGCGGTGGATGCGAATCGGCGTATGGAGGCTGCGGGCGTTACGCTTATGGGGTGGTGGGCGATTCTGTGTGACCTGTTCCGCGACTGGAGGCATGTCCCGGGGCTTACCGAGCTGCTTCCTACTATTGACAAGTTCGTGGCCGGCTTTCTTCTTCTTTTTTTTTTTTAATCCAGACTGCGTTGGTACTAATGGGGTTATGGACAGGTACCTCTTTGCTTACGGCCTTGTTGCCCGCCACCACGGCGCAGCAATCGTCAATGGGACTCTTGCTGAAATCCAGAGAGACCTTATCGCCAACTAAGAGCACCCGGCGAAAAGGTTTCCCGCAACCGTCCGTTATCTGCGCAAGATTGGGCCTAGACAAGGTCAACCGAAGGTGGCGCCGTAGTAAGGGGCAGACGCTATTATATTACCTATCTTCTTGGAAAGCACATGGTAGTTATGGGATATAAAGAGAAGGCCATACGCTCTATGTAGGAGTATAACGTATCCTCTGCTTTATATAATTGTAGCTTTAAGTGTAAGATATTATTCCAAACATAGTGAAATTGAGTACCGTGCGGCAAGTTTGCGAGACATATACGTAGATCCCGACTGGGTTCAGTAGCCAGGTATTCTTAATATATGCTCACTCTAACTCACAACATACAAGAAGAGGTTAGGTGTGCTTACACTGTATTTTTTATAGATAAAAAAAGAAAATAGTTTAAAGAAAGCATTATTACTTTGTATTATATTAATTAATGACAGGATCAAAACAAAGTCATAGTCACTTACAGGTCTCCCAAGAGAGCAAAAGCCGATAACAAACCTTGGCAATAACATAATCTACCTACGGAGGGCGATTACTGTGACAGTATGTTATGGTTACATTTAATGCTTACGACAACATGCAGCGATGTGTCAAGTTGTGCTATTGCCAGAGTCAGAGCTGCGCACTAGGCCCTAGCCCCATGTGAAGGGAGCCCATAGGCAGAGAGTTTCATTTACAATCGAATGCGGCAAACTTGGATAAGAATCCCGCGTGAGATTGCCTTATATACATATATCAAGCTAATTGAAATAATAACGTGCGGGCTATGGGCTGGGACGGTCTGCTGCAGAAGTATCACTCCTGCTTCCCCTTTTCACTGTCATAGTTTCACGGCCGTCGAGGAGAAAGCGAAATCGCGCCTTCCTCAGTCGTAAACTGGATGAAAAAGGAAGGATAAGACGGCCAAGCTCTTTTCTTTTGCCCTGCTTGAAGGAGCGAGGGAATCTCCTAGGGAACCTCCTGGCGCACTCGTGCCTTCCTTGTCGATGAGAACAGGCCACAGGGCCTTCGGTCACCCGCGTGCCATATATGGCCGCCCTGGCTTCCCTGATACCTGTGTCATGGGAACCCTCCATGTTTACTCTGTCGTGGTTGGGCACAGCCACCAACACTTTGTAGCATCCTTGTCGCGACCGCCTCGTGCACATTGCTTAGACCAAGCTTGTTGTCCACCCTACCATTCCCACCACCATGGGTGTGGGGTTGTGTCCGGTGCGCGAAGCGGCTCCATTCCCTTAGACCAATGTAATCCGATGTGTGAGACGAGAATAACGTGCTTGCCAGATGGGGTCACACGCCCACGCCCCTCCCCCACGGGTGCTCCAGACTGCGACACTCGTACCTGCATATCTGGCAGGCCCACCAAATCGGGTTTGCGTCCTGGATGCTCTCCCTGCAGGTGAAACAAGTCAACGAATCGCGCACTGCACGATGATGCGCACGTCGATCGCGGCGCTCCCTCCACGCCTGCAACGTCTCATCCGACTCCTTGGCACAGCCCCGGCAGAGATGCACAGGGTGCATCATATCGTTGAGGAACCGCCTGCGCCGGTCTTTACACTTACATTGTCTAATTTCGATCCACTGTGCCGCGAAGCATTTTCCGCACTGGGCGCCACAGAATTCTGCGTGGAAGGAAACATGAGTCTCGCAGAGCCGGCGGGTGGTTGAGCAGTTCTAGGGTGATGTTAGTCTTCTATTTACGGGGGAGATGGAGGGGTCTTACCCTGCATATGCGGATCCCACAACCCCAGCAATTCAAGCTAGCTCGGGGATGTGAGGGTGGATCCAGAACAATCAGTCTAGGACCGCGCTTCATGGGCTTCGATTGATTCGCAAATTCCTCCTCGCTCGGCGGGATATCGCACAGCGACTCGCGCAGCACACATGTGCCCCGCGCTGGAAACAGTGCTCTACGAAGAGGTCGACACACCAAACTCAGATTCACTACGTCGACATGATGTAAATGCCGGGCAATACCATTCACAACAGGTTCCTGCCCCAAAGCTGCTATAAGGGCCCAGCTCACCCTAGAATTCCGGTGCCTTCGAAACCGCCGGCGCGCTCCCCATACCACTTGCGCTGCGTTCGGGCTGGTCAGGAGAACAGTCGCCTTGATCGACATCCACTTCCTGAGCGCGCGCCACCGCCGTGCTTGGAGCTGAAATTCCGGCGTCCGCGCTTTACCGCTGAGATACCAGCAGCCTGCAAACCGCGCGAGGTCGACGGCAACATAGTAAGCTGTGATAACTGGGAGGAAGAAGAACCAGCGCACGAGGGGAATATGCGGGCCACCGCGCTTGTGCATGCGGTCCATGCGCATGTCGAGCGCGCCTTTTATTATAAATGTGAGAGCCGTGGGAACATAAAACAGCCTAGCCGGACAAGATCAGCATCCAACCCAATCAAGGAAATTTCGGCAAGGGAGGAGAGGAGCAACTGACAGCGCAACAGCGCGGATGTAGAAAGCCTGCAGATATACATCACATGGATCCCACCCCCACAGTTGGAATTTCGTCGTGACTTCTCGCGCACGCTGGATAAAAAGGAGTGTCTCGCCGTCAGACCCCGTTCCCCTTTCGCATTGCGCCTTCGTTAGCCCGACGTAGCTGCTCTGGATGATTCCCGCCAATAGTAGACCTGCACAGCATAGGAGGTCGAGGGAACCGAGGTAGACAAGCATGCGCCTATACGCGCATACCAACACGATTACGAGAGAAACAATGTTGAAGCCTACAAGTACGATGGCCTTGGACGATACTCATCAGCTTGTCGGCCAAGAAGCAAATACAACGCAGATAAATGAATGAGCAAGGACTCACAAACGGCCCTGTAAATCCCTCAACAAGCAGAACAGTCCCGCGGGAAAGCGAAAATGGGGGCGCGGTCAGGTAGTTGAAGTTCCACTTCACAAAGATTAACGACTCGATTCCAAATGCGCTGAGCACGATCAACATCAGAGCAGTGCATCCGCGGGTGGCCGAGACGAATAATTTGAACCAGAAGGACGGTTTCCCGAACGTGTGGGACATGCTGGGCGCCCTTGTCCTCCTTGCGTGTGTATTTGCTGCCGGGTGGTATTGGGTGAGTTTGAACGATGGTTTCTCACCCAAGCGAAGAGATTGTGCTCTCTTTATCTGTACTGGTTTCTGAGGGAGATACCTAGCAGGGCACGAGGGCACGAGATGAATACGAAGTGTACTGCCACAGGTAACACCGCGCTAGGGCTTGCAATACGAGAAATCGCCTACGATAGACCCATCCCATGGCCAATTAGAGTGAGAACCTGAGGCACGCTCGGCCACACCTCCAGGTTTTGTTCCTGACTGGGTGGCGCAGGGGTTTTTCCATGCCTCGATGTCCCAAATGGTAGCCTAGCTTCGGCCAACTTGAGGCGGTGCACTGCACTGTCCTTCATCCGGGAACAAGCCGCGAGGCACTTTTCACGTGGCAATTATTCCTTGCCAACTTATAGTGGACGTGATGAGGCTCGAATAGTCAATGTTGATTGATTGTATTTGTCGCCGGTCTGGCGTATGGCGTTTGGGTTGGATAACCGTGCCTACGCAAACATATATGAAGAACATATAGTATATGCATCCGGTCGGTCGGTGGACGAGGGGTTGACTACGCCGATTGGCTGCCACAGGAGAGGTCTGCCATATAACCACGTCGTATATCCACGCGGGTACTAGTTGCATCCATATGTTATCAGACCATTGCCTGGAGATCTTTAGAGACAGTGCCGTGTGCCATGTAGACATATCCATGGTCACCCTGGCCTGGCAACCCACCAGCAAATACCCCGCAGCGCACCTTCACAACCTGCAGGAGTGTAAAAATTACCCTGCACTTTACCAGCGGCAAGAGGAACATGAAGCCGGGATTCCTGGTGCACCCATAATTGGGTAAGCACATGATCCAGACCAAACAAATACCCGTAGCCGGCTTTCGACTAATTTTGCGTCCTTATTAGGTGTACTACTCCCAAATATCTACTCCCATGGAATAGTCGCCGCAGATCAAGTACACGCAGTTCGCCGTGGAGGGGAGGATACAGGTGTGCCTAAAAAGCGGATAGGGCCATTATAGCTGTACTCCTGAAGAATGTGTGGCACGGGTAGGTACTTGGTTGTAGTCATGATTTCTATCTTTGTATCCTGTAATTGACGGATCTGGAGACTTCGAGATCTGCGGATGATACGCCCAAGGTAGAATGGGCTCAGTTTGTAAACACGTATGTATATAGATAACCCCAGCATCCAAGTGTCAAACTCGCCCATCGAGCCGAAACCGCTCCCGTGATTTGGTTATCGGTAGGGCTGAATACCGCATCGCTATTCTTTTTGTTAGCCCTTCTCTCCTATACATACAACTAATATACAAGGATCCATACCTCTGGAAATTCAAAGAACTATGTAAGACTTGGTCGTGCCCGCAAAGTTATTAAGATTGTTGCACAGGCCTGCGATGATGGTCTGCTCGCTTCCGGAGCAATCGGGGCCATCGTAGACGGTCAGGCCAACACCATCACCCTCAGTGTCAAACGTGACGCTGAGGACATCGACACTCCACCCAGAAATGGTGTGGCATTCGTTGTTGCCAATGTCGCCTTCCTCACCCATCAGGCCGGAGCAGCTGGTGTCGTCGTAGAAAGAGACCGTCCAGGCGGAGGAGAGGGCGGGGATAAGAGGCAGGATGGAGAGGAGCTTCATTTTTGGTGATGTTGAAAACGTAAGAAACTGAGATGAGAATTGCTTTGCTTTGCTTGGCTTTTCGAATTGGGTGCTTGATGGTTGGATGGATTTGACGTATCGATGGGAGGTGGCTGGACGGCTCTTTATACTTTTGGGACTTCGGACTATCGGCATTAACTACCGTAGTCCTCCGGTCTGGGAGTTAGAGGCCTGCTTAGGCCCGTCCAGGCCCAGTTTGTAAGGCATGCTGCCCATGTCCAAGCCGTGGTGGATATGACTTGCTGTACACTTCCCCTACTGGGCCCACCGGTGTTACCGTCCGGCTACCTATATCGGCCAAGTGAGGCCTAAGAGAGACGACCCATCGTAGTATTAGGCACACGTAAGATTCGGGGACACAGAGAGGTTTTACAAGAAGCTGAGATGAAATCGGTACTGTGAGTGGATTGACTTACCAGGCTTACCATGTTGTTTGCGCTCGAGAAATTGATAGAAATTAATCACATACATAGTCCAATCTCCCAGCACACTCTACCTGAGTAGCTTTGCTCAGCAGCGCAGTATCTCGATTATTGTCTTTTGGCAGAGTACGTTGGTCATTTGCGTCTGCGGAGCGCCGTACTAACGGTGCATCCCTCAGCTCAATTTCGCCCCCACGGAGTTTCCAACGTGTATCACACACTATGGAGTATGTATCCGCCGATCTTTACTAGCTGCATTAAGGGCATTTCGCTGCACTTGTCATGGGACGGTGAAAGAAGCACGCTCCCTCACTCCACGAAGCAGGCTGATAAAAATGGTTGGGCGAGTAACCAGTCGAGCCACCGGACGTCGGAAATGAACGTCAAGGCAAATTGGTGAGTCCTCGACTGTGTTTCACTAACGTTAATAAAGCTTGTCTCGCGATAATAAGCCATCGGTGGGCCCGTATTTAGCCCTACTAGGCTTGTTATGTGAAGAGGATCGTCAGAAATAATTCATTCGCTAGTTCGTCTATAATTGCATATACGCCTGCCGCCCAGGTTTGGCTTCACAGTTGTGGGGCTGGATCAAGGAGCCCTGTACATACAGCATGTAACTAACCGGGCGGTCCGGCCACATCATTGAATTTGTAGCCCTACTCGACCAACTTGATGCGATCCCCAACAACGCGATACAGAAATAAATTCAATGAAACTAAGCTCTGCGACGATACGGACATTGGGTGGTAATATCACCTCGCATGCCATATTTAGACGCTTGGTGGAGCATATGTCTAAGCCCTACGGAGTACATAGAAGGCTTTGTAACTACTGTCACCATCACGGCTGCCCCCCACGGAATGCTTGACTGCTGGTGACCACCAACCTCAACAACCACCCTTGATAGACATGGCCCAAAAAAAATCTTAAAAAACATACAACAGTAGGGATTCGCATGTGGTCACCCACCATACTACTAACCTACCGGCGTGTGGCTTAAGTACGGCTGAGCGGACGGGAAGCCCTGTTCTCCACACCCTGTGGTCGTATGTGCTTGATTCGCGCGTGACGCACTACTCATAGCGTGCGAAGCATACTAATACTCTCACTGCCGAAGAGTGTATGCCATCGGATCCGGCCAGCCATACCCTGGCCACGCCGTTGAGAATGCAGTGTGTAGATTCAAAGAGCTAAGTCCAGTATTTGCCAACGTTTCCTGGGATGACGAGCTAGTCTACTGGGACGGGTACTGAGGTGTGAAAGACTAGTCTTGGACTACTTCATCTTGGTACCCACAGAAACTTGAAGACGGTTTGCTTAGAGGACAATAATCTGGGGGACAGATCCGGAGGGGGACCGGAACGCATTGGGTTGGGAAATCAATCCTATATTTGGATACCTGCCAGGCTTATCTGCCGAGGGAGAAGAGGTACGCACGAGCCGCCGTAAGTGTTCTCGACAGTCGATGCTTGTCAAACGGACTGATGCGTACACATTTGAGATAGTTTTTTTCAAGTCATCGATTGCAGGAATCCTATCACTCGTCATCTCAAGTAGACATCCCATGTATCTGCCCTCCACTAACCAATCAACTGCCCACTCGCCGCCCCATTATTGAGATAGAACTGATCCCCCTTGTTCGTGGTAGCAATACATTTGTACTTCCCATAGTACCCGCCTAGTTTCTGGATCTCCGTGTCAATGTTCGTGATCATCGCATGGCCATGGCAATCAGTCTGCCCCCAGAACTTCAGCTTGCACCAGGTCCACCAAAGGTGATTGTCGTCCAGTCTAGCGCCCTACGTAATGGGCTCAAGGTTCTTGCACTGCCCCGAACAGAGCCAGCCTGATTTCGGCTGGGATTCCCTGTCGCAGTCCCGGGAGTCAGCGTGGTAGGCGTCGAGCCAGACGCCTGTGTCGCGGGTTTCAAGGATGCTGGGGCATTCGAGTTCGGCTGGCGGAACACTTTCGACTTCGGGGACGGGATTCGGTAGTGCGAGCTAGAGTAATAGGGAGATGGGTCCGAGGAGGACGACTGGTTTTACCATCATTGTGGAGATCTATGTTTTGCGTTAGTACGGTGGTGCTCGAAAGACTTTGCAGTATGTGTACGAGGGCGCACTATAATCGGTTGAGGGCTCAGAAAAAGAGTATACTGTGGAGGGTATTGAAATGTGCGATTATCTTGCAGCTATGTAGGATACTGGTATCCGTAGGGACGTTCGCACTGCTTCTCAAAATATTTCCACAACTGCGGCCACAAGGCTTAGGTATATGCTTCCGCATCCAGGCGAAGAGAGTCGCGAAATTACGTGTGTATCTAATTACCGTAGAGCTTCCCATACCAGGCGACTCTCGATCACCACAGGCTAAAAGCAGGGTATAGCTTCCACCCAGAGTCAACCTCAAACCGCCCAAGACCTTGGGATCTCCTTCAGCCGTACATAACACTGCTGCGGCTTCTGCGTCGCAAGAACCACCTTCTCATACCCCGACAGCTCCGCAGGACAAGCCAAAAGCTCAAAGTTCCAGAGCACCGATACCAAACCGGCTTTGATCTCCATATACGCCAGCCGCTTCCCCGGGCACCCACGTGGGCCCAGTCCAAACGCCACCCGCGGCGCAGCGTCTAGATTAAATTGCCCGTGTAGGACCCATCGCTCCGGACGGAAGTGAGCCAAGTCTGGATCATCCCAGGAATGACTGTCTGTTGATGATGACCTCTCTGAGAGATTCTGGGCAATATCGGGAGGGCTTATTAGGACTGGATCGGGGAGAAGACACGCTACAATCGTGCCTCTCGGAACGGCGTGACCGAGGATTTCGGTGTCCACCACGGCCTGCCGATCAACACCTGTGGCAGGGTTTGCGAAGCGGAGGATTTCTTCCGTGACGGCGTCGAGGTAGGGGATATCGGTGTTGTTTATCTCTTCTATGGTGGGGCTGCGGCTTTCTTTCAGCGCAGCGGGATAGCCCTTTTCAAGGGCGTGGCGGAGTTTATTCTGGATGAATGGAAGGTCGGTGAGGTACTTGAATCCCCAGGAGAGGGTCGAGCCGGTGGTTTCGTAGGTGGCGATCATGAAGCCGGTGATCTGAGCAGGGTTAGCCCCGAGAGACGTTTATTAAAGGAAGACCATCATACCTCATCGACCATGACCGGCGAGAAATAACCAGGTCTTCTCCCCTCTTTCATTGCAAGGTCCCTCTCGTGCGCGACCATATGCTCCACCGCAGACTCAGGCGTCGTCTCTCGGCTCTGACCGAGCTTATCGACTGCTTTGGCTATTTCCCGGTTGACGGTGTCTGCCATGACCTTTCTTGCCCACTTCAGCCGTTCTCTCCGGCGCACAATCTCCCACTTCACTCGCGGCATCAGACTCCCGCGCAGCTCGCCCATCGTCCTGGTTATCTCAAGGCTCGCCTGGTAGATATCAGGGACATCCTGCACTGGGAATTCAACAGGCCGATCGGAATCCCCACCGTCTAACATTCCCTCCTCTTCACGTTTCTCTGATAGTTCTTCCCCACCACCACCAACCTCTTTCTCAAGTCCATCCTCAAACTGCCCCCCAAACGTAAACGCTGCAACCCCACTCAGCGCAAGCAAATACAAATCCCTCTGCACACTCCACGGCCTCCCTTTCGCAACCCTACTCTTCCGTTTCCACCCCTCCACCAACTTCTCCGCTCTCTCCCCAATATCCGGCGCCAGCACCCCAAACAAAAACCCCTTCCCCATCGCACCAAGCAACAACCGCCTCTGCGCCTTCCACGTGCCATCCGTGCGCAGGTGGATATGGTTCCGCGGGATGAAGCCCAGCAGCATATTCCCAATGCTCGGGGACCGATCGAACTCGCGGGTCCGGCGGACGAAGACGTCGTAGGCGGTTGCGTATTCGCCGAGGACTATTACGGTTGGTTTAACGCTGCTGATGCTGGGAAGGAGGGAGAGGAAGCGGGGACGTGGGAAGATTTGGATCACTGGGCTGCCGAGCCGGCGCATTAGGCTTGTGGTGTAGGTTGTGAACGTGTTTGTGGGGTTCTTGGAGAGGTGGGTGAGCAGCGCGGGGATGTCGCCGAGGAGGCTGCGTGCGGAGGCAGGGTTGTAGGGGATTCCGGGGAGTGGGTTGGGGAGGCAGAGGAGGTATATGAGATAGAATGTTGGAACTGCCGCGAGGGCGATGGTGAGAAGCGTGATGGCTTCCATGCTTGTTGTGGTGGTTCGTAGCGATGAGCAGGGTGTGGGCCTCACTAGCACTGTATCTGGGGGATGTAGGGGTATTTGGGCTTTTTTCCAGCTTTACCGCTTCATCTTTTGCCCCTCTTGCTTGCTTGCTTTTCCGTTCCCCTGCTTTATGCGTAGTCAGCGTCACCGCATCTGCCTGCACGTTGGGCTGTTCGTGTCACCTCCCCTCCCCTCCCCTCCCCGCCGCCACCCTGGCTGGTGACCGATAGCAGCCGGCGGTACTTGAGCATCCGATGCGAGAAATTGAGATCAATATTTGTAGGCTGCTAACAACGAAGTTTACAGTGTAAGAGTGGAATCTCTCGTCATACCACGCCCAGCTACCCAAGGATCCTGTTTACTATTCAGATGTACTCTCAATCAATCCAATTATTACTACGGTCGATGAGTGGGGGGTTAACAGGACAGTGTCTTCTTTTTCAGTATTCAATATAAGCAGATATGTACAATCTCATTCCTCCCAGCCTGTTCAGCAAAGGATAAGCCAGTAATAAAAATCTCACCATTTTGAGATTTTTACGTCTCCTCCTCACGCCCCCGAGGCTCAAAAATCAACTGCAGCCGCCCCAGCTTGGACGTGAACCTATCACTCCAGTCCAAAAAGACATGATCTCCGCTCTGTCCAGGTGGGAAGCGCATATGATATCGTCCGACGACATGTGCGGTGACAAGCAACATATCGTTCAGCGCCAGCGCGCGGCCGAGGCAGCTGTGTGAGCCTAGCAGTGGTTGAGTCGTGTTAGCTATGGTTACGATGATGGATAGGATCGTAAAATAGTTGAGAAGGAACAAGTAAAGGCAAGTCCTACCACCCCCGAAGGGCGCAAATCCAGCTCGATCGAGTATCATTTCAGGTCTTGTTGTCCAGCGCTCGGGAATGAATTCATTCGGTCGCTCGAAACAAATCTCGGCTGTTTGTTTGCTTATCAGTAACTCAAGACAGTGTGATTCTATAATATATAGAAGGGGAGAATCACACGTACAGCGCCCGATGGCATATTTTGGAGCCACGACCGTCGTCTGAGGAGGAATATATACTCCTGCAATGGTTATGCCCTCGTCCCGTGGCGTCTTCCGATTTCCACCGGTCGGCAGACTGGGATATAACCGGAGGGCCTCGTATACGACTGCTTTCAAATGGGGGCATTGGAGTACATCGTTTTCGGCGTGTTGAATAATTTCACGGTAGATGGCCTCTGCTTGCGAAGGGTTCTTGGCCAGTTCATAGAAGAGACCGATCAGCACGCCCGCTGTGGGTTCGCTACCAGCCACGAAAGCGAGCAGACTGTCGCCAGCAAGCCAGGATTCGTGCATCGGATTCTCCCGGATGTCTTCTAAGAGATAATGTGCGAGAGACGGAGGCTTGGATGTCTCCGTGGCGGGCTGTATCGTGCGTTAGTGAAGTATATATTTCTAGTCGGTATTGCATACTTTTGCCTCCTTTAGCTGGCCCCCGCACCACTCCATCATGGTAAACCAGTCATGAATAACCCAGACGCGAGGCCCCAGCCGAAAGGCGAGCTGGACGAGCCACGGTGTAGGACTCAACGGTCCAAGAATCGAGAGCGCCCTTTGTAGGAGTACGATGATGTAATGCCACCGCTGCTCCAAAAGCATGTTGAATGAGTGCCCAAGGACATATGTGGCCATGCGATCAAAGCTAAACCAGTAGACAAAGTCGGAAACTTCTGAGACTCGGCCTACCCTGATGTCGGCCTGGATACAGTTGTCAAGCTGTTTTATGAGGGAAAGGGTCTGATCCTTTCCATCGCGAAGGGCTACTACCCTTAGTACGCCGCAACAGCTACAAGCGATATGGGAGGAGTACCAACCCTTTGAGGTAAAACCTTGCTTCCATACCCGACGTCGTATCGTATGTATGTCTTTCGTTCGCGAGGTCACGAGAGACTTTGTGAATGGATATAGCAAATCATACCATTCCGCTTTGCCACACTTGCTGCTGGGACCATCGACGGCAGAGAACACATGGGGATGGAAGACTGTTATCTCGCTGGGCCCTGTCCGCACAAATTCTCCGTATTGTTGTCGTAGATCGGCGAGAAAGAAATGGTTCTGAGATGTCCGTGATTTCCAGAGATGCCATAGTTTAGTGGTCCGCGCCCAGAACGGCCCAGGAAAGGAGTGCAACCGGTGGAAGAATGCTCGATAGATGGCGATACTGAAGAATAGCGTAACAAGGTAGCCAGAGATGAGTGATAGGGCCAATCCGGGAAGTAAGCCCAAGCAGGAGAAGAAAGCAACCGAGTGCGATACAACAATAACCGGCGCTTTGGAATGCCATTCACCATGAATGAATACTCCATGGTGCATCACAAGTCCCATAACGCCCCCCGCGTACAGCGCAGATAAGGCGTCCATTTCGAAGTGTGTAGAGTCCCGAACCCGGGCGCCTATGACGGGGTTTCTGCTGTAGGTATATAAACAAGGTCGCTGCCTCTGTCTTCTGCCAAATGCTCCAACAATTTCATCGTTTGCGTCAACCTCGAGAGTGCACAATGCCAACTCAGCCTCATATCCGCCTGGCCGATCTCCCATCGCTGATCTGGGCCTTTACCGAAAGCGACTTTTCCACATTTGTGCTGCCGAATACTGGATTCGGTCTTCTCGCAGCGCTTGTGGCACCCACCCTGACCGACTGTGCCGAGGAGCCGAGAGCTCTGGCCCTCCTGCTTGAGGCTACCCCGCGCATCCTCCTCTTCAATTGGGGCAACCTTCTCGTATTCGACCTGGCAAACCAGCGTCTTCCAGAGTCCGTGATGGAAGATTCTGTGAATAAGCCATGGCGACCGCTGCCACGAGGTCAGATCAGCCCGGCACAGACGAGACAATTGCTTCTGGCCGCTGTGGTTGCTGTATGGACTGTCAGCTCGCTGCTAGGGGTGGGGGCTGAATGTGCACTAATTTTAGTCCTTACTTGGATGTACAACGACCTGCATGGCGGCGACGAGCTGTGCCGTGATTTGATCATTGCGCTGGCGTACGACCTCTACCTTGTCAGCTCGCTACGAATTGCTCTGGCGACGACCGGCACTTGCAACAATGTAAGCTTTCTGAAACGTGGATACGAGTGGCGAGGGATGATTGTGGGGGTAATTGCGACGACGATGCAGATCCAGGACCTGAGGGATCAGGCTGGTGACCGGCGAAGAGGGCGGAAGACATGGCCGCTTGTGGTCGGGGACTTGTCGCGCAGGTGGATTGCAGGGTGTGTGGTGTGCTGGAGCGTGGTGTGTGTGCGGTTCTGGCAGGTGCCGGTGGTGGTTGCGGCTGCTGTGGTGGGGCTGGGGACGTGGATAGGCGTGTGTGTCTTACGCAGAAAGGGAGATGTCGCCGCTTGGAAGGTGTGGTGTTTGTGGCAGCTGGTGCTGTATTCTCTGCCTGTTTGCAGTCTGCTCTGATTGGCTGGGTCGCATGTTCTTTGTTTGTGGAGGCTGCAGTCAGCGTAACACAGGGAGTGTCCCCCCCCAATTCCGACTGAATTTCCTCAATTTCCTGCAAAAAGTACATAAACGATCGCAATCTTCCTCTTTCGTCCGAAATCACCCATCTCTGACCTCGCACAATGGCCCGCCGCTTCCAGATTGCGCTGCTGGTCTCCTTTGCGATCCTGCCTCTGGCCTATTTCCTGGCTCGAAACCGCGTCTCAACGAGGTGTCGCTGCTTCCCCGACGACCCCTGCTGGCCCTCGCCTGACCAGTGGAACGGGCTCAATGCATCGCTCTCTGGGAGCTTGATCTCGACCGATCCCATTGGCAGCGTCTGTCACACACACACCCCCTTCGCGCCGTACAGCAGCTCGAAATGCGCCGACCTCCGCGCCCACTGGTCGATCCCAGCAACCCACTACGAGGACCCCTCGTCGCCGATGGCAGCCTGGTGGGCCAATTTTTCGTGCTCTCCGTTCCTCCCTGCAAGGAGTCAATGCACGATCGGGCCTCTTGCCCATTACACCGTCAATGTGACCTCAGCTGCAGACGTGCAGAAAGTCATTCAATTTACCAACAAACACAACATTCGCCTTGCGATCCGCAACACGGGCCATGACTACCTTGGGAAATCAACTGCGCCGGGCGCCGTCGCTCTCTGGACGCACCATCTCAAATTCACCGAGTACCAGCCGCAGTATAGCTCCTCCTGGTACACCGGCCCCGCCCTGCGGATCGGTGCAGGCGTCCAAGGCTCGGAAGCTCAGGATGCCGCGCACAGGGCAGGAAGCGGCCATGTCATTATGGCTCCTCACTCTCCAGACGTTGGCATTGCCGGCGGATACACACAGGGTGGTGGCCATGGGCCATTGTCATCGCGGTACGGTCTGGCAGCTGACCAGGTTCTGGAGTGGGAGGTCGTTACAGCCGGAGGGGAGCTCCTTACTGCATCCCCGGTGCAGAATGCAGATCTGTACTGGGCGCTGTGTGGTGGTGGCGGAGGGGCCTATGCTGCCGTTATCAGTATGACTGTGCGAATGTATCCGGAGGAGCAGACGGCCGCTGCGTCGCTAATGTTCTCGTTCAATGCTGCGGATCCTCGTTCATGGGAGACTGTCAAAACTTTCCTTGTTGACACCCGTCCGCTGATTGATCGCGGCGGCAGTGCGCTCTGGGTCCTGTATCCTGGTGCGACCGTTGCAGATCCGGTGATGTTTATCGCCAGCCCACTGACTTTGCCGGGGGGCCTGAAGGAGGACCTCGAAGCATATCTAGCCTCGACCTTGGAATTGCTCGATCAAGACGGGATTGCATACAGTACGTATTCCCGAATTAATCTCAAGCTGTTCCACAGCCTTGCCGGATGAGGGAATAACTAACGAGACAGACCTCGAAAGCAATTCCTTCCCCAGCTACCATGCATCCACCGCAGCAACCGCCGTAAACGTCACCGAATTCAACGTCGGCGGCATGCTGGTCCCCCGCTCTACCCTCAAATCAAATCTAGACGGCTTCCTCTCCGTGATGCAATCACTTCTGCAGCACAGTCCAGCGATTTCCGGCTTCTCAATTGATGTGTCCCGGGCGGTCGTCGGCCCTGTAGCGGGCAACGCAGTAAATCCGGCCTGGCGAAATGCCGGCCTCTCTTTGGTCATTGGGCTGTAAGGAGTCGACACTCCCCTTTCTTTCTTTCTTTCTTTCTTTCATATGCATGCACATATGCTGACTGAATATGCGTCTCAGTCCCTTTAATTACACCAACCGCCAGGCCAACATCGATAGGCAACAGCTTATGACAAATGTGCTGATCCCGCAAGTTGCGGCCCTCACCCAGAGGGATGGAGAACGACTGGGTGCATACCTGAACGAGGCGGACTCGAATCAACCGGACTGGCAGACTGTCTTCTACGGCGACAACTATGAGCGATTGCTGCAGATCAAGGACAAGTATGACCCGGGCCAGATCTTTTACGGGCGGACAGCCGTCGGGAGTGAGCGATGGGTGCAACGGGAGGATGGAAGGCTGTGTCGGGCATGATCTGCGAGACTGCTGTAACATCTACCTAGAGGGGGACGCTATGGTCTGCTTTCCCGTACTAGAACAGCTGTGCTACAATGCCTGCCTTAGAAATCGTGTTTTGACTCCGTGGTTCGAACAACAGTCGTATGAATAGCGGCATTCGCGATCACTATCTTGGGTGAGAGAGGTATACCAAAACGCAATTTTTCAAGCAACATAAATATCAGTCCGAATATTGATCGCGTTCCCATTTCCCGTATTCGACGTCGACCTCTCATTCTGCCTCACCAACCCCAGCTCACTATCCCCGCCACCAACCCTCGCCCCACCCCCAACATCCCTCAACGGCACCGCATCCTCCTCCCGCTCCGCGCCACGCTCGGGATCCTCATCCTCATGCTCCCGCTCATACCTACTCTCATCAAGGGTACTCAGCCCAGTCTCCCCACTGAAAACCCCAACCCGCGGCTCCTTGCCCAAACTACTCCCGGAGCGATCCCCCACCAAGCCCGCCACTTTCCTGCGCATAAACGAATTCATCTTCCCCGAGGAAGAGCCAGATCCATCGGCGCCACCGCCACCAAAGCTGCGTCCGGAATCCGCGAAGAAGAGCGGGCCGCATGTTGGCAGTGCGGCGCAGATCATGCCGACGTTGACCTCGAGGACGGAGAAGAGGCCGATGCGGGCGATTTCGTGCGTGACGTCGGCGCGGTTTTGGTTTACGACGATTATCAATCGGGTTAGGTTCATTGCGCAGATACTAGATACACATAGATTTAGCATTAGTATGGAGATATGGAGAAAGGTGGAGAAGAAGATGATGATGGGTGTCTAACTCACCACAACCCCAGGCTAAAAATCCCACTCAGCATGACCTTCCTCTTCCGGCTCATCTTCAAGCTCCAGAGCACCGGCATCGGGAGGAGGACGACGAAGAAGTCGAGGAGCATGTTCACAATGGCCGTCGAGAGCTGGAATTTCGGGCTGTCGCCGCAGTGCCCGCCTTCGATTGTATGGTCCCAGTTGTACGCGAACGGCTGGCAGAAGAGGGTGCCCAACAGGATGCCAGACAGCGCGAGCATGGCGCTCAATGTGGCGACCACGTAGGCGAGGATGCGGAAGAGGAGCTGCGATTTGAAGAGTTGGAGGTATAGAGAGAGCAGGGAGAGTTTGACGAGGGTTGTCGCGAAGGACCAGATGAAGGTGCTGGCGGCAATGATCTAGATTTTCGAGGCACGGGGTTAGTTTGGTGTGCTTTGTTTCGATGTTTGTCTGCTCTGCTAGAATGAGTAAGCACATACCTTCAGCGCCCTCGTCAGTCGATCCGGATACAAGCGAGTCGCATCCTCCAGATGCATGCCGATGACATTCGGGTAGATCCCGTAGAGGAACTGCGCCGAGTATCCTACGGACATAACATAGGCCGCAAAATAAATGTAGTCGTGGGTCATGAAGCGGCGCCGGCGGATGAATTTAGCCCAGAGGCGCAGGGCAAGAGTGATTGTGACGAGGACCATCGAGATCACCGTCACGATGAACGCTGCTCGGCCTGGTTGTGTGGAGAGGCCGCCGTGGGGGAACTCGGACGCCATCTTGCATTGTGAGGAACAGTAACTCTGTCGAGGGCTAATCTGCAGTCTACCGAGGAACGGTTGGAGCGAGCGGGAGGGCTTTAGTGAGCGGTGGATATGCGATCCCCCATAGCATCTTTTTATTTGATTATTCCTGTCGTGCAGTGCAGTTGTGAGCACTGCCGAGAATGCGCTGTGGTGTGTAACTCGAGCATCGCAGCCTCATCAGCCCCAGCGCGGACTTTCCTGGCGGTTTCCGAGTGCCTCCCATTGGATACATGCCGAATGATCGGCTGTCGCGTGCTGCATGTCAGATTTGCGTTCAGGGATAAAGGTGGAGAGAGTCTTTCTGTAAGGTCTGAGTCTACCGTTTCTTTGCCTCCGGTCAGCCGCTGCGATTGTGGTGATCAGCTATAAATTATCCCCCCGAGGATAACCATATCGTCCTGCTTTCTCTTATTCCCCTCATTTTACATTCAGTACTCTGCTCCTAACTTTCCAGTGCACCATCTACCTGCTTAGTACACATTCCATTGCACTTGATCATCTCCACAATGCAGCCCCCATTCCCCTCGCTGACCGCAACCTGGCACAATGAATCCTACCCTGCCATCTCGCCAACACGACCTGAGCTCAGCGCTGCAGGCAAAACGGTTATCATAGCCGGAGCTGTAAGACATCTCCCGTCCGTCCCTTCCAACCCACCATATTTCTTGCGTCTTCATTGCTTCCCTGCCGTACGGCTGAAGAAGAAGAGAGAGCAAAAAAAGAAAATAAAGGAAAGCTCATCTCACGCTCCGAGACATTCTAGGGTAGTGGAATCGGGCGCGCAACCGCGCAGGTGTTCGACCGCGCCGGCGCGGCAAGGATCGTCCTGCTCGGACGTGACACAGCCAAGCTCGAGGAGACGCAGAGCAGCCTATCAGCGTCACGCACACGCAGCGAAGTGCATTCGGTCAGTGTAACCGACGAGGAGGCTATGGTGCGCACCGCTGCGCAGGTTGGGTGTTGGGATGTGCTGGTTCTCTCGACGGGGTTCATGTCGCGCCCTTCGGAGGTGAGGGAGGCCGATCTCACTGAGTGGTGGGGAGCTTTTGAGGTTCGTTTCTCTCGTTTCCCTTGCTTTTTCCCCCTTCATTCCTTCTGCCTGCTTGCTTGCTTGCTGCTCCTTGCTGTTGCTGGCCAATTAGATGTCCACTACTGACGCCACGTATCCATAGACGAACGTCAAGGGCTCCCTGATCGCCGCCAAAGTATTCCTCCCAACGGCCAACCCCGCGCACGCGTCGATCATCGGGCTGACCTCTGGCGTCGTCTTCCCTCCAACGATCCAACCGGGTCTGTCAGCTTACGTGGCGTCGAAGCTTGCTCTCGTCAAGGTTATCGAGTACATCGCGGCGGAGAATCCGCATGTGTTTGCGGCCGCGCTCAACCCGGGTATGGTCAAGACGGCCATGTTTGATAAACTGGGTGATACAACCGGGGTTCCGTTTGATAATGGTTAGTTACCCCCCGCTTCGATATCTCAGATAGATCGTTGTACTTACTGAACTTTGTGTAGTCGATCTCCCGGCGGGTTTCATCCTCTGGTTAGCAAGCAACGAGGCGTCATTCTTGAACGGTCGGTTTGTGTACGCGAACTGGGATGTCACTGAGCTCAAGGATAGAGCGGAGGAGATTAAGGCCGGGATCTCGCTTACGTCTGGTATCAACGGCTGGCCTTTTGCACCGGCTTAGTTGGGCCTGTCGAGCCTTTCTTTTCTTTCTCGCTGGCCGCACCATTACCGTAGCTAAGAGTAAATCTTGAACGGCTCGCTGACCTCCTTGAGCTACCTTGTGCCGTCCGTACGACAAGAAGTAGATCATAGTCGCGTAAACATCCCTCTTTAGGAGCTTGCGGTATGAGGCTGAGAGCCCTATCTCCTGTCGGGCTGGACGCCTAACGGTGTGTCCGGATGCACAGCAGCTGCATCTGGGGCCAGGCACCGTGGACGCAATCTCAATGGCCTCAACTGATCTGTCATTCTTGCTTGCTTGCTTGTTTTTCTGATCTGCAACGGCTTCAGGCGACCGGTCGCTCTTTCTGTACTTCAAGTCCGGAGAACACGTTGTCTCTGAAAGACATTCGCAATAACTCCCCCATTGTGCTCAAAGCTGAATGCGCGGGTTGTCGCTCAGCGGTAGGAGACCATGCTTGTCCACCTCTTAATCCTGGTCCTTTGTTCTCTCGTCTTTTCGAAACCGACACAGCGCCAACAAAATGACTTCCCACTCTGCTACTTCCTCCCCGGGGCCCCTTCCTACCCAACAACGCAGCAATGGGCCGCGCTGAACACCTCTCTAGACGGAAACCTCATTTCAACAAAACCGCTCGCCTCTCTCTGCCACAACATTTCACCAGGAACCTACAACGCAACGGCCTGCACAGCCCTCCGACAAGCATGGCCCCTCCCGCAAACCCACTACACCGACTCCGCCTCGATAATGGCCAACTTCTTCACCAACAACGCGTGCAATCCATTCTCGCCGCCAGGCAATAAGTGCGATAGCGCGGGATTCGTCGCGTATTCGGCGCGCGTGCGCGGAGTGCAGGATATACGCGAGACGATTGCGTTCGCGACAGCACATACTGTCCGTCTTACGATCCGGAATACGGGGCATGATTATCTGGGTAAATCGAATGCGCCGGGAGGGCTGGCGATCTGGACGCATTTTCTTAAGAGGATTGAGGTTATCCATGACTACCGATCTCCGAGCGGGGAGCCAAGAAAGGAGGCATCTAGGTATACCGGCCCGGCGATGAAACTCGGCGCCGGCGTGCAGGGCTTCGAAGCGCGCAAGGCCGCTTCGGCCGCAGGCTACATCCTCGCGACGGGGAACTGCGACACGATCGGCATCGCGGGTGGGTACATGCAGGGCGGCGGACATGGGCAGTTGACGTCGCGGTTCGGGCTTGCGGCGGACCAGGTGCTCGCGTGGGAGGTTGTGCTGGCATCCGGGGAGGTCGTCGTTGCGACGCCTGATCACCCGGAGTATGGCGATCTGTATTGGGCGCTGAGTGGAGGTGGGGGAGGCGTGTTTGGGGTTGTGGTTAGCGTCACGGTTAGGGTTTATAGGGAGGTGAGGACTGTTGCGGGGGCGTTGAGCTTTTCTACGTCCCGTTCCGGTAATGAGATAGTCTTTCGTCGGGCTGTGGACACTTTTATAGCGCAGCTAGGAGCATTGTTGGATGCTCGGGGTGTGGGTGCTTGGTTTCTCACGGGGAATTCGTTCAGCTTGAGCCCGGTCAGTATACTTGGTGGGAGCAGTCAGGACCTTCATATGGTACTGGATCCTGTGGTCGATGTCTTGGAAGAGGGAAATCTGTCATACTGTATGTTGGTGCCCTTGTTCCTAATCAGAGCATATATACATGCGTCCCCCGCAGCACCATATATCATTGCCACGGCTAACCTATCCGCAGCATATGAGGTCAAAGAGTTTCCAACATACTACGACAGTTACGAAGCGCTGACCCCGGAGTATAATGTGACCGACCTTCACGGAGGAAACATACTCATTCCACGCTCTGTACTTGATACCAACCTGGACGGTCTTACATCGCGGATATGGGAGATCCTAGACAGCGGCAATGAAACCGCGATCTCCGGTATTTCGGTCAATGCCTCACTACACGAAACCAGCCGCCTCGCTGAGAATTCTGTAAACCCGGCCTGGCGCGATGCGGCGATCAGCGCTGTTGTTGTGCTGTACGTCCCGTTCTCTATCCCCTGCTTTTATCTCTCTAGAAAACCACACCACGGCCTGACAGAAATGTATATCTCAGACCCTTCACTTATACAGACTGGCCACTTAACCTTGAACGCCGAAGACTGATAACGCAGACCCTCTTACCGACACTTGAAGGGCTTACCCCATCTGGCGAGGGCGGGGCCTACCTGAACGAAGCCGATCCGAATCAGCCGAACTGGCAACAAGCCTTCTATGGCGATAACTATGACAGGTTGCTTGAGATTAAGAGGAAATACGATCCGGATGGTATATTCTATGCGTTGACTGGGGTCGGGAGCGAAGACTGGGCGCATGAAGACGATGGGAGATTGTGTCGGTCGGATTCATATCTCAGTCGCGGTAACTGATTCTCAATGGTACACATGTCCTAAACATCATGAAGTAACCGGTATATGAATCGATATTGCAGTCTAGAGCTCAGTGGAGATTGTATGAATCATGTCAATCCTCAATAATGAAATGCGAGAATATACGATCATACACGGTACTTGGACAAGTTATCTGCATGAGTTCGCAGAACAATGTTAACCATACCGACACTACAGCAGAGATACATAATACCCACTCCATAGGCTCACCAGAAAGAGGCATTGGACCATAACCCTGAACGACACGTGTCTCTCGATCGACTTGTGGACTCCATTCATCTACAACATCATCGAGGTTGATGAAGAGGAAACAAACACGAGAACGGGGAGACGCAAGCCCGCGGCGCAAGAGCGAGAGACCCGGTCGGGACAAGGACCGATAGGGTTGATATGATTGGCTTTTCTCACCACACAAGACCCGCTTTTGTCGCTCAGCACTGCAATTTTAGTCCGCCAGAGAGACCGTCTCCTCGGTCGTGATATATCTGCCTAGATGATTGGCTTTTGGCGATGAGGTAGCCCCGCCATATTTACAAACTTGTAAAGCGGGGCAACACTGCAATTTTAGTATTTGAAGGCGGATGGACTGCCATATCTTGCAAGACTTAGCCACGACTAGAAGCATAGTAATACGTACTCGTGAGCTTGTCAGGCCCAGCTATATTAGTTCATCTGAACAAACATGATAGGGTAAGATAGGCTATTTTCAGCTCCCACGCTGCCTGTTGGATCATGATGCAAACCATACTTCGCTGAGATGCCAGGTAACCTCTCACACGTTTCAATAGTAATGTCTTTTTGGCCTTATAATTTTCTGCTCTGCTATATTACTGCTCATCCAGATAGTGCCAGTTGATTGGCTCTCGTTGCCCCAAGGACGTTCCCCGCATTATTGTGCGCTGTCCGTACTATAAGTTTCTAGCCTTGGTTTCCTTTATGGGTCACATATGTAACGAGGATTAATCTGACCGCTAGTTCAACGGGATCAACTCGCCGAGATACTATAGGCAACTCTCGAGATAAGCATAAGGGAATCACCTGTGGCCCATGCTACTAGCATAACCCGGGGAAGCTCAGGATAATAGCGCACTTTGCTGTGGCGTAACTGGAGTACATAAGCCTGGGGTTAATTAGGATAGTTATGTGCAACGTGAGAGACATCTGGTTGTCCTGTAAGTAACTGAGTCTCTAACTTACTCTTCTTTCAGTGGGGCGGGGGCTTAGTACAACGAAAACGACTTAATCTACACGGAGCCGCCAATCAGAGAGCAACAGCGGCTCCGTCCGCCCAGGCCCCGGCAACGTCTTGGCCAATGGATCCGGGGAGGGGGGGTTGATCCCCTCGGGAAGGTCGCCCCATATGGTGCCCGAGAATATGGTCCACGGAGCTCAGCTGAAGATATTCGATCTCAGGGACCCATAATAAGCGCTTCCTCAGGATCCACATATTGCCGAGATCACGAATGACATTGGACCCTGCAGGTAGAAAGAAAGAACAGGTCTACCTGGTACGACAGGGTGGAACGCTTCCTTTCATTCCATACTCTGTGATACTGACTGCGAAGACGCTGAGGGCAAAGGTGGACATGGGGGAAACCATAAATAGGTGCAATGCCCCATCCCTCTTCCATCGTCATACCACACATAAATCAGCGATTCACCCGCGCTGTCCATAAACCATCCATTCACACAAAGAAATCATGACCGCAGACAGCGTGCGTGTTGCAGTTACACAAGCGGAGCCTGCGTGGTTGGACCTCGCAGCTGGCGTAACCAAGACCTGCGAATTAATCTCAGAGGCCGCAAAGAACAATGCGCAGCTGATCGCCTTTCCTGAATGCTGGATCCCAGGCTATCCATGCTGGATTTGGTGAGTTCTCCTTGCCCAGGCACAAACAAGTATACCAGCGAGAAAGCAAAAGCTTTCTAACTTCGGATATAAAATCCTGCACGCACAGGGCACGACTCCTCGATGTCGAACTAAACGTCGCCTACGTCAAGAACTCCCTGCGCCTAGATTCGCCCGAGATGACGCAAATCCGCGACTGCGCCCGGGACAACGCGATCGCCGTCTCACTCGGATTCTCCGAGAAAGAAAACCACTCCGTGTACATTGCACAGGTACTGATCGGCCCCGAGGGCGAGATCAAGTTCCACCGGCGCAAGATGAAGCCGACGCACATGGAGCGGACGGTGTTTGGCGACGCCTCCGGTGAATGCCTCGCGAGCGTTGCGGATTTGGCCTTTGCGCGCGTGGGATCACTCTCGTGTTGGGAACATATCCAGCCGCTGTTGAAGTATCATACGCTCTCGCAGCAAGAAGATATCCATGTTGCGGCATGGCCATGCCCGTTGCCACACACGGGGGGCCAGGATTTGTGGTCCATGTCAGCAGAGGGTATGTTATGTTTTTTTTTTTGTCGGTTTCGACCACCAGCGGAAAAATTGTTACTGATCTCCGGCAGGTTGCCAGGGGCTGTCTCAGACATACGCGATCGAGTCCCAGAGCTTCGTCCTCCACTGCACCGCCATCCTCGGAGAGAGGGGCGTGGAGAAAATGAAGACATCATCTTCGCCCATGTCTTCGCCTGGTGGCGGCGGTTCTGCGATCTTCGGCCCCGACGGACGACGGCTGACGGAGCCCGTGGAGAGCACCACAGAGAAGATAATCTATGCGGATCTGCCCATGGACCTGATTGTCGCGGTCAAGCTGTTTGCCGATCCGACGGGTCATTATAGCCGACCCGATCTCATGTCCCTCAACGTCTGCACCAGGGTGAGGAAGATGGTTCACAAGGATGAGGAGACAGAGCCAGTGCATACAGTCGGTGATGATATGAGTGACGCAAAATGACTCTTAGTCGGGAACTGAGTTTGTGGATTTTACGTATGTGTGCTTGGTGGTTTGTGGCGATGGTGTTATGATTCCTTTCTGAATGTATCTCTCTCTCTGCTAGGTTTGTTCATAGCCCGGAATGTTCTTGTTTTCGTCAAACATCATGGGATGGGTGAAATTCGGCATAATCTGACTATCGTCGGCTGTTCGACCCGCCCCCTTCTCCCCCTGGTAGGATTTGCTTTTGTAACTCCGAGGTTTCCAAGCTCACAATTCAAGATTCATTTTACATTGGTTCTGACGCCTAGTTTCGGGATCCGTACATTCCCACAAACACACACCCACACACACACACACACACACATATCTCAGAATGTGTTATGTGTGCCGGGAAAATTAGTCGTGGTGGACAGTATCCCAAGCCCTGACGTTTATACGCGTGTCAAGGGGAGGCCAAGATTTAAATCTTGCGGGGTCTCGATCGTCATATGCTTTCAGAAGATGGTCTGACATAATTGAAGCGAGCGGATCCAACCCTGCTAGTCTTGTTAGCCTAGTTTCTCGCGTGAATCATGCAAGAATACCGACTAGACAGTGACCACAGTTATCTGACTCTAGGGCTTGTCAGGGGTCTGTCCATGGCCGTAAGCATTCCGCGGTGATGTCGTCAAAGAGAAAAGCCATTAAATTTCAATTTATTAGAGACTATAAAGCAGCATTTCGGCGCAGCAGCCCTGCGAATCTTAGTAGAAAAGGGAAATGTGAGGAAGTGGCCATATGAGGTGACAGTTTGAACGTAAGGGAGATCCAGTCAGTGTTCAGTCTTTGAGCATAATCAATCAAGCAACTTTCTCTTCCCTAGTTCTTCGTGTGTCCAATCCCACAGTCTCTGCGCAAGGTCCATATCCCGCGAAACCTTACTGGACTGTTTCCTCTTCTGGCCGGGGACAAAGTACTCCCCACTATCAGTTTCCTTGAAATCCGGCGATGCAACCGCCCAGAGAGAGTTGTACGCCCCCTCCCTCGCATGAGAGTACGCGCCAAACGTTTTGAGAATAGTAT
Organism: Penicillium sp. S1316; assembly: GCA_023627405.1. Taxonomy (NCBI): domain Eukaryota; kingdom Fungi; phylum Ascomycota; class Eurotiomycetes; order Eurotiales; family Aspergillaceae; genus Penicillium; species Penicillium sp. S1316. The sequence goes on from JAMAHF010000020.1 coordinate 444,318, forward strand.
GGATAAACTTGGGATACGCCGTCTGCTTGTTGAGGTTGGTATCGAGATGACCCGGATGGACGGCCGCCGTCCAGAAGGGCCCCCGACCTGACTCCGTGCCTGTCCCAGTCCCCGCCTCGGAGCCCTTGCGCCCGAATAGCTTGTCAAGCTGCTTCGCATGCAAAATGTTCGCAACCTTGCTCATTCCGTAGCGCGAAAAAGGGCTACCCTTTTCCTGCTTCAGGTCGTCAAAGTCGACCCCGATTTTCGGGGCAAAGCTGTGTCCGTCACTTGTCACGTTGACGATCCGGACGCTCCCCAAAGTCAGTGCGCTTCCATCCTCGCCGCCGGCTCTGATCGTCTCCGAGAGCGTGTCGAGCAGATGCCAGGTGAGCAGCCAATGCGCAAGATAATTCGTCTGCCACTGCGCCTCGAAGCCGTCCGCGTCACTGACGGCAAAGGGCGTCGCCATGATGCCCGCATTATTCACGAGACCGTGCAGTTTCAACTCCTTAGATTTAAACTGCTTCGCTGCGGCGACGATAGACTGCAGGTCCATGTGGTCCAGCTGGAGGAACTGAACATCTGCGTCGGGGAAGTCGGCGCGGATTTTGGCAATTGCGGTGTTGGCTTTATCATGCGAGCGCGCGCCCATGTATACCCGGGCGCCGTGCTTCGCGAGCTGCTCGACCGTGTGGAACCCGACGCCTGTGTTGCCGCCGGTCACGAGAAACACTTTCCCCGTGAGGGAGGGGATGGCGAAGGGGAGCGAGGGTGATGACATCTTGTGCTGTGGATACGGCAGCCGGCGGATACACAAGTAGACATGAGACAGGTGCAGATGGGAGGGAGCAGGAGACCATTTTGTCGATATGGCCGAGGGATAGGCAGTTACTCGCAGACGCAAGAGAGGTAAGCAGGGACAGGAATCTATCTCCGAAAGCGATCGCGCTATCGCCGTTCACCACCAAAAAAGTGGGGGAGCCAAGAGTCAGCATCTCCGAGTCTTACATACCTTAAAGTTGCTGTTCTGGCAATACACCGTATCGACCGCACTTTCTTTGTTCATCGAATCGGATTACCGTACAGTACAGTCAGCGATCGCCTCGATCCGGCCGCCGAAAGAAAGCCCAGACCATCGTTTGGCCATCGGTTTTCGGGTCAATCAAGCCGAGGGGGTAGTTAAGCAGCCTCATTCACGGAGCCGCCCAGTGAAAACAGGAGCTCGGGCTCTTTGCTGCGCGTCGATTAGGCATACGATTCCTCGTATGTTGCGGACATCGCCTGGGACTCTCCCCACGGGCCGTCAAATTCCCCACTGGAGCAGAGCGCATCAACCCCGCTGTTATTGTCGGCCTCTCCAACGATAGATGAGATCACTACCTCATGTACTGAGCTATGTGCATGATACCTTAGGCCGCATGCAGTGACCACGTTAAGTTACTTATCCCTTGAATAACATGTACTAATGATATTTTGAGAAGGGTACAGGCACTAAACCGGCGGAATTTCTTTTTATGTATTATTCAAGGAGAGTCGTTCCTTGGAATATGTCCTTGGCTAGTATTTCCCCATTGCATATTCAATCCCGTCTAAATAGCGTGTCGCTCGACAGGTCTGTAGCGGAGAAAATCCCGAAATAGATATGTACATTTCCACAAGCGGCAGCTCCTGTGCCTAGCCCTAGAGTTCCGGCAAACAACCTCGCAGGCCATTGATTTCTGGTTGTGTAGATCTGAGTCCTTCGCTTTTGATCGGTCGCCACTGGCGTCTGCCACAGATGACTGCACCATCAACCTCTTGAATCAAGGGCAGCAAAGAGCTGCAGACACCGCAAACACCGACAGGTTGTCTATATTGCCTACACATTGCACTCAGCGCCCTCGTACGCTTACGGCGAATCCCGCTCGAGCAAACTGGCCGACAGCCTCCCGAGGGTGATGATATCTGAGTCCCGACTTTTTGTTCTTTGTTCGTTCTGTGTGTTGTACGAGGGGCCAGCAAATCTCTATCAACCATTTTGGCAGTTGCTTTCAGTCCTTTGTTCTCATCTTGGCAGACGACGTGTTCGGTCCAGGTATTTACCGGGATTTGCACCCCGGCCCCCTAAATATTCCGCGCTTAAAGCTATGATAAACTATGCGCTCGGGCACGGGCCTTTGCTAGAGGTATTGCCTCGATTTAGAATTGGCCCGATTGCGGCCAACACCTCGATTCGAAAGGTCCGTCCCGAGTGCATCTTATATATGGGTATTGTAGCCTACCTGCACCTGAGACTCGGAGCTTGGAGGGAGCTTGGACTGTTGTAGGACGCACATATCAACAATCACGGCTGTTACTGAACTAAGAGCTATCGATAAAATCTTTGCGAATCTCTAGAAACCAAATTATACTGCCGTAAAGGTGGGGTTGGGGCTTGTTGTGCAAGTAGACCGATCCGGCTTTGATTGATTGGGTGCCAGTTTGATATCGTCCATAATTTGGCTGGGAAGCCCTAAACTCTTGTTCGAGGCGTCCCTAGCGACCACCTATAGATGGGCTATAAAGTTAGGGTAGCACTGTGAACCCGAGTCGTCTATGTGGAAATCTATTGAAGGCACAGTCAGTTGAGCGCCGCTTTTCGGCAATAATGGATGCGTGTGTGAGAGAGAGAGGGCGATGTATCATGGAGGGGAGGGGGAGCTATAGTTTCAAATCATACTGCGTAGTTTCAACTCTGGCTGTGGGAAGCATTTCAATTTCGGCCTTTGTTGTCGGTCGAACTAAAGTTGAGACAAGGACTGGGATGCGCATATGTGGCTGGAGGGGAGGAGGAATCATAATTCAGTGAGCTAACCAGCCCAAAAGTCCAGGGCCACAGAGGCTACTTATAGGTGGGCCAGGCACATATGATTACCGTTTCAGCTGACGCAAGTAGGACTTGCTTTGTGGCCATACATTTGCCAAGATCAATATTATCAACACCACCTATTCAAAATCTGCACATACACCGACTGGGTCAAGCCAGTTCAGTCCAAGGCTAGCTCATCTGCTCCCTCGCCTTGGCGGCGCCCCAGTGGTGGATCATGGCACTTGATGCTTGGCCTGTATATGGTGGCAAACAGGACAGGATGGGGCGATAACAGGAGGATCGGGGATTGCGATCAGAATGAAAAGCGCCCATCCACGTGGAAGACATACCCAACAGTGCAATCTCCTCCTTTCACGGTTTCTCCCCGTCAATATATCACCACAGATCGATTGTTGCTAGAATGTTCGGGACCCTGCGGTGCACAACTGACGGCGGCGATGCCCAGTTCTTGAGACACGAGCGCCGGCCTGGGGGTAATGGGATTCCGCCCAAGTGTCCGCGGATAGCCTGCGACCACTGCCGCCTGAAGAAGGTATGCCCTGTCGCTCCAGTGCTCTGTAGCCTGTATACGGGCCAGGTGGTCTAATTGGATGTCTAACTTACTTCTATTACGTAGACCCGGTGCGATGGCCGTCGGACTGGATGTGCGCGGTGCAAGGCTGTTAGTGTGGTCTGTACATACTCGGGTGCTGGGTCGACGACGAGAGCTTCGAAATGTACAAGGGCAAATATGATGTCGCCCATGTCTCCAGCCGTGTTCGAGTCGCAGGGGAACGGATTGAAGAAACGACAGCCTACGGCCAACGAACCGGATACTCATGATGTTGATAATGAGTGTGATTACGTCAAGGCGCAACAGGTGCAGAGCCGCATGGAGCCAGAGCAGGTGGGTATGTTAGATACACAAGGCTTCCCAGATCTCCCGCCCATCGGCATCGATGGTCTGCTTACACCGGGTCTTACCGAGAGCATTGGCGTCGACTTTGATCAAAGTGATCCTTCGTTTTTCTGGTTAAACGAGGACCAACTGGACACGGGCCTACAGGCCACTCCACCTGATATTACGGACGACTGCGGGTCTGGTACAATTTTAGACCTTGACATGAACACTATATCTCGCAGAACTCTGAATACTGAAAATCAGCAACGGGACGAGAGGGCTGAGTGGACAGCAAAATCATCATCCCTATCATCATCAGCATCATGCCCGTCAACAACAAGAACAACATCGACCACGCCAACATCAGCAACGACAACAACCTGCGATATGGCCCTCCTCCTCCCTCCCCTCGATATGAACACTATCCTATCTCCCCAGCCACCAGATCTAGCATACTCCGCCACAATCAGTTGCTCCTGTCTGCATATCGTCGTATCCCTTCTCGACGAAGTAGACAGTCTTCCTCGCGGCAAGACGCTCGACGCCACTCTCTCGTTGCACCGGCGAGCGCTCGAGCAGTGCCAACATATCCAGTCCTGCTGCGCTACCCGCTCGCGCACCGAGACGATGACGATGTTAAGCCTGGTCCTGGAGAAACTTGTCAGGCTCTGCGAGGTGATGGTGGGTTCGTATCAGGGAGAACAAACTACGCGGGTGGGTAATAGTGGAAGTGGTATGAACGCGACACGGTCTACGTTGGTCATGGGAGAGTACTACGTGAAGGTGGGCAGCGGGGAATGGACGGTCCTGGTGCAGACTCTCGTTGCGATGCAGATTAGAGCGCTTGATAAGTTGCTCCGCCAGACAAAGGCCAGTCCGGGCTTAGCACAGCGGGAATTTCAGCTCAGTCGAGTCATACAATCTGAAGAGAGGCTTACGCAGATAGCAAGGAAGCTCTGTGAGAACCAGCATGTTCAGTTATAAACAATTTGTCTAGTGCAGCCTAGTCATATAACAACCCGAGAGACATGATAAATAGTAAGTATAAAAGTAACGAAACAATCGACTAACAAAAACACACAAAACAGACAACAGTTCAACGCAACACTAAAGATATATATGTAGGCTTATCGAATGAAGCTATCTAATAATAACACAATCCTTGATAAAATAGAGCAAGCTACCGTGTATATACCAAAACCCCCCCGGTTCAACATCTCACAATTTAGGTCCCTTACTTAGCCTACAACGCTATATCGCAACGTAGTCCGACTCCAGAGCTCATTCCCACTCATCTGGTACTCTAGCCCCTTGACATACGCAAGCGCCGCCTCGCTCACCTTCCTCGAAGCTCTGAGCTCCTCCTCCATCTCCTGGTGGATAACTTCCCACTCGCGACACATGAAGAAGAGGACTCGCTTTGTCGCCTGCACGTCGATGTTGGCTTCCTTCGCCAGCGTGCGGACAGATGTGCACAGCACGCCACCTTCCTCGTGCGCAACCTGCGACGAGTACAGCTCCTTTTCATAGCTGTAGATGTCGTTGATGACGGAGATGTGCTTTGAGCAGTTGGCGTCGATGTGCTTCATGGAGGAGAGCTCGTAGACCGAGAGACGGAGGCCCATCGAGAAGCGCATGAGGGCGGACAGTAACCTAGGAACCGACATTAACATTCCTAGTTTCTTTGACGATAGCCAGGAATACAACGAGATAAGGGCAAATGGAATAGACATACGCCTTGCCCACATCCCTCTCGCGATACTCAAAATAATCACCCAATCCCAGCGGTTTCGCCCTGGCACGATCCGTCTGCGCGCGCATAAACAGGGTCACAGGCTCGACGATATCGTCTGCAAGATCCCGATCGTGAGCGCGCATACTCTCCCACAGGTCCCAGGTGATATACTGGACGGGCACATCGCGATTCGGCTCGACATCGCCGCGCATAATCGGGATCAGCCGCTCGTTGTACTCTGACCCCTCTTCAAACGACATGTTTTCTAGGAGATCGTCGATCAGGAAAAGCAAGGTGAGGAGTCGACAGGCGAAATGGATCCGGTCGTCGAGCGACTTGGGGAAGTAGAGGCACGTCACGCGGGAGAAGCCTGCGGCGACGAATTTCTGGCGTGCCTTTTCGGACTCGAAGGGCCAGTGTTGCAGAAAGTAGGTGTCTACTTCGTGCGAGACAGCTTCCACGTCTGGATGGCATAGGGGCTGGAAGAAGGATGGGGGTGGGCGCAGGGATAGCGCGGCGATTGCCCCGGAGACGAGCTTTGAGGGGGTTGGTGCTGGGGTGGCCATGGAGGCTCTGTTGGGTGTCAGGAAGGTTGTTACGGAGCCCATTGTCCCTGTGCTCCAGCCCTCGAACGAAAGGCCAGCGTGCATGGATTGTGTTTAGTGGTGGATGGAGACAAACTCGGGCTAGCTGTATATACTAAGTGGAAATTACGCCAAGGCAGTATTGAAGGATGCCGCCTAATTCTGTCTCAGAGAGGTAGTCCGGGCTCCGGAGGGGTCTTTGCTACTGCGGCAGAACGGGGGGTTGCCCTTTCAGGACCTCCGGAGGGGCCATTGCGAACATTTCAGCCGAGTGAGAAGTCGAGAACCTTGGCGCTGAAACTAAATCTAAGGGAAATGATGCCAGAGTGTTATGCCAGGGTCCTCGAAGGTGACGTTCCAAAATCCTTACCAAGAGTTTATATCCTCACCACGGCGATGATAGCTATTTTCACTGAGCAGAGCTGGACGGGATGGCTCAAAGCACTTCTCCCCCTTGCCCTAATTCCCCTAACGACCTATCTCTTCTCCAGCCTACAATGCGTCTTCGCCATTCGGGCAGGCGGCATGCCCCCGATCCATCCATACAGCATACTGTTTCTAGGCCATAGTATCGCGTTCCTGCGCGACTTGGGGGGCTTCATAGAACATTTGTCGTACGCTGCATATCCCCAATAACACCTCCCGTCTCAGTAAAGAGCAACCTTAACAACCACCTCAGAACCAACTACGCCCCCAACACCCCCATCCAAGTCACCTTCGGTTCACTAAGCGCCTACGTGATAACTGGCTCTGAATCGTTGAGCACAATCCTCCGCGGAAGCCGCACTCTCACGCCGAAACCCTTCATGGCTCGCACGATGCTCACCATGTTCGGCACACCTCAGTCCGCTATACCCCTCTATCTAGAAGACGACTCGGGGACAGGCTCGAAGCCGCTTCCGGGCAGTAATGTCCCCGAGAATCGACGGATATATGCTCACCAGCATGCGGCCGCTCATAGATTCCTAACTGGCGACGCGCTGCGTGGGCTTACGGAGAGATTTATGGCATTTCTTAGTGAGGATTTGCGAAACTTGAGTCTGAAACTAGATGAGGATGGTGACGACTGGCTTGCTGGCGATGACTTTTACACCTTCTGGAAAGACCATATCTTCCGCGCCGCGTTGAAAGCGCTGTTCGGCATGAATCTCCTAGAGCTGAATCCGTGCTTCGAGACGGATTTCTGGGCCTATCTCGACGCTACGCCTGCACTCACAAGAGGACTCCCCTGGTGGATGTCACCAAGCGCGCATGCGGCGAGAGACAAAATCCTCGCTTCAATCACAAAATGGCATCGCTTTGCCCGCGAGAACTCTGACTACGCACGGAGCGGGCCCGAGGACCCAGATTGGGATCCGTACTGGGGGTCTGTGTGGCTGAAGAAGCGGTACCAGTTTGGGGTTGAGACGGGGTTGCTGGATGAGCGGGGGCGTGCTGCGGAGGATTTGGCTTTGTTGACTGCGTACGTTCACCGTCACTCAATGCCATCTGTATTTCAATTATTGATTTTTTTTGCCTTTGTTTAGTGCAAACGCAAACGCCGTCGTCGGCGCCGTGTGGATGACTCTTCATATTTTCGCCAATTCAGCCTTGAAGAGAGAACTTGAACATGATTTCCAGCGTGCCATACTTCTTCCATCACAAAACCAAAAGGACGATGAACCAGTCAAGCTCAACCTGGGTTCACTAGTCGACTCGCCCCTGCTCCAGTCCATCTACGCCGAAGTGCTCCGCGTGTACGGCGCCGTGCTCATCAGCCGCACGCCCACAGAATCGCCCCTTACGCTTGGCCGCTTCATGACCAAAAAGGGCCGTGCTATCCTGTTCTCGTCACATGTGGCTGGAAATGACGGTCGCCAATGGCCAAAGACGCATACAGCAAGGCCTCTTCCAGAATTCTGGGCTGAGCGGTTTCTGGTCGAGTCCTCCAAACAAGCAGGACAGGTTGAGGATTTAGCTTCAGCCCAGCCTGAGCAGAAAATATCTAGTAGAGAAAATAGAACATGTAATGGTGGGATGAAATTCTCCATGGACGGCCTCTCTTGCGCGTGGATCCCCTATGGAGGTGGCACATTCATGTGTCCAGGCCGGCATTTTGCGAAGCAGGAGATGATTGGTGCTGTGGCGGTATTTTGGGCGTACTTTGAGCTGGAGATAGTCGGAAAGCCCGAGGGGTGGGTGCCCTCTGCTGATCGGGTCTTCTATGGCCTGGGGGTCTTGCCGCCGGGGGAAAAAGTGCCGTTTCGAATGCGAAGAAAAAGGAATTGAGCTGGGATGGTAAACTAGCTATTGTTGCATGTATTAGCCGAAAATAATGGACAAATATAGCATTGCTAGGTGTTCCAGACGCAGATGTTCCATGCCCAAAGCATTGCATCCATTAGTATATGCCCAAGAACATGAAAGGGATTCGAAAGATCCCCAGTCTCCAGTATGTGAGCCACCCCAAAACCAAGGCATACATCAGTATGGAAGTCTAAGCGATGATGCAGGTAGTCTTCACTACGTATCAGGTACCCCAAGGCGAGGAGCTTTGGGCTGGTTAAAAGTAAGGGCTTGAAACGTGACGGCAACATATCGCCACAACCGGCGAGTGCATCCCCGACATACCAATTATTGATTATGATAACTACTGCATGATACATGCTCTAGTCGGTTACCCTGCACCGCCATTGCTCCCCTGACAGGTAACCCACACGCCCCGGCCGCCGAAGCCATCTCAGAAAAGATCGAATCCATGAGCGATCTGGGTTCGTAGCACTTGTTCCTCGTCAACCTCACGCTGGATACGGCGCAGCCTCGCCAAACTCTGCTCTCCGTACGAACCAAACGGGTCCTGACCGGGCCCAGCATCGTTCATATACACGAACGGGTGGTCTAGGCCTAGCGCGTAGTTCTGCTCGTTAATGCTGGCAACGACTTCACGGTTAAACGTCAAGACGAGCTCATCGTCTGAGGCGTCTTCCCATGTTGTAGAGATGAGACCGGCTATCGCGAATGTTAGGGCTGTACCTAAATAGACAGGAGAAAGAACGATGGTCGGAGAAACATATACCGATAAAAGGTCCATCCTCCGGCTCAAGTCCGAGGGCACTCCCACCAGCACGCTTTGAAGCCTCCAACCATGCTTTTGAAATTGGCTGATACGCTAACGTAATTGTACTCCCTCTGACGTTCTTCAGCTCCTCCCCTGCCCGTTCAAAGACAGTCCTGTTCGCGATACTCACCGCTCTAGCGTCTGGCTTAAAGCTCGCAGCAAAGAATAACTGCCTGCGATCGCGCGACGCATAAGCAGGGGTATCCAGCGCCTGAGATAGATAATTCCAGGGCGTAACGCCACCGCGGTCTTGAAGTATGGGCCCCTGGATAGACGAGGTCGAAAAATTCTCGAACGCGCGCGGAGCAGGGTCCGGCGCGCCGTACCACTTCAACACCAGCACTTCGTACGTGCCATTGTGAGGCGTCATCGCAACTGTAGGCGAAAGCGCAGAAAGCGGATCCTCAGCACCGCCGCCACCGGGCGCGAGATACGCGCCCAGCGCATCAAACCACGCCTCAACCGCCGACGGCGTCCTCTCCCAGATGGTGACTCCAGAGTATACGCCCGCCGGCGCAGGGATCGTAGCCACGTCGAACCTGGTTACGATCCCGAAATAGTTCCCGCCGCCCTTGAGCGCCCAGAACAGATCTGACGCGGACTCGGCATTAACCAGAGCGACGGTGCCATTCACAAGGACGATCTCGTACTGCACGACCGAGTCCGCCGCCCAGCCGGTCTGGCTGCCGAAGTAGCCAATTCCGCCGCCGAGGAGCAGTCCGCCTACGCCGACCTGCCCGTATCGGCCGCCGTTAATAGCGAGATTGAATTGTGTGGTGTAGTTGTATACGTCTGACCAGCGGTTTCCGGGCCCGATTTGGATGGTCTTGCCCTCGTCGACGAGGGAAAGGGTGTTGAGCTTGTGCAGGGAGATGAGGACGCCTGAGTTTGTCGATGCTGCTCCGGGAATGGGCATATGGCCGCCGCCGAGGACGGCGAAAGGGGAGTGGGTTCTGCTGATTATTTGGATTGCGGATGAGACGTCTTGTGAGGAGTGTGGGAGGAGGACGCAGGACGGGGTTGCCAGGCAGGTTTCGGACCAGATTACTATAGACAGGACACGTTAGTTAGGGCTAGGTGTACAAGGAGAAACGTAAAAGGAGGACGTGCGTGCGCTTTCCGTGTCATAATCCACACTCCCAGGAAGGAAGACCTGGGCTGGGAAAACCTCCTTCAACTGACAACAGGCGGCAAGGGGACCGGTTTTCTCCATGTCTGTGGTCTCGGCAGCGTGAGTGCGACCTACGGCGAGGAAAGCAGCCCCGACGAGCAGGAGGTTTAGGAGGGAGGGCATGATCAGGTCAGTAACCTATCGCTGAGAAGCGCTTCGACTGTCTCGAGAGACACCCGGTACTCAATCCGGCTTTTTATGGACGTCTGACCCGGTCGACAAGCTTTTCCTGCGCCAAAGTAGGCGTCTTACTCTTAGAGGATGCCCGGGCTTGAGCAAGCCGTGCTTTACCTTTTTTTAGTACATGCAAGGTACGAACCATTAGATATACGCTTCAGCGCGTGATCCTTGACTACTGCTGAACTCATACTGGGGCGCAATCAAACCTCCATCTCTGACGTTGCACCATACAACGCTACTGCTGCATGGGCTTTAAATATAAAAGCGTGCAGGCAACGCAATCAAATATATCCAATCTTGTCTTAATACTCTCACCGGAACTTCCATTAAGAAAGTAGATGTCGGTACAGTTAATCTAACCCGTTCAAGATGTGTGAACTCCAACTTCCCAGCCCGAAAAGCGATGTCGCTGCCTGCTCCATGAGCCAAAGCTCATACCCACTCTGTTCCCATCCCATACTCAGGCTTTTTTCCAATGCCTACACCAATTCGCATACCTAAAGCTCCGATAACTTAGGCATCTCTCTCCGTAAATCTAACATAAATCGGTGCCTTCCACCACATAATATGAAACCGCGACTCATCCTCCCAGTCCAAATCCTTATCCACCAGCTCCATCTCATACCGAAAGATGAGCTTAGCAAGGATACTGGCCATTTCAACATATGCGAAGCTATTTGCGCACGGAATTTACATTAGCGCGTGGATGTCAAGTTGAACAAACAACCATACATCCCAAGGATGCGTACACGACCCTAGTGGAGCAAAGGACAAGGAGTATAAAAATAAGGGATACGTACTTTCTCCCAATGCAGGCTCTCAAGCCTAGCGAAAATGGCTGACTGGCTTCCTTATTATCCTGACAGTCCGGGTCAATCCACCGCTCTGGCTTGAACGTATTTGCCTCATGAAAGTTGGCCGGATCGTGGATGATTGTCCAGGCGCTGGTGTAGATTTCTGTCTATAGGTTGGTCAGCCTAGCTCCCTTCCCAACACACTTCCCTAGCAAGGTAGACAACATCTCAAGAATAAATTAGAACGAAATGGTAGAACGTACCCCCTTAGGAACCCAATGCCCGCTAATTGTCGTCCCGGGCGACAGTCGCGGGAACCCCTGGGCGCCAGACGGATGCATGCGTAGTGCCTCATTAATTACTGCTTGCAAGTAGGGTAGCTGCAGAGCGGATTGCCCGTCAATCTCCTCGTAGTTCTCGTACCGGCCGCGAACCTCCTGTTTCAGTTGTTCGTAGGCGGAAGGCGTGCGCAGGAGGTGGTATGTTGCGCCCGCGAGGGTCGTGGCGACGGTTTCGCCGCCGGCGATGCTGCGAACGTAATCAAATCAGGAATGGGTTTAAAGGGCTGGGGGGTTGGTGGGCTAGGGCTACGGTTACGGTTATGGTTAGGGGAGGGTATACGTACATCAGTGTTGATGCGTGCGCGGTTATTTCCTCCTGGTCGATTTCGCCGCTTTTGACTTTCTCGATTAGTGTCGAAAGGAAGTCTGGGCGAGTGCTTGGGGTGTTGAGCCGTCTTGCAGAGCTTCGTCAGTTCCGATTAAGGAGGAAAGGTGCGGAATTAATGGCATACTTTGCAACTTTGGCTCGACTATATCCAGAATGCTTATTCTTGACGCTCACCGTCAGCCAGGGGAGCAAGTACCTGCCCAGCATCGCCAGAGGGCCAACTCGCCGGAGGTTATCCACGAGGTCAATACCGATCAGATGGTCGAGGATAAGGCGGATCCAGAAGTGGTGCTCCTCTAATCATTATCAGAATGTCGACGGTCCTGCCTTTTACCAAAGAAGAGGCACTCACCATGTTCAACGCACCCAAACCCCTCTCCAAACGCCATCTCCCCCAGAATATCAAAAGCCACCATCTCATACCACTCCGTGACATCAATCCCGCCCTCCTTCCACCTCGTTCCACCCTTCCCTTTACCCCCAGACCCCTCGCGACAAAGCCTCCCTGCCTTTGCAACAAACCCATCAATGACCTCCTGCACAATCCCATCCTGCGCATGCAACGCCTTGAGCGAAAATGCCGCAGCAAGGTTCTTCTTCTTGCGCGCATGCACCGCGGGATCGCGCTCACTGCCGATACAGCCTGTATCAAATCCCGCTCCGTAGATATCATAGAATTCACTCTTCGTTACGTGTGGTTTCCCGGGCGCTGGGGCGCCGTAGATGTCCTTCCAGGACTGGACGGAGGCGAAGGTGAGTTCGTTGGGGGAGACGCGGAAGACCGGGCCGTAGATTGCGTGTTGCCGTTGCAGGGCACGGTGTGAGCGGCCGGAGAGAGTGTGGTAGAAGCGCCAGAGCTGGGTTTTTGTTATGGATGGGGTTAGTATTTAGGCTGCTATGCGAAAGGTTGAGGGAGGACGGACCAGTGAGGATCTGGCCACGAACGGGCCGGGGAAGTGGGCCAGCGGGTGGAAGTAGAGATTGTAGATGGCTTGGCCCATTGTGTATACAATGAACTGGGAATTAGGTGTTTGTCAGATGTGTCGGACGCTGAGGGGTTCATTGAGTAACGTACCAGACCCAAGAGGGCAGGGTAGTAAGTTGACAGAGACCAGGCCTCTGTCACCCCTAGAGAGGTGATAGAAATAGACTTGGAATTCATGATGCAAGACAATCTCGATGAAAGAACGAGAAGCACGAGTATGACCTGGGTGATCCACAAACAAACCGCAGGTATTATCTGAAGCTCCCTTGAGAAGACAAGGCTATACTGAATGGGGCAAGTCTCCGAGACTCGGGCAAACATAAAAACAAAACCTAGAACAACGAACAAAGAGTTCTATCTTACAATATGTATGTAGCGGTCTCAAAAAATACCAGGCCCTAGCAAACTTTTCACAAACACCAAAAGACAATGGAAGGAGAATGGAAAGTCACCCGTCTCAGTCCCATGGACAATGTGATGCCACGCTTCTACACAAACCTCGTTCTCTTTTTCCGCCTCGCACATAACCAGGATATACACGAGGTGCACACAGCCCTCGAGAAATCTCTTCTCCGAACTTTGCCTTCTGCACCTTTATTGCTGGGTCGCGCCTATGAAATCAAGGACGACGAGGGCCAGGTCCACGGGCGAGGACGTCTTGAGATCCGCGTCCATTCCAGCGCGAGGCCTACACTCCTGTTCAATGATTTGACAGAAGACCCGGACTGCGAAGAACTAGAAGAGTTGCAGCAGACCGCTCTCACAGTACAGAAGCTCATTCCCCCGCTAGGTCTGGCGGACACTAGGCCAGACGGTCCAGGAGCGCTTGTCTTTGCCGCTCAGGCAAACTATATCAGAGGCGGACTGCTCCTCGGGTTAACCGAGTACCATCCGGTAATTGATGGTGCGAGTGCGACGTTGTTAGTTCGAAAATGGGCAGAGAATACCCGCAGTCTACTCCTGGAGGAGAAAGGGAAGGCAGACACAGCACCGAGGCTCGACATCACGCGTGATAGCCATGATCATGGCATCCTGGAAAGACTCTGGCGCGAGGCAGGAAATGTGCGCGATCACAGCCAGCCAGAGACTTCAGATGAGGACACATACCGACTGATCGGTCTCGGGGCACCAAACTTGACGCATCCGACTGTTGGCCTGGAAAGACAAACTTCTCCGCCGCGTATGCGCTCTACAATATTCTACATTTCGAAAGCGTCCTTTGCAGCATTGCACGCTAGAGCAGAAAGCGACGTCCAGGAGACTGAGGCTGGTAGCAGTGCTGGGAAAGAAGCTATACGCCCCGGCGCAAGCGACGCTCTAATGGCCCTCCTCTGGCGCGCAATTTGCAAAGCCCGCTTCCCACCAGACGAGACGCAAACGCAGCAGCTGCTACAAACCGAACCCGAATCAGCCCTCGACACAACCCTCAACGGGCGCGCTCTCTTCTCCAGTAACCTCCCTTGGACATACCTCGGCAGCCTCGTCTTCATCAACACAGCGCGACTACCCCTGTCTACCCTCCTCGCCCCAGAGACAACCCTCGGCTCAATCGCACAGGGAGTCCGCACCGCAACCGACGCCATCACGCCGTCGAAACTCCACGAAGGCTTCGGGCTCGCCGCAAGGCTACCAGACTACAAAGCCCTCTCGTATCCGTTCGCGACATTCGCGGGGACCGAAGTCTGCATATCCTCGTGGCTCGCCTGGAATTTGTACGAAGCGGATTTTGGGAGTTTGCTGGGTTGTCCGGAGACGGTGAGGCTGCCGCATGGCGAGTTTGATACGGTTTGTCGGCAGTGTGTGGTTTTGCCGCTGCAGGTTCATGGTGGGTTTGAGATTGTCTTGTCGATGAAGGAGGAGGAGATGGATAGGATGGAAAGTGATGAGGAGTTTACGCGGTGGGCCAAGGTTGTGTCGAATTAGGGCTTTACTATGAAGATTGCTTGCGTTGTGGTTGGGAGGCAATATTGTAGAGCTACAACTAGGAAAATGTCAACACAATAACGTACCTCTAACAAGGCTTACCTGTTTCAGTCCCTGGTTTAGGAAACACTCCGAATAGGTGGGACTAAAATTATCCCTTGCATATAACTCCTCCTTAGTGCCACTTAGTGCCACACTGTTGATCAAAGTAGGCTATAGCGTACTCACTCACCAAACTAAGGCCCGCCATATTCCAGCCTACAATCTCATTATACCTACCAAGGCACTCGTTCTTGCTTTCACGAGACACTCACCATGCAGAGCCTCAAAACCCCTATCGCAAATATGCAGTTCCATCTCCCAATCGAGTCCGCGATGGATCTCACCCCGCTCACAATCCTAACAACCCTCCTCCTCTCGTTCCTCCTATACAAATCCCTAAATCTCGCCTACAACATCCACCTCGCCCGCGCAACCGGAATCCGCTACACACTAACCCCAATCCACGAACTCGAGCCATGGGCATTCATAACAAACTACATCCTCCGCTGGCTGCTAGCCGGCTATCTCATGCGCGGGACAGGCTGGCCGCGCTGCGTGCGCTTCATGGTGAAAGACTGGATGTATGAAGATAAAGGGCGGGCGCATGCCGAATACGGCGATGTCTTTCTCGTTGTCAGTCCGGCGGGGATGGTCTGTTATCTCGGTACCGCGGACCTTGCGATGCAGGTTTGTAGAGAGAGGAGGGGGTATGTTAAGCCGGCGGATAAGATGAGTGCGCTGCCCTTCCTAGTTCCTACCTTTTTTTGATAGGTGTTAGAAGAGGGGTGTTTGAAGAGTTGCCCTGGGCTAACGTTTTGTGACGGGTAGAGCTGATGGAGCCATTCGGTCCCAACATCGTCACCACGAATGGAGATCTGTGGCGCGCGCATCTTCGCATTACATTACCTTCGTTTGGCGAAGGCGTCCACCGTCTCGTTTGGGGGGAGACTCTCCGGCAAGCGAAGATGCTGACGGATACATGGCTGGAGAGCGCAGAGCCTCGCTCTCTACAGGATAACATCTACGCGCTGACCTGCAACGTCATGTCCTGCGTTGCATTCGGCAGGCCAGCGGACTGGATACCTACAGGTTGCAGGTCGTCTAATTCAGTAGCCCCACTTCCTTCAAGTGAGGCAGAGAACGGCAGCGGCCACACATTGTCCCTCGCGGAAGCAGTCGTCTGCTTTATCCCAAATCTGGGGCTGGTCCTGCTCACGCCCAGTTGGTTGCTGAGGTGGATTTCGCATGGCGTTTGGTTGGCATATGTGGAGTTTGAGCGGTATGTGGATGAGCTGCTTGCGAGTGAGAGGGCAAAGCTCGCCAAAGAACTTACGTCCGTTTCTCCGGCTTCGGAAGTCACGAGTAGTGGCAAGACTGCGCACATGAATCTTCTCGCGGCGGTTGTGAGGTCCAATGCGGTCAAGGAAGAAGGGAAGATCCAGTTGTCGGACGAGGAGGTGAAGGGAAATGTTTTCATTTTCTTGCTTGCTGGTGAGTGTTTTCCCTTTTTTGCCCATTAACATGGTTTGATATCGTATAGGCTACGATACAACGGCAAACACAATCATATACACCTCTCTCGTTTTAGCCCTCTACAATGAGATCCAAGACCAGGCCATCAGCGAAGTCCGCCGTGTCTACGCCGAAGCGACTGCAGCGGGACGCACGCAGCTTTCGTACGAGGAAGACATTCCTAAGTTCCGGTACTTGCTCGCATTGATGGTACGCACGGCACTTAACCCGCTTCCCTAATCCCAATATACTAGTACTCTTCTAGCTAAGAAAACCACTCCCTGTCCTGTCTAGTACGAAACAATGCGCATCTTCCCCATCGTCCTCCCCATAACACGCAAGTCCACGCCCAGCGCACCCGCCCTGTTCAACCCCTCAACGGGGCAAAAGCACCGCCTGCCCCCCGGCTCGTTGACCGTCGTCAACAACACCGCCATCCACTATAACCCCGCCCACTGGCCTCACCCACACATCGTCGAGCCGAAGCGCTGGCTTACATCGTTTCCCAACACATATGACCCCCTTTCACCGAGCAAAGCACACAAGGAGGAAATTGCGCTCGGGAGTGTGATTATCCCGGGCCATATCCGGGGCACGTTCATGACGTTTAACGAGGGGCCGAGGGCTTGTCTCGGGAAGCGGTTTTCGCAGGTGGAGTATTTGGCCTTCTTTGCCGTGCTTCTGGAGAGGGGGAGGGTTGGGCTCCCCGAGCGGAATATGTTGGGGATGGATAAGGGATCGTTTGAGAGGATGTTGAGGCTGAGGGGGGGTGGGGCGCCTGTTACGCTTATTCCGCCGGTCGATGTGCAGGTTGAGTTTAGGGAGCATTAGGTTCGTAGAAAGTAGATTCCAGGACAGTAATGATAGTACCAGTTTGTTTCGCTTTTTTTTCCATGCAAGGAGTGAACAATGTCCCTAACCATTCCTGGATTTCACATTCCTGTGTATCAAACCAGGGAAGGACTTGCCCTATTACGCTGCTTCATGGCTCGCATGGTCGCGTGGTGTATGCACTGTACTAGGTGTCTTCATCTTTAAGGACCTCATGAGATGCTATACTTAATATCAACGCTTCATTACAAAGCCGAGCCATTGGATTGTACAGTATACCTAAGGATAAACACTGAAACCTTTCCACTAAATACTAGGTTTCTAATAACGACGACAGTACATATCA
Organism: Penicillium sp. S1316; assembly: GCA_023627405.1. Taxonomy (NCBI): domain Eukaryota; kingdom Fungi; phylum Ascomycota; class Eurotiomycetes; order Eurotiales; family Aspergillaceae; genus Penicillium; species Penicillium sp. S1316. The sequence continues at coordinate 461,897 of JAMAHF010000020.1, forward strand.
ATCTAACTGGTCGTTATCTATATAGCCAGCCCGGCAAAGCTAAACCAGAGCACACCAAAGTACCCAACTAGATGTTCTCCCAGTCACCTCTGCAGTGCAGGTACGGCGCCCTGCCTACCTAGTTCGGCAGTCCGGCCCGGCGTGTTGCCCGAATAGGAAACTCGGGCTTGTTCCATAGGGTATGCATCCGGCAGTCCCGGTGCCAATCCAGATCCGGATTCAGCGACTCGAAGTCGTACATGAAATGGAGTTTGGCGAGGGTTGTGCGGATTTCCATCCATCCAAGACTACGGTGGCGTGGCGTTAGTAGGTAGGTATGATGGCCGAAGAAAGGCAAGTAGATCGATACATACCTCCGACCAATACATCCCCGCGGCCCAAGTGAGAATGGCTGGCTTGCTTCAAGATTATCCGTTGTCTTTTCGGCGTCCTTCCCCGTTTGCCATCGGCTTGGTCGGAACTCGAGCGGGCTGTCGAAATTGGCTGGGTCGAGAGTTGCTGCGATAGGGTTCGTTTGGACTATGGTCTGTTCTGACATGTTAGTTCTGCCCCTTTGTTCACAAAACTAGATAGACAAAGTACCCCCTCTGGCAATAAGTGTCCATCGACCGTGTCCCCTCCTTCGGGTACAACGCGAGGGATACCAAACGGAACGGGAGGGTAAATCCTCAACGCTTCCAGAATGACATTGTGCAGGTACTTTAATCCGGCCGTAGACTGTGCATTTATTTGACTGTATTCTGTAAAGGCACTGCGAATCTCCCGCTGAAACTCATCTAGCACATCTCGACTGTGCAAGAGATAGTACATAACACAAGAGACAACGGTGGCGGGTGTCTCACTACCAGCAAGAACCATGTCCGAGGCGTGCGCTGAGAGCTGTAGGTCGGAAACGAGTTTTGGATCGCGCTGTTCGAGGATGCGAGTCATAAAGTCCTTGCGAGGTGCCTTTCTGTCGATGCGGCGCTTGATCAGGTCAAGGGCCATTTCTTCGTTCTTTTTCGTCTCTTCGATCAGGCCGTTGATTTTCCCTGAGAAAAGGGTCATGACGATGGAGGCAATAAACGGGAATCGGCCAAACACATCCACCCACGCGCCTTTCTTGAGGGCGCCGAGCATTGTAGAGATCCAGGGATGCGGTTCAACTTAGACAATCAGCTCTCTCTCTATCTCATGATACAAAATGGTCCGAGTCGGGACAAACATACAGGTCTCGACGCACCCAAAGGTCTCCCCAAACGCCAGATCACCAATAATATCAAACGTCATCATATCTGCGCCCTCGCAAAAGTCAAAGCCCTTCTTTCCACGGACACCAACCTGGTCGATAAACCGATCTACCGTTTTCGAGATAAGATCCTCCTGCTCAAGCAGCGAGTGCTCGGAAAACGCATGGGACAGAAACCGGCGCATCTCGCCGTGAGCTGCAGGATCGCGTTCGCTGACGATGGAGTGCACCCTGTCTGCGAAGCTTCCGCCGTCGTAAAAGTCACTCTTTATGAACGTCTTGTGGCCCGCTCGGAAGCCGTGGATATCTTTCCAGGCTTGCGCGGAGTTGAGGGAGAGTTCGTTGGGGGCGATTCGGACGACGGGGCCTTAAGATAAACAGTTAGACTTATAGGGATCTGTAGTGAGATATGGAGGTACCGTATTTCTTGTGCAGGTCGAGGAGTTTGTAGGGCTGACGGCCCCCGAGGAACCCGATGCTGTAGGGGGCCTGGTTCCCAAGTTAGGTGCGGTTGCAGAAACGTAGAAAGAGGACGGACATTGCTGACTGCTGCTAGTTTGGGACCCGGGAATCTAGCGAGTGGATGGTAATACAAGTTGTAGATTCCTCTCCACGTCGCTTTCACCAGGTGCTGGATCGTCAATTAGGGCAATGCCGTGAATGAGTACATATGGCAAACTCACCACCACCATCCAGGTCACAGGCACCACGATGACCCACGATAGCTTCGACATTATGGTGAAGAAGATGTTGTACTCGACATGGTAGTCACAGAGCGCGCATCTCGTCGCGCTGCGGGTCGATCCCTCTTGTTTGGTTTTCAGTCTCAAGTCTTCCAAGTTGCCCGGAGGAGTTCCCGATTGAGCGGCGCCCGGATCAGAGTCTCAACTGCATGCACCCGGACATCGAAATGCGTACGACGAGAGGGAGATTCTTTAAGGCACTATCGTCAAGAAAGTTAGTAATGATGACCAAAGACACATACTACCCAACTGACCTGCAATCCGTTCTTTGGAGCCCGATCGCTCGCTGTAAAATTATATCCTACCTTAACATTCACCATGGGAGAAAACGTCCGACTAGATGGAGGTGCCAACGATTACAGAACAATCCCCATCGCCATCATTGGCATGAGCTGCCGCTTTGCTGGCGGCGTCGACAACCCCGAGAGCCTCTGGGACTTGATCGCGGAGGGACGGAGTGCGTGGTCGGAAATACCGAAGGAGCGATACAACCAGGATGCTTTTTATCATCCAGACCCTCAATATCCAGGGGCGGTTGGTTGCACAGCACCTGCGAACTTTGACAGACGTGACTAATTGTATTATGAAGACAAACGTCAAGGGAGGATACTTCCTGCAAGAAGACATAAGCCTGTTCGATCCCGCATTCTTCGGCCTGGCTGCGGACATCACTGCGGCGTTGGATCCGCAGCTGCGGTTACTGCTCGAGGTCACTTATGAAGCATTCGAGAATGGTCAGTCCACCCGCTAGGCAATTTCAAGTGCCAGACCTTGAAGACACTGATAAACATGGAAAGCTGGACTCCCACTCTCCAAAATTGCAGGCACCGACGCCGCTGTCTTCGTGGCCTCATTTGTGCGCGACTATCACGATCTCCTTCTGCGAGATCCCCTAACAGTCCCACGCCAATTCCCAATCACGACACTTCAGCCTATGCTGGCCAACCGTATCTCGCATTTCTTCGACCTGCGAGGGCCCAGCACACCGGTTGACACAGGCTGCTCGGGCTCCTTAACGGCGCTGCACCTGGCTGTTCAGTCCCTGCGAAATGGCGACGCTGGGTCCGCGGTTGTTGGTGGCGCTTGCGTCTGTCTCAGTCCGGATATGTTTAGCAGTATGAATGCACTTGGGTGAGCTGCATATCTCTTGAGTTCCTATTTTCTATCTAGATTTCTGGCTGATCACTATAGTGTCCTTGGCCCAGACGGAAAATGCTTCAGCTTCGACCACCGCGCGCAGGGCTACGGCCGCGGCGAAGGTGTCGCAACCATCATCCTAAAGCGCCTGGACGACGCGCTTGTAGCTGGAGATCCTATCCGCGCTGTTATTCGAGAGACAACACTTAACCAAGACGGGAAGACGCTTACTCTGACCTCGCCGTCCGCTGAAGCTCAGGTCGCAGCTATGAAAGCCTGCTACGCGCGGTCAGGCCTTGATCCTCTCGCCACCAGCTATCTTGAGGCTCACGGCACGGGCACCCCAACTGGCGATCCAATTGAAATATCTGCTGCTGGGGAGGTTCTTGGTGCTGGCAGGGATAGAAATAACAAGTTATTAGTTGGCTCGATCAAGGCAAATATCGGACATACTGAAGCGGCGAGTGGGATGTCTGCGGTTATCAAAGTCGTCATGGCCATGGAGAAGGGCAAGATACCCCCTAATATAAACTTTGAGAAGCCGAATCCGAGGTGTGAGTTGGAGAGATGGAATTTAGAGGTTAAATTTTTTTTTCCAAGTATTCGATCCGAGCTAATGATGTGCTTGAAGGTCGTGCAGGAGCTTAAACCCTGGGAGCTAACGGCGTCGGGCACACGGCAAGCATCCATCAACAACTTTGGCTACGGAGGCTCGAACGCCCACGTCATTATTGATGATTCGCACTTGGAGTACACGGCACTCTCATCAAGTGGAATCCTCGTTGAGCGCCCCGACCAGTTGAGGGTCTACGTCCTAAGTGCCCATGACGAGCATGTTCTTAGCAAGATGAAATCTTTCTTAAAGGACCACTTGATGGCCGTCGGAGCCGATGGTGTCCACGAGGAAGCTTACCTTGCGGATCTCGCTTACACTCTCAGCGAGCGGAGGTCTCGATTGTCATGGACTCTTGCCGTGCCAGCGAAGTCAAAGGAACAATTATGCCGACTCCTCGAAGACCCAAGTCTGAGACCAACCTTTTCGCAGTCCTCAAAGCCGAGAGTGGGGTTAGTGTTCACCGGCCAGGGAGCTCAATGGTACGCGATGGGCCGCGAGCTTCTTTCTGCATACCCCGTCTTCGCTGATTCTATCCAGGAAGCCGACGCCATCTTCCAAGACCTCGGTGCAGCCTGGTCCTGTCTCGAACAGCTATCACAAGACAAGATATCCTCAGGCGTCGACAAGCCTGAGTTTAGCTTCCCTTTATCATGCACAATCCAGCTCGCCCTTGTGCGTCTTCTCCAGTCGTGGGGAATCGTTCCGGATGCCGTAACCGGGCACTCTAGTGGTGAGGTCGCAGCTGCGTATGCCGCAGGCGCCCTTGATTTCCGTGAAGCATTGGCAATTGTTTACTTCCGCGGAAAGCTAACGGCAGAGTACGTCGCTGCAGCTGAAACACGCGGTGCGATGTTGGCTGTTGGGCTTGGGGTTGACGGAGTGCGGCCTTATCTCGAACGCATCTCGCTTGGAAAGGTCATTGTGGCATGCATCAATAGCCCACAGAGTGTTACACTTTCTGGCGACTTGGCTGGCATCGAGGAGGTTGAGGAGAGCCTCACTGCCGATGGTGTGTTTGCGCGCCGCCTGAGGGTCGAGGTGGCGTATCATTCGCATCATATGTTGGTGATCAAGGAGAGGTATCAAGAGGTTCTATCTCGCCATCTTCACAGAGAATCGCGAAGCTTCGAGCCCGGCGTTATCTTTTCTTCTCCCGTCACGGGGACTGTGATAAGTAATGCCGACGAGCTAGGTGCCACCCACTGGGTTGAGAACATGCTACAGCCCGTTCTCTTCGAGGACTGCTTGCGCAGTATCTGCCTAAGCGATGGCAAAGTAGACATACTCGTCGAGGTCGGTCCGCACGGGGCTCTCGCTGGCCCGATCCGCCAATGTCTGACCTCACCATCCTTCAAAAACTCCAAGATCATATATGGCTCGTGTCTGACGAGGAACCAAGATGCCGTGCAAACAGTGCAGCAGCTTGTATGTAGTCTGCTTGCCCGGAATGTCCCAGTCAACCTCCTCTGTGTCAACTTCCCTACCGCACAAAATGAGACGGAGAGTCATTCTCGAAGCGTCTTGCACGACCTCCCCACCTACCCCTGGAACCACACAAAGCAATGGTGGGCTGAGTCTCGCATCAGCCTGGAGCACCGCCTACGCACACACCGCTACCACGACCTCCTCGGCGTGCGCGTTCCCGGCGTTGCCTCAGACGCAGCAATCTGGCGTTTGACACTGAGCCCTTCTCTCACGCCCTGGACCTGCGAGCATCGGATCCAATCCGATATTGTGTACCCTGCTGCAGGAAGTATCGTCATGGCTGTCGAGGCAATTCGTCAGGTTGCTTCAGAGACTGGAGCCATGATTGACGGGTACCTTCTTGAAGAGGTGGAAATTATGCGTCCGCTTCTGATTCCAGAAGCAGATGATGGCCGAGGTGTTGAGGTCCAGCTCGTTCTTTCGCCTCCGGACGTGAGCAGCCTTGTTCCTGATCGCAGGGCGTTCCGTATCTATTATTCAACCTCTCGTGGTGGAAACTGGACTGAGATTTGTCGGGGGTTGGTGACCATCAAATCTGGGTCGCAAGCGCGCAGCCAGTTGAGCTCAACAACCCAAATGCAACTGTCGCCTTTCTTCACCTCGAGTATTCACCAGCACCGCTTTGTTCAACCAGCCGAGCTCTTTGCTAAGCTCCGCGGAATCGGCGTCCACCACGGCCCCCTCTTCCAGAACATGCGATCCATCCGCACCGGTGAAGGCAAAGCCATCGCCACCTTTGAAGTTAGTCATACGGCCAGCGTCATGCCAGCCCACCATCAAGAGCCCCATGTCATCCATCCGATCACACTGGATAGCGTGTTCCAGGGCGTGTATGGAGCGCTCTCTGTTGAGGCCCAGCGCGAAGTCGGCGCTGCGATCCCGAGATCCATACGCAAGATGTATATCTCCGATCATATTGGGAGTAAGCCCGGGCTTCAGTTTACAAGTTATTCAAGTGTTGGCCGCTTTGGGCCAAGGGGTTTCGATGTCGATATCGCGATGACTTCGTCTGGCAACGACTTCTCTAGAGCGGTTTTGGAAGTTGAGGGAATGTACTATCGGAGTCTTGGGGCTGGGAACGCCCGACAGGATAGTGAGGTTCCGGATCCTCTCTGTTTAAAGATCGATTGGCGCGAGCACTTGGATCTCTGCGACGCGCAGCACATCAAAAACCGCTTACTCTGCCATCACAGAGACCAAGTCGACACCCGTCTCCCGGATGATCTCACGAGGGCCGCGTTCCATATTATTCACGATGCGCTGGACTCGCTCACAGAGCGCGAACTGGATCAAGCCAAACGCAACCACCCCGGGCTGTATGCGTGGATGTTACAAGTCCAGAAACAAGCAGCCGTCAATGTACTTGCGCGCCGCAGCGAGCGCTGGGCGAAAACGAGCGATGGAATCAAAGAGATGCTCTTCGACCGAGTCCGGATGCAAAGCATGAATGGAAAGGTGCTTGTTGCGAGCGGGCCATTCCTGACGGCTGTTCTGCGCGGACAGTCTAACGATGCGCTCTCGGACGAGACGGCAGCAGCGCTACTGCGGGAATTCCAGGATGAGACAATTCATTCTAGGATTGCCGTCGCTCAATGCGCTGATCTGATTGATCTATACGCGCATGGTAATCCGCGTGCAAAAATCCTCGGCATTGGGGCGGGTTCTGTGACGACCGCGGAGGCCATTTTGCAAGCTCTCGTCGGAGATGACGGTATTGCTCGATTGACTAGTTATACTCTTGCTCATTCTTCAGTGGAGGCTTTGAATGGGGCAAAGGAAAAGCTAGGCTCATGGCGTAACGTGGTCAGTTACCACCAGCTCAGCCTTAAAGCAGGCTCAGATGAGGAACTACTTGGGCAGTATGACTTCGTTGTCGCTACCCAGCTCGGTCAGTCCACTGAAGACAAACACGACACTATACGGCAGGCGAGGAGCTTCCTGAAAGATGGAGGAAGGCTGATTCTGCTTGAGAATGTCGTCAGTCCGCTCGATGCACAAGTAGTGGAAAGATCGCTATCTGGTCGTGGACCAGAGTCGAACATCCAAGGATTGCACGAGATCCTCCTCGACTCAGGCTTTACTGGAATTGACATCGAACTCGCAGACAATGAAGACAGGCACATAATGAGTCTTATCGTCTCAACCGCCGTCGGCAAGCCCACCGCGCCAGCCCATACTCCCCAGGACATTACATTCGTCTACACCGGCAACCAACCGCATGAGGAATGGGCTCTCGAGTTAACAGACCTGCTAGGCCTCCGAGGCCTCGGTGTCTCCTTTCAGCATCTCTCTAAAGTACAAGCCAGAAACAACATCGTGGTCTTCCTTTCCGGCCTCGACGGTCCGGACTTGTCGTTGATGGACTGCGCTGGATTTGAAGCTACACGACAGATTCTTGTCAGCGCAAAAAGTGTCCTCTGGGTCACAAGCGGTGCTTCTATTGAATGTGTCAGACCTGAGAATGCTCTCCATTCGGGGCTTCTCCGGTCATGTCGCTGTGAGGAGCCGGGGAAGCGGTATGTCTCGCTTGATCTAGATAGTGATAGTGCTGTGTGGACGTCTGAGAACGCGGTAATTATTGCGAGAGTGTTACGAAGAACTCTTTCACCGGGAGACGGGAAAAATGAAAGCCTTGATTATGAATATGTCGTTCGCGGCGGCCTGGTGATGGTTCCGCGCTTGAGGTACGACGATCGTGCGAGCGAGGAGGTTTCGGCATCCACACACGCGTCCCTGTCACAGCAACCAGAGGCAGAGCTGCAGCCATTTAGGGCACCGGGGCGCGATATCCGGATGTACGTCCAGACTCCCGGGTCGCTGGACAGTATGGTCTTCAAAGACAATACAGACGAGCACGAGGAACCCTTGCCGGACGGGTTCATCGAAATCAAAGCCGAGGTGTACGGTGTCAACTTCCGCGACGTCATGGTTGCTCTCGGCCAGCTGGAAGTGACCAAGATGGGCTTCGAGTGTGCTGGAACGATCACTCGTGTGGGCGCCTCTGCAGCAGCGCATTTTCAACCGGGCGATCGAGTCGCTGCCCTCACCGACGGACACTACTACGGCACCCGGAAACGTATCCCTTGGACAACGGCCGTCAAAATTCCAGGTTCCATGTCCTACACAGTCGCGGCCTCTATCCCCATGGCCTTTGCCACGGCATACTATGGCCTGATTGAGGTGGCAGGTCTGCAGGAGGGCGAGACTGTACTGATCCACGCCGCATCGGGCGCAGTCGGGCAAGCAGCCATTATGCTCGCCCAGTGGAAGAAAGCGATTATCTACGCGACTGTTGGTTCCCAAGAGAAACGTGATCTGCTGACTTCCACATACAATATCCCGGACTCGCACATTTTCTCTAGTCGAGATGTCTCCTTCGGAGCGGGCACAATGGCGGCAACGAACGGCCAAGGTGTTGACGTCGCTCTGAACTCGCTCGCTGGGCCCCTCTTGCATGAGACATGGAGTTGCATGGCTTCCTGCGGCCGCTTCGTGGAAATCGGTAAGAGGGATGCGGAGCTCAACAAGCGGCTCGATATGAAGCCCTTCCAGCACGCCGTTTCGTTCACGGCTCTTGATCTGCTACCAGCGACTACTCGCCGTCCCCTAACCGTGTCTCGGGTGCTTGGAGCCGTGATGGAGTTGCACGAGAAGGGGGTCGTTAAACCTGTTGGGCCAATTTCTGTTTTTGGCGTTGGCGACATTGAGCGTGCTTTCAGGGCCATGGCTGCTGGGAGGCATGTGGGCAAGTTGGTTGTGAAGATTAATGAAGATGATAAGATCAAGGTGAGTTAACCCTCTATGGTATGGCCAGACAGTTATGTATTGACACTGCGCGTCTCCAGCTCTTGCCCACCGCACCAGCTGTGAAGCTCTCTGCCGACGCATCGTACCTTCTCGTCGGCGGACTCGGTGGCATCGGCCGATCAATCATCCGCCGTCTCATCAATCGCGGAGCAAAGAATCTGATCGTGCTCTCTCGCAGTGCAGCTAACAAGCCAGGAACGCACGAGATCGTGAAGGAGCACCAAGACACTGGGTGTACGATCGCCGTTCGAAACTGCGATGTCGCAGATCCCGAAGTCCTAAAGTCGACCCTGACCTCCCTCGCCGAGACGATGCCGCCCATTCGCGGTGTGATTCAAGCAGCGATGGTGCTACAGGACGTCCTCTTCGAGAAAATGACCTTCACGCAATGGGGCCGCTCTCTCTCCCCCAAACTGCTCGCCACGCAAAACCTCCACCAAGCTTTCAGCGACGCTTCCTCCCTTGACTTCTTTATCATGCTGTCCTCCCTCATGTCTGTCACTGGCAATGCAGGACAAGCCAACTACACCGCCGGCGGCTCCTACCAAGACGCTCTAGCCCGTCATCGCTGCACGGCAGGCCTCCCCGCCACGACCATAAACCTGGGAATGGTCAAATCCGTCGGAATCCTCGCCGACGACGGGAACCAGCAAGTGGCCGAGCAGCTCCAGCGTCTCGGCCACAACGGTCTGGACGAAGAGGAGGTCCTCCGACTCATTGAATCTGCCATACGCGATCCCTGTCCCGCAGTCTTAACGGATTCCCAAATCGTTACTGCGCAAACGGTTAAGAGTCTCAGTCTATACAACTGGGGTCCTGAGCCGCGATTCGAGTTGTTGAAAATTCACGCAGAGGCCCGATCAAAGTCTTCCTCCACCAATACTCCCGCCCCCGCCTCCAAGGGCAAAGTGACAATCCGGCAATCCATCGCCCAGAAGCCAGCCGACAAGGCGAACGACCTTGTCGCAGGGGCCATTGCAGCCAAAATCGCCGGCATGTTTGCGCTTCCTGAGGGCGCTGTGGATGCCGCACTGCCGCTGGGAAAACTTGGTGTTGACTCGCTTGTTGCGGTTGAGTTGCGGAACTGGCTTGTCGCGCAGATGCAGTGCGAGATGTCGGTGTTTGAGGTTATGGGTAGTAACTCGCTTGTAGAGTTGGCGGCGAAGTTGGTTCAGAGGGTTCTTTGATTTTGTTTTTGATAATGCTGTGCATAGAGAGTAGTTCAACCAATTAGTCTTAGTATGTTTGAGATGTATTCCCTCGTTAGGGCCTCAGGCCGAAATCCACAACGGAAGTCCCTAATCCGGTTTAGGCTGTGGTCTTTTTGTGCTGTTTAGTCAGCGGCTCTCTCATCCACCAGCGCACCTGCTTTGGCGTCCCGCTGTTCCTTTCAAGGTTACATACAAGTCAGCCCACTGCATTTATAGAAATGGCACAACCTAGCGATGCATCTGTCCATCTCAAAGATGTGGAATAAGAAGCGCTTGCACAAGTCAACGCCCTTCTATTGAAGGATATAAGCTCGAAACTCAAGGCATATCCGTCGATGGACATGACCGATATCCTGCAGCAGAAGCTCAAGACCTATCCAGCGCTACGGCAAGTTTTTCGCGACTCTGCACTACAGTCCTTAGAGACCACTTCGGACTCTGTAAAGGCGCCTAGTCCACCGGCAGATCCGAGAGACGAGTATCGGATCCCGCTAAACGTGGAGATAATACGCCCCTTGGGACCCGCTCTGCTGCAAACTATACAACTAGACTCGCCTGCCGACTCTGATGATCTGTCTGCCGTTCTCCAACAGCTCAATGGGCTCATATCTAGCAGTGAGAAGATCTGGCAGCTAGGCTCAACTGCTGTGCTTGGCCTTGACTCACAGCTAGTGATGAAAGTCGGGCGCGGCATCGACATTGATCACATTGCCACAATCGATTACCTCGGGCAACATGCACCGCAGAAGCAGCTTCCAATCCCGGCTATCCACGGTATCCTTCATCACGCAGACAGCGAGCGCTTTTTCGTTTTCATGTCCCGGGCCCCCGGTGTACCTCTAGACTCGAAATGGAAGTCCCTAACCGCGGAGCAAAAGGTATCGATTAGGGATCAACTAGATACCATTGTGGAGACGTTTAGATCCATACCCGTCCAGCCATCTGAAGAAGATCCCCGCACAGTACTGGGGGGCGGAAATCCGCGGCGCTGCAAAGACGCACGGAGAGATATCCGTGTCTCGAACGAGCCCATCAACAACGAAGCCGAATTCAGGTTCCAGGTAGTGCTCTCATTATCGACAGGGTGGGCCTGGGTCATCACAACGGCTTTGGCATGCTTGTCCGTGGGGATGGTTCCGCATTCAACAACCTCGGCCAGCCTCATGGATTTCATGGGCTCTTTGTTATACAGGGGCTTCTCCACGTAGTACCCTTTACCACCCTTGTCGTCGGCGACTTGTAAGATCACAGACCCTCCGTCGGCGGATCGGAGCCACAGCGCCCAGTGGCTCGGGTCCCGGTCGTCGGTTGGGTTGTAGATGGCGACTCCGACGCTAGTCATCGTGAAAAGGTGAATCTCGCGGGCTTTAATCGTGGTGTTATCCTCGTTAACAGGAATTGAGGGGGTGGGGTTCTTCACCTTGAGCGACTGCTATCCTGCAGCACAATAAGCAAGAAAAAGACTGAAAGTAGAGAGGGATGTAAGGAAGTGCTTAGTGGGTGAGAGAGATAACCAGAATAATATTTATAATTCGAGGCAGAGATGTATATCTTAAGATCGTCACTTGCTAGATCTAAGAGAAAGAATGGATGATAACATTCCGAACCCCATCCTGGCGATGACCCTTCCGGTTTATATACAGCCTCATTCTCTCACTCCCACGATCCGCGCCTCGACAAACTATCTCACTTGGTGGTTCAAGTTCACTGACACAAAGCACTCCTGGGCGCGAAATGACTGGTTTTGATGAAATCCCAGTCTTAAGCCACAATGTAAAATACTTAATATAATTGGACGCCGATCTGGCCCCCGTGACCATTATGTAGGGTCCAAAGGCTAGATATTGAGGCTTTAGGACCTGGCTCCCGTATCCGAAAGGCTGTATCCATCCAAATACTCTCTCTTGCCGTTCAAAAATAGACTCGCTTAAGCGCCCAAGGCTGAACGGCTGTGTGTTGTGTATTAATAAATGTGTTGTGAGAAATGGACCTTTTTTCTACTGTACTTAAACGCCCAAGGCTGCAGGTCCTGCTGCGCTCGAGCCTCATTACATACGTACAGTACTGTAACTTCACTTCCAACTGCCCCTCATTAGGTAGCTCTGAGCAGAACATCATCTTTTTCCGCCTCATCAAAACACCACGTCACGCAGAGGGGAAAACAATGGCAATGAAGTTTCCTCCGCCGCATATCCATGCTCCTCAAACCACGCACACCCACACCATTATCCTCCTTCATGGCCGCGCAAGCGAAGGCCCCGAGTTTGCCGAGGAGCTTTTCTCTTCGCTGACCACCAAGGGCACACCGCTGCCCGATTGCCTTCCCAGCTGGCGCTGGGTCTTCCCAACCTCACGAGACCGATGGTCAGCCTTGTTTCAGGAGGAGATGTGCTCCTGGTTCGACGCGTATTCCCTCACAAACATCGATGAGCGGCAGGAGCTGCAGGTCGAGGGTCTGCAGGAATCTGTCTCGCATGTTCTCGACATCCTCGAGAACGAGATCCGGCTCCTTGATGGCAAGGCAGGCAACGTCTTTCTGGGGGGGATCAGCCAGGGGATGGCAACTGCCCTCTGGACCGTGTTCTGCGCCGCAGAGAGAATCCCGCATCAGATCGGTGGTCTCGTGGGGTTCTGTGGCTGGCTGCCCTTTGCCAACCGGCTGGAAGAGCTAATCGCCGCGCGATCCAAGGAGAAAGAAGAAGGTGCTACTAGTCCTACAAAGACCGAGATCCAGCGCCTGGTGTCGAACTTCTGCCATGCTACTCTCGATAGTGCGCATGCGCAACCAACAATCCAGGGAAACAACTTATCTGACTCTGATCGGGCCGTGCCGATCCTAACGACGCCAGTTCTTCTGGGCCACGGAACGGATGATGTCTGGGTACCTGTGGAGCTGGGCCAGCAAGCTTTACGCGTTGTGCGAGATGTCATGGGGCCCGTCGAATGGAAGGAGTATACTGGGGCCGAGGGGGAAGGGCACTGGATCAAGGAGCCTGAGGGCTTCGACCACATCCTGGCATTTCTTGAAAGCAAATCTATTGCAAGTTGAGTAGCTAATTAAGACCGCATTCTTTTGCATTTCATTTCTATAGCAGGTTTTTCCTATGCTGGGAGTGCAATAACATTTTTATCGGACCCCTTAACCTGACTTTATCATGCGCAAACTATGCAGGGTTGGGAGGTAGAAAAAAGTATCTACAAAAGGAACGCACCTTGCATGTACGGTAATGATTTCAGTGATAATAAACGTCAGGACGGATCCAGGACAGCCGTGCTCTCTATTTTAAATACAGACATTCTGAGGATCAGAAATCGAAACAGTCTCGGTTGCAGCAGTCAGCTTACTCTCATATGTATGTGCCCCTCCAACCATCCAATCCAAGGCGCATGCATATGAGATTAGCCTGCAGTTCCCCCTCGCCCCAAGTCAATAACAAACATCCGATTCACGGCTCTTCCCGCCGGAGCCGCAGCTCCAAGCACGCAGTCAGATTCCCCCAAGGTTAGGAGCTTGCACCTTTTTTATCACGCTTGGGATACTATCGCTTCTCAGACAAGCTCTACGTTCAAATCTCAACTAGACTTGATATGACATTCATGTACAAGACAGGCCGTGCATCTGTCTTCACAGTCTCAAATCGAGTGGGAATCAGTGTGGGGGGTATACTTCCTTCCCAGGCAACCAAGATGTCCTGGCTCCGCATAGGCTCCGCGTTCTCCGCCCTCTACTTCGTCTTTCTCACGGTGCATCTTGCTTCTGCACCGAGAGGGGGAAGGACGAAATCAAGGTTTGTACCTCTCATCTCTTTTCAGCCTTCCGCCATTCCCAAACTCAGCTAAACCTTTGTCCCCAGACCAAGTCCGAGGTCAGGCTCCTCCTCCTCCTCCTTCTCAGCGCATCAACAACGTCTTTCCTCCCTTTCAAGCTCCGGCCAGCCCCATTCCCGGCCAAATTCTCATTCTAACCGCCACACCGGCCCCCAGGCCACGCAATACCGCACGCCTTCCACCAGATTACAACAAAGCCGGCCAGCGCGGCTTCCTTTCAACAGACCGCGGCGACCACCGCCGGTTCACGGGCGTCATACCCGAGATCGCGAATATCCTGTTTCCCACCGCATGAGAGGTCGATTGGATTGAAAGAGGATTGCGAATATGGAGGAAGGGGGTGGGAACAGGGGGTCATGTACCGCGCGCTGTTTGTTTACAGTCTCGGATAGGATATGGGTGTGTAGCTGAGTTTTAGTCCGGGCGACAAGCTTGCAGATGAGACGTCGATCGTTAGACTACCTACGGATTATGTAGTGTCTTGAAATACCCACTAACTCCTCTCCGATTCGGATCGTCGATAGTCGATGGCCCGGGGGCCAGTTCGCGCACAAGGAGCCGGATATCGGCTGACGAGAGGTATCTAATGCCCCGATCCTATGATGACCTAGGCTGATTCGGGCGGTACAAGGGGGTGGAGCAAGCTATCTTGATTGGGTTCGTTAGGTGATATACCTGCGGCCGCATTCTAAACGTCAGGTGCTCTCTTTGCTTATTGTAGCACGGCGACTGGTGAGTATTGTCCACGAACACTTTAGGCACCCAAAATCCCAGCCCAGGCTTCCCTTTTAGTCAAAGATGCGTGCACCGTGTCCAATCTGGAACATTCAGATAAGCTCTCATATCAGCGGGCTTCAAGGGCTGGCCAGTTCAACTCACTTCAAAGGGAAATATTCGCCGCCAATCAGGCTAAATGTCAAGGCTCTCGCGCTTTGCTTCTGTACGGCTCTCAGCCGGGTTCTCTGTAGAGGGTGCAAGAGTCTACCACAAACCCTGCGGCCGGGATTCGAAGCTCAATAGGTGTCCAATGGTAGGCCCAGATGCATCGCAGCCAGGCTGTCAGCGGAACAGAGACAAAACGACAACTTGAAACTTGCAAGACATGAAAAGTTGCGACAGGAGGCGCACTTGGCTCTGTTTGCAGTGTTATATGTATAAATGGAAGGGAGCGGTAACCGCGGACAGAAAGAAATCCCAGGTTGACGATGGCTGATCGAAGCGAAAGTGTGACATATACCGTACGTGTATTCAAGCCTACAGCTAGAATTATGGCTTGCTAGCCGACTGTAGTGCATGCTTACCAGACCTCAATTTAGCGCACCATCGCCGACGAGACAACGCTCTCCCATTATCATCATCAGTGTCGACCCGGTCAGGCTCTTCCTGGGCTGATTCCTGAGCCGTTCCAGCATCAACTATGTTATCCTAGTGAAAAGGAAGTCCGTTGTCGCTAACTATGACAATATCAACAACCTCTAGCTGCAGAGTATCCGAACTGTGGAGCAGATCCAGCGGCTGGAGCCTGTGCAAGAGGCGGCCGCGGTGATGCAGATGTAGAAACGGACGGCCCGATTCCCAGAGATCAGATCGGAGGTCCGCACGCCGGACTGTTTTCGGTGACAGTCAGCGGGAGCGAGTCTGATAGGCCAAACTTGGATATCCCTTCCTATTGTCCTCAACGATCTGTGCCACATCTTATACCACAATCTTGCAAACGAAGATATTTGGATCAAAAATTGTTGAAGGTAGTTGTTACCGAAACACTTTGGTCCCCAGTGCCTGATCCCAAGCCACCAGCGCCACGTTTGTATGGCCCATAGGATCACTGGACCAGAATAAACTCGGGAGAGGTGCGGGCAGTATCCAGCAATCATTTTCACAAGCGAGCTGCGGCCACTCCTCGAAAGGATCCTACGCCGGTCACGATCACAATCAACCAGGCGTGTTCGCAATATAACGCACGTGTGAAGAGGTGACACAGCGGTTCTGAAAATGGAGAGGGCTATGGTCCATGATCCTGCAAGTACTTCGTTGACAGATTGGTTGTACACTCGACGCGCGCAAATGGCCCGTAGGCGGACGCCGGGTCAACTAGATATGAGATAATGGCGTTTTCGATGATAGTACAGCAGGCGCCCTTCTCGCTGTAGGCGCCACTTGTTGAGCGAAATGGCGCCAACTCCACTGGGTCGTAATTCGCACCCTGGTGACTCGGCGACGGATGGAGCGCAAAGGAAGCAAATGAGTCTATCATTCTCCCTCTTCATCAACTTGTCAACGCAAACAGTCAGTCGCCTTGATAAGCAGTTTTGAATCGCAATCCCAGTCCTCAGCTGTGGTGATTTCAATTTACCTTGGAAATTCGAAGCGGTCACCCAGGGTTTGCACCCTTAGCATACGATGAGAATTCTCGTCCTCAACGACCACCGGGCTAAAGACAGATAGCCCGGTGGGATTCCATACCATTAGTGGTAGCAAACCCAATTTGCATGCCAACTTCCACGGTTTTACTCCGGCACGGCTGGCGACTGACCCACCACGGGAAAGCGCACACACTTGTCTCATCCTTCAGATCCGGCTTCACAATAGACTGACGCTACCAGATCCGCATCCTACGCCTCTTTAAACCATTGCTCTTGGCCTCCTCGGGTACAGTACGACCTTCGCGCCAATGTACGGGTATCGCTGCACTCTTCGTATACCTCATCCAAGTCGAAGCCGACTTGCCTGTCATCCGTTGTAGGTACGCTTAGGGCAAGTACCTGGTTATCTGCCAGAACCGGAAGGAATTTACCCCTTCGACATACTCTATCCCCGCTGAAGCCCGTTGTCGTTGCGCTCTGTGGATTTATCCAGGAGATCTGGTCTTCCCGGGACAAGCTGCAGAGATTATTGACTTGCCGGAGCCGCATGCCCGGAGTTTTGTTACTTCCGAGTGGCTCGCCTAGTATTGATCCTTCGCTTAGCCTGTGTGGGGAGAGCTTGCTAGAGGCTGAGCCTTAGCCATCGGTGATTGAGCGTTGATTGAGCATTATAGAATGTCCCTCTCGTTTGTGGTTTTCTGTGGTTCTCATATATGGCACACGTACAGTGATTAAATCCTCGCAAATGGCGCCAACGGGAGGATGAACTGGGATCGCACACGGACCATCACCGACGGAGATCAAGTCCGCCTGGACGAGTCGACCAGCGGCTCCCACGACCGCCATGATGATGTGGGCGGGGCGGGGCCATATTTCCCCCGCGGGTTGTAGACGGTCAGGAAGCGTTCTTCCCAGCGCGCAGTGCGGCGTCTCACCGGGTACTAATCCATGCTCCCAATATTCGGGAGCCTTGAGGTGGTACTGCAGGGGAAGACAGGGCGAGCTTGGACCACCTGACAGCGACGTATTCTCCGGCAATGATACCTTCGGGCATACTTTTCGTGGTTCGACCAGGGGAGCCGACATTCAACTTCTGCACACATCATAAGATTGTTCGTCGAGGCACGTTGATTTGACATTATTGTAAGAGGTGCCGCCGGGATTTCATCACGACTGAGACTGTGGGGATCTGACAACCACACATCCCGAGGTAGTCGCTTGGCATACAGAGCATGTTGTGATCGTTCAATGTGATTAGTTCTTTGCTTTTTCTTCACGACTCGCGCTTCCCCATCATCACGCTCTTGCAGACTCTTCAGTCCTTTAGTGGCTTGTCCGCTCCGACATTACCTGTTGCTTATCCAGTCACAGTTTGTGAATACCGAATGCTACTCCGCTTTTGTAGATTGATCTGCCCCGGCGGCGCCTAGCCAACCGATACAGTCCACGGGATTCCTTCTAGAAACGGAGGGATCGTCGCCGGATGGCAGGAAGACGAACTTGGATTTGTTGTTGTCGTTTGAGCTATGTGATTTCAATATGCCAGAGTCGTATCGCATTGTTAGTACCCCGCTCGGGCTCGGGGCGTCGACATTCTTGGTTTCGGAGAGGAATGTAGCTTGCCCAGATGACTGAGGGCTTACGCCGTGTCTATATAAAGAGAGTGGTTCCTGAAGATCACCTGTTGTCTCCAGGTTCCCGAGTCAAGAGCTGCAGCGGTGTGCGTTTGTTTGCGCTGGGTGTCCCACTTCCTTGTACATATTCTTTCTACGTCCCTCCGGAAATCCGAGACTCGGCGCCATGGTCCGTCTTGGGTATACCTCTGTTGTCGCAGCCCTTGCTGGCCTGGCTGCTGCGGCACCCGCTTCGCTGACTCGTCGTGGTACGTCGCTCTCGGAGAACGATCGGTTATAAAACTAACATCGATCAGATGTTTCGTCCGAGGTCTTCCAGCAGCTGACCTTGTTCGCGGAATATGCTGCGGCGTCTTACTGCACACCCAACATCAACTCGGCAGGCGACAAGGTGACATGTGCCAGTGGAAACTGCCCAACTGTCCAAGCAGCAGATACCACGACGCTGGCCGAATTCTATGAGTATGATATGTCCAGACGCGGTAGAAGAGCAAACGCTAACCCGAGTAGGGACAATGAGTTCGGCGATGTCGCTGGTTTCCTGGCCGCCGACACGACCAACCAGTTAATCGTTGTGTCGTTCCGCGGAAGTCGGACGCTGGACACCTGGATTGCAAACCTTGACTTTGGCAAAGACTCAGTCGATCTTTGCAGCGGCTGTGAAGTCCATGGTGGATTCTGGAAATCATGGGAAGTCGTCGCAGATTCCATCACCTCCGGCGTCAAGTCTGCTCTCGCAACCTATCCCGGATACACCGTTGTCTTCACAGGCCACAGCTTCGGAGCCGCGGTCGCTACCCTTGGTGCTGCACAGCTACGTAAAGCCGGTTATGCTATCCAACTCGTAAGTCAAGCTTTTCTCAACGGAAGGTCGATTATCCGAGCAGGTGTATAACATCATGTAGTACCCATACGGCAGCCCACGTGTCGGTAATGAGGAACTAGCCCAGTATATCACCAACCAGGGGAGCACCTACCGTGTCACGCACACCAACGACATTGTCCCAAGACTTCCACCTATGGCGTTCGGCTTCAGCCACACTAGCCCTGAGTACTGGATCACTAGCGACAACGGTGTCACCCCGAGCACGTCTGACGTTCAAGTCATCCAGGGGGTCGGCTCGAGAGAAGGCAATGCGGGAGAGGCCATCCAGTCCGTCGAGGCGCATAGCTGGTATATCATTGATATTTCTGCTTGTCAGTAAGGCCTTGGTTGTGGCGCATGACTTTTAGTTGAGGTGGTGAATGTGTTGATAAATTATATATATATATCACGAGCTAAACGAATGAATGCCGACGCGCTTATTTCTGGTAGCGTAATTTCCGTAAATCCCGACCAGCGGTTGGAGCTAACTGAACGTGGAATCTAGACAGATAGGCCGGAGAGAACAATCAGTGTGAAACGTTCAAATCTTCCGAGCCACAATGGCGTTGACTGCATTGCTGGCGGAGGCTGGTGTTTTCGGAGAGAGTTCGCAGGAGCAACTTTGGGTCTGTCGATCCGGATCTGCCCCATCTCCGCCCGTGGCCAATGCTGCCATCTGGCTCTAGCTTGACCGCGTCAGCTTCCGACACCCACAGTTCGCATTCTGCTGCCCTTTTTTTTTTGATCTCCCCTGGTTTGATTTTGGATATTCCTCGCATCTCCAGCGACGTCCTAGCTCGGCTCCGCGCGCTCTTCCGGCTGGTGTCGACTGTGCGGCCGATCATGGGTTGCTCAGTCGATCTGTCGTGAAGCTCAAACTACGAAACAAACAACGAACGACCTGACGACCGCACTAATTCGGAGTCTACATATACCCTCTGATTGTGCAGTCGCTGGCGGCAGCTATGTTCTTCTTCTTCAGCGGACCCAACAGCCCGCGCCGCCGTAACCGCGAGAAAGCGATCTTCCTGACAATCTTCATCATCTTCGCCCTCTACCTCCTCTTTTTCTCGAAAACCTCCAAACACAAACATGTCAACCCCCAAATATACGATTCCGCTGGACAAGGGGACCCGAATCGCGATCCGCACTCTGGACATGCAACGCCCGCGCGGCAGACAACGCCCATTCGAAAAAGCATGGTCGTGGCCAGTATGAAGGAGGATGATGTCTCGTGGCTGCACAAGTTCTTCCCGGATTGGCACAAGAATATCTACGTGGTGGATGATCGAAAGGCCGAGTTGACGGTGGCGCAAAATAAAGGGAGGGAGTCGATGGTATATTTGACGTGAGTTCCATTCTAACCATGTCGATATTATGTTGGTGCCTGTTTTCTGATCCCCGGTGTCGATAGCTACATTATCGACAACTACGACAACCTCCCCGACTCCATACTCTTCATCCACTCCCAGCGATACCAATGGCACAACGACGATCCGTACTACGACGGCGTCCCGATGCTCCGCAACTTCCAGCTCCCCTACCTCGAGAAACAAGGCTACGTGAACCTCCGCTGCGCCTGGATCCTCGGCTGCCCCGATGAGATTCATCCGCTCACCGACATGCACCGCGAGAACGTGCACGCCGGTGAATACTTCAAGTACGGCTTCATGGACCTTTTCCCAGGTGTCGAAATTCCGCAGACCGTGGGTGTTTCATGCTGTGCTCAGTTCGGGGTAACGAGCTGGAAGATCCGCGAGAAACCGAAGAGCGACTATGTGCGGTACCGAAAGTGGCTCTCCGAGACGGATTTGACTGACGATCTGAGCGGGCGGATTATGGAGTATTCGTGGCATAGTATGTTTTCTTCATCGCGAGTCAATCAAGAGTGTGAGATGAGCTAACGATTTGCAGTGATATTTGGAAAAGAACCCGTCCATTGTCCGACGGCTGAAGAGTGCTATTGCAAGGTATTCGGATTGTGTGATTTGACCTGTCCGAGTGAGGACGCGTGCAACGATCGATACGTGCTTCCTCGATACTCAACTCTTCCGGAAGGTTGGCCGTTCTATGGCTGGCTTGGCCAAAAGCAGGATCCCAGCAAGCCTGGGCTTCCGGACTCATGATCAGACCATCCCCCGGCGCCAATTAGAAAGATTCTCCGCTAAGGTATCCCGCCGTGACGGAGAGTACTGGCCTCGGATAAATCATCCGCAATGGGGAAACTTGAAGCTATGACGGATAGGGGGATTCTGTCTTTTCTTGTTCGAATTCTGCCACGGCTGCTAGGACTAAAATTGGTGAAAGTGCATGTACAACAGAATAGATTTTACGACGCAATATCCGAGCGAGAATGTAACGTCAAAATAAACAACTATGTCTGTTGATCGGTGGCGTAATTCCGGATAGTAAGGTTCGAGGCAGGGGACCTCGGTTCCCCGGCCAGCGGGCCCGACTGTCAACTTAAGTTAAGCTCCCCGCAAGGCACAGGCTCCCCTCCCATCGATTCTCTATCGCATCCACCTCTTCACCAACGTCCACAAACACAACTTCCGAGCCTGTTTCAAGACAAAACAGCCTACACCTAGACAAGATCCGCGAACACAAAAACGAAATGCTCATAATCGGCCTAACCGGCTCAATAGCCACGGGCAAATCGACCGTCTCCTCCCTTCTCTCATCACCCCCCTACTCCCTCCCCGTAATCGACGCCGACCAGCTCGCCCGCCGGGTCGTTGAGCCAGGGACAAAAGGCTACAATGACATCGTTAGCTACTTTGCCTCCAGCACACCGGACCTCCTCCTTCCCGCGCACCCCAACGACCCGCCAAACCGCCCCCGCCCACTGAACCGGCCCGCGCTCGGGAAGCGCGTCTTCGGCGACTCCGAGGCCCTGAGGCGCGACCGCATGGTGCTAAACAAGATCGTTCACCCGGCCGTCCGGTGGGAGGTCTACAAGGCGCTGGTGTACTACTACGTGCGCGGCCACTGGGCCGTCGTCCTCGACGTGCCGCTGCTTTTCGAGAGCGGGATGGATCTCATCTGCGGGACGGTTGTCGTGGTTGGGGTGAGTGATCCGAGTGTGCAGATGATGAGGCTCCGCGCGCGCGACGCTCATCTTTCGGCGGAGGATGCGGAGAACCGGGTCAAGAGTCAGGGGGATGTGAAAGGGAAGGTGGAGAAGGCTGAGTTCCGGGGCACGGGCGATGCGAGAGGAGTCATTGTGTGGAATGATGGGGATAGGGGGCAGTTGCAGGGGGAGGTTGCGCGGGCGATTTCGAAGATCCAGGGGAGTAGTCCGCAGTGGTGGGCGTGGTGTTTGCTTGTTGCGCCGCCGCTGGGGGTCAGTGTTATGGCGTGGAATCTACTGGTGAATTTCTCGACGAGGAGGAGGTGGGAGAAGAAGTTGGAGAGGGAGAAGGCGAATTTGTGATTTCTCAGCTGCGGAATAGCCTTTTCGGACTTGTTGATCGGAGCCGAAGCGAATATACTATCGATATCATATTAATGACGTACTTTAAATGGAACATATATTAACAATCCCAACTTAGCGCCGTAATGGTCTGACAGTCCGACAGCTCATCTGCAAATGAGACGAACAGGATCGATAGACTAGAAATAGGCTACAATTTGGGTTCAATGGCGCCTTCCTATTTAAGGTCCACCGCTCGAATTAGGGGACGATTGTTTCACTCCTTCCTCAATAAGAGGGGTGTTCCCTCTCACAAGGCCATTGTGGCGCTATTCTCCTTCATCTTCAGCCTCTAAGTTCTCAGAAAAAGTTGGGCGATCCTCGTACTTTCTCTCGTACTTTCCCTTGTACTTCATCTTTAACTCCGAGGAGAGACCACATCACCATGTTTTGCCCCTGCGCTAGATCCTACTTCGTGGTCGAAGGCCTGCAAACAGAGAGCCCTCGGCTTGTCCGTTCAAGATTCGAACGGTCTCCAACCCTGAACTCCCGCGCGCCGCTTCCGATGCAGATTCGGCCGCAGCCGTCGACGGGGTCGAGCAGTGGTAACTCGGGGCAGAGAGAATACGGACAAGGACAGGGATGCGGATACGGGCCAGGTAAAGTGCCCGCTATCCTGATTACTCCGATTCCGGAGGAGGCAGAGGTATGTAACTGAAAGTGATTTTGTACTTTCTCTAATGATGCGTAGTTGGCTCATATGGAAAGCAAGGCCCAGGATCACAAGTGAGATCTCGGCCCAGTTGCTCGAGGGAGCACAGCTCGTCTCGAGGTATACTCAAAGTACCGACGGAGGAATTTCCGTTTGACAATCATGACATACATCGTCAGCCCCAGTCACGAAAGATCCAGAGATCGAATGACGTCCGTGAGGAGGTCGGAAAATCGCCCAATCCCGGTCCCAACTCGGGTCGCAATTCCCCGGCATCTGATGTCGTGAAACTTCGGGTCTACAGGAAGAATAGACATACGACACAAGGTTCCTGTAACGGAGTCATTGCGGAGGAAGTCAAGTTCAGAGAAGGCGACGTCGTGGTGAGGAGCGAGGCCACGACCGAAAGGAGTGGAGGTCAGCGGAGCACGGTGAAAAAGGCGTCTACCAATGGATGGGGGGCACAAGCATCACCGCAGTGGTAGCACTTCTCCTTCGCCTCCTGACCAGCGTGACAAGCAGTTCAAGGGATCTACCTTTGCGTCGTGGGCTCATCATTTGTGCTTCCGTTTCTTTTGGAATTTATCATTGTTTGTCATGATGTTGGAGCGTCCTCCCCCCGAAATGCTTGTTATGTCTTTTGCCCTCTTCAGCGTGCTCTTAGCGGCCTGGACATCGGTCTCATCTTGATCACCTTCGCCAGTGCTTGTTGTCTGTATATTATTAGCTTTCGAAACACGGCTCGGCATATTGATACAACCTTTGGCTTGTTCTTCTTCTTATAGTTTCCGTAGACTTGTCGTCCTCCATAAGTGATATCGTCATAGTCGGCATCGAGCGAATAATCTGCCAGCACAACTGGGGGCTGCGCGTACTGAGTCGAGTCCGCCCCGTCATAATTGATAAACCATTCCGTTTCACCGGCCTCCGCAGCTTGTCGCGCAACAGCTTCTCTTCGTTTTTCTTCCTCTTCCGCGATGGCAGCAGAGATTGCTTCCATATCTGATGGACGTGTCGCAGAAGGGCTCTCGGCCGGCGAGGCAGAGACACGGCGTTTCTTGGGAGTGGAAGCTGCGGAGTTGCTGGCCGATTCAGGCTGTGATGACTCTTTCGCAGCAGCGCTGGCAGCAGCACGTTGCATAAACTAATTTCTGTTAGACATCGAAAAGAGAAAAAAAAAAAAGCTCCTGCTGGTCTTCACCTTCATGGTGAGTAGTCGCGAAGACATGTTCTTCTCAGCCTTCGGGGCTGAAGGCGACGGTCGAGGCATGGCGATTGATATTGGAGCGACTGAATTCCTTGAGCCAACCCAGCGGTAAAGAAAAAAAAAAAAAAACAAACAAAAAAAAGCAACCCTCGAGTAAGATGAAGGAATTTCGTCGCTCTTGCCGAAGCAAAAGTAAAGAAAAACCACATTTGGCGGCATAATCACACCGCCCCGATTGGCTGTCGGGCGGCGTTGGAGCTCCCTCCCGCAAACCTCGACCATCCGACCTCAACTCTCCGCGAGTGCCGCCTCCCGCCCACGCCAATTCCCCGCTACAGACCCAATTGCTGGGAAAGATGTTGCTCCCGACCGTCCGCAGCCGAATCGCGGCTCTTTCGTCCACCTGGGCCCCGCGCGTGGCTACCCAGTCTCGCACAGCCGCCGCCTACTCGACGACAGTCCCTCGTCTTTCGGAAAACTACATCCAAGCAAACGACCCCACCCCGCAGACACCCAAGCCCAATGTTTCCGAGACCAATGCTACTCCCGTCGACTCGATGGGGGCGTGGGATACCGCGTTGCAGGAGTCCACGGATGTTGCGGAGCGTGTGAGGACACTGCAGGCTCCTAACCGGGCTAATACCTGGGCTGCGAGCCAGAGGTCGAGAGCGGAAGCTATGAGTGGACCGCGATTTGAGCAGACCATGATGCACCTTCAGGTTCGTTGGCTCGCTACTCTTATTAACCTTGCTGTGTCCAGCGGGGAAGAGGGGTGGTGGTAGAAGGGATAACTAACATGATCATCTAGCCGACACCCATGGCGGCTATCGAGCTCATTCACAAGCAGCCTGTGCGCTGGACAAACAAGAGAATCGTCAGCTGTGACGGCGGTGGCGGCCCTCTCGGCCACCCCAGAATCTTCATCAACACCGATAAACCCGAGATTGTGCCCTGCGGCTACTGCGGTCTTCCCTTCGTGCGTTGCATCCCAGGGCGATTCATTGACAAGTTGCTAATGTTTAACAGGCCCACGAGCACAACCGTGCGTACCTCGAATCCCTCCCTGAGACCAGCTATCCCCTTGAGGCTACCGGTGACGCCGCCGAGGTGAACGAGACCCAGCGTGTGACGGAGGGCGGCTTCGAGCAGCGGTAAAGAAAGTTTGTTTTTGGCGTTGTTGCATGTTTTTACGTTGCCCGGCTGGGCTTGTACAGTTGTATCAGATCAATGAAGCTGTTAGAATATTTCTTTTACCTTAACTCTGATTGGTCCGTTGATTCAAGCAATAGAGAGGTGTCTATTTAACAGGGCAGGCCTCCCAAACAGTTCTCACTAGACAACAGGTACCACACCATTTAATCGTGGGGAATGAATCTCCCAACTCTCATATATATACTATGACCCCTCACAGTTCTTACTCTCCCCGCCAAGAAACCTATAAATGCACCTCATCTAGTCAAGCCTTCTCGCCCTGGATGGTAGCAACGACCTTCCTCGTGTGCCGACTCGCCCGGAACTCCAAGTACCAAATCCCCTGCCACGTCCCCGTTGCAAGCTTTCCATTCGTAATGGGGATGTTCACCGACGCTCCGATTAACGCACTCTTGATATGAGCCTGTCACAAGACATAAAACTCATTAGCGCAATGCCCATCATCCCATCCCAAACCAAACCCTCATCAGGGGAAAGCAAAACACACGGAAGGCACAAAGAGACATACAGGCATATCATCCTCCCCCTCGGCCGAATGCCGATAGAGATCGCCGCGCTTATCAACGGGCGCAATGCGGTCCAGCGCATCGCTCATATCCTCGCGGACGTCCTCGTCCCAGTTTTCGTTGAGCGACAGCGCGCACGAGGTGTGCTGGATGAACAGGTTCAAGATGCCGACCTTGTACTCGCGGATCTGCGGCAGCGAGGACACGATGTGGTCGGTGATTAGGTACGAGCCCCGCGAGCGCGGCGGGAGCGTGAATTGTTTCTGCGTCCAGGACATTTCTTTTTTTTTCTCTCCCTTTGCCGGCGGGGATGTGTTGGATTGGATCAGTGGGATCGAGCTGGGAGTTGTTGTTAGTCTCGGATGGTGGTGTGTCCGTGTACACGGAGAGTTGCGGGGTAGAATTTGTGGTGGAAGCAGAGGGCGCGCGGAGGTTTGTATAGGCGGAATTGACCGAGGAGGGGACAGGATCACTTACAAGCAGTAATTCTTTATATGTCTCAATGTTGTTGTGATTTGAAATGGGTTTTGTGGAGTGCGGGTGTGGTTGAGAAATCTCCCCTCTCGTGTAGTAGTGGGGAAGTCCCGTCGACGTCATTCCTAGTCACCTACAGCTCGATACGACTACAAGATTAAATGCTGCCACTAACTGGCGAAGCTTTCTAAGGATTCATATTTCCTATATATCTTACATCCGTGTGCGTGTGCTGTCCTCCTTCTTAGGATTACCGGAATCATCAAGCAATTCACTCTGCTCGTCCAGGCCCGTCCATTTCGGCTTTCCATCGGGGATATCCATTGCGCGGGCACCGTAAAAAATATGTAGTCTGGCATGTGTTAGCCCAGTTCTAATTGAGGCTTGAATCTGGGACCAAAGCTCGGCAAGGCGTAGGGAACATACTTTGGCTCAAATGCCTGCCTCCACGTATCATGATCTGTCCCCGAAGCCTTATAGTCAATCAACTCCGGAAAGACCAGACAGACATTCCGACCCTCGTCCATTATCGGGCTTCTACAATGTGCGCAGGCAACCTTGGTCGGCAGCTGGTAATCCCGCGACTTGTCTTGGGAGGAGTAGAATGTAAGGCCCTCGGTTCCTTTGTTGAACATGATATCCGCTTTATGGAAGATGCCGCACCATTGGAACGGGGCCCCTGTGGGATACGCATTAGCACTTTTTCCTCGTCGGAATATCCGTCGGAGTATAAGTACTAGGTCTTGCGCACGTACCGTGTGTGACTTGACATCCTCGACAGTGGCAGTACTTGGCGTTCAATGGATCCTGTCGACTGATCTTGTACGTGACCTGGCCGCAGTGGCAGCTGGCGCGCCATTTGGCCTCTCCAAACTCCGCCTCAGAGCGAATTTTATACGGAGGGCGGTCTTTGTAGCCGGGATCTTTGGTGGTCATTGCGGAGGCGTTATAGAGAGAGTCTGAGTAGCTGAAGTGTTTCGGTTTGAGCTTGGTATAGTAGGTAGAGAGGGGGGTATTTAAAGAGCCCGGACGGCACGAGAGAATCCTGTTATACAGCATGAGGAGCTCGGTTTGGTGACTGTTTGAAGTGTCATTTTGTGGTCGGGTTTGCTGTGATGCGACAGTTGAAATGACCAGGATGTGATGTCATGAATCCGCAGTTGACTCGCTGCTGTTTTGCCATTTCCAAAAAGGGTACAGTAGATTCTCCATTGAGGCTTTGATACTCTAGTCCGATGTAGAATGCTCTCAAACTCTCTCTTATTCTCAGAGAAAGATACTCTCGGTTTCAACACGTGAACAAGAGGGACCTTGAGGATGCTGCAGCAATCAGAGTCAAGCGTGGCTGCTGCGACGGTTGAGGCTAGCCGCCAGGTGAAACAATCGGCCCCAGTTCGTTCGATCCCTCAATTTGCACCCTTGGCATCACCACAGTTGGCGCCTCTTTGTCTTGTCGTCCCTGGATCGGCCTTGATAGGCGGGTATAAATATGGCCTGGAGCAATGGAGGCCAATGATCGCTGTTTCAGGACTCATCTGCCCCCAACAATTGTCCTCCTCGGCTCTGCTGGAGGCGACAAAGGTTCGCGGTTAGGTGCATCTGAAAGCTGAACGCCTGAACAATTAATTTCACTAGCGAAGATCCTCAGATGGAGGGAATATAAGAGATACACCAACGGCTGTTCCTTCAGATCGGCCTCGCTTAGTTGGCAACCCCCGCCTCCATCGCCTCATTTATTTCTGACAGTTCGCCGCATCGAATTTCTCGAACTCTTCTCGAACTCTTCTCGAACTTTTGCTCCGGAACTACCTATACTTATGCTCTCCATTCCTCCGCCATGGGATTATTGAGCCGACTTCGCCAGCGGTCAAAAAGCCAGAGCCGTGCGGGGAACCGCGACAGCTACGACCACCTCCGCACCCGCGACCAGCTGCCTCCCCTGCCCTCCTATGGCCGAGACCTCACCAAACACCTGCCCAACCCCGTTCTAGCCCGCATCTTCGCCTATGTCTGCCCTCATGCAGTCGACAGCTCCTACGATTCCTCGGAGGAGTCCATGACCGAGGATGGCTGTATGCTCTGCGATATGCGCGACCTGGCGCACTGCACTCTGGTCTCGAAGCGCTGGTACCCCGTTGCTCGCTCATTACTGTAAGCCCCGCGCACACATATCCTCGTTTACACCTTGTTGACTTATCTCTAGATACTCTCACGTCCGGATCGATGCCGTGCACTACTGCGAACTAGAAGAGGAGCTCGCCGCGAAACGCAAGCGTCGCTCCTTCTTCGACCGCAATGCCGACCCCATCGATGCCCCGCAGGTTCGCCTCTCTCTCTTCATGCGATCAGTACGGCTGTCGCGAGAAGCTGGCAACCTCGTCCTCTCCCTCCGCATGCCATACATGACACGGGAAGCAAACAAAGCTGAGATCGCTCGCACCATCTCCGTCCTTCCCAACCTCCGCTACGTCGACCTCCCCTCGGGGATCTACAGCGACGATCCGTCATGTCTAACCCTCAAACAAGAGCTCATGGCGCGCTGCCCGGACCTGCGCCGCATGAAATACTGCGCTGGCGCAGAAGGGTCGTTCGCACAACTCTCGGACTCCGGCCTCTGGATAAACCTCGAGATCCTCGAGCTCTCCAACCTCCAAATCGAACCCGCAACCCTCCGCCTCTCTCTGGCCTCCTTCCAGCGCCTCCGTGATCTAACAATTGACAACGCACCCTACCTAGACGACACAATCTTCACCCCAAATCAGACACTTCCCCCTTTCCCCCCAATCCAACGCCTCACCCTCCGCAACACCCCAAGCATCACCACAGACGGCCTAACAGCCTTCTTATCACACCCCTTACCCCGCAAAAACCTCCTCTACCTCACCCTAAACAGCACCGGAATCGCCCCAGCAACCCTCCACAAAATCCTCACCCTCTCAACCTCCCTCCTCGGCCTCCTCGTCACCCAGGAAGTAACACGCTCCTTCCCGCCCGAGAAAATCCCCCCACTCGCCTCCCCGGCCCTCCAACTCCTCCACTACGAAATCACATCCCCCCCCGGAACCTACGGCGTGCCGCCCAAAGCCGCAAGCTACTACACCTACCTGATCTCCACGCTCATGTCCAACTCCCTGCCCTCTCTGCGCGACCTTTACGTCCGCGACGCCGACTTCCCCGAAGCGCTGCTCATCGCGCCCCCGCCGCGCCTCTTCGGCGGTGGCGAATCGGGGCCCCAGCTCATGGGCGGTGGGCTCGCGCGCCCGCTCAACGTGTACAGTAAGGGTCTCGACGAGCTCGAGTGGAATTTCACACCCTATGAGCCCATGGGGAGTATGACGCGCGGCCGCCGGGACAGCGTTACGCGGCCTGTGAGCTTTCATGATGCGTCGCTAGGTAGGAGCTGGGGCGGAGATGCGAGGAAGAGTGTGCTTGTGGGTAATGGGTTCGGTGGATTCTTGGCTGTGCCGGTTGATGATGGGAATAATGGGGGTAGGCCGAAAAGTAGTGGTGGGTGGAGGAGGGATAGTCGTGGGGATTTGTGGCGGTAGTCTAGGGTCTCCCTTTCTCCTATTTGTGTCTCGATCTGTTTGCGATATTGCTGTGCTCTCTGTGTCTTCCCCTGCCTGTGGTTTGAGGATTTGGTATTTGACGGTCGTGAGCAATGTGATAATGCGTATGGTTAATTTGTCCTTTAGCATATCTGATACAATACCAGCTGGTTATGGTCGCGGTTTCATCTTGATTTAGGGTATCTACTTCTAAGAGCTTTGAAAAGACTCCTAAAATATGTATCTATTTCCATCATACTCACCAATTCTAAGTAGGGTGAAAAGTAATTATACATCTGTGCAAGACCCACGATCAACCAACTCACTCAACACTCCCAAAGTGACTCAGGAATATACATTCCAGTGTCAACGCCCATAGTCAAACTCCCCGGATACCCAACCCTGCCGTGCCAGAAATCGCGCGCAAACTCAGGAATCTCGCGGAAAATATACCCAGGAAAGCGTCCATCATAATGGTTGCGGTTCTTCAGGCCGCGGATAACCTGAATGGCGTACTTGACAAGAAGCCTCTTGACGAGCGCATTCTCTTTCGTGACCATTTTGTATACCTCGCGCACGAACCGGGGGAACACTGTTGGGAACGCTGATCTCCCAAGCGTCTCAATGATCTTGGCCGCTGAGAGATACTTGAGTCCTGCGGCGCGGAGTCGGAGGGCGAGGATGTGTATTTGCAAGTGGAGGGATAGCTCACAGCAGTGGAGTCGGTCTAGAAAGAGACTGTTAGCATCGGATTCGGTATTCCTACTCAACTCATGGACGACAAGCCTCAACAGCATACCAACATTATCCACCGGAACCGTCTGCCCGTCTGCCAGGAAATGAGCCGGGAAGTCCCATCTGTAGAAGAAATGATAGTCGCACGTATAGAAATATTCCAGCGCCAGACGGAAAGGGAGAGGGTGGCAGCCCAATCGTATCGTGGGATTCTCCTACAATGCGACGATTAGACCCGGCAATCAGCAAGCATGCTTTGTCCAGAAGGACCGTCGTTTGATTTGCAGATGGGAAAATAAGTACCTCCCCCAAGTCAGCAGCCCTGCACACCTGCCTAATACTCTTTGACTGAGCATAGACAATCGCCTTATGGCATCGAAAAATCACCTGCCGGAACCCACAGACAACGGTCATATCGTGGAAGTCGGGACTGAGCATGAGTCTATCTTTCGAGAACGTCCAGCAGGCCAGTCAGC
This sequence comes from Penicillium sp. S1316, assembly GCA_023627405.1. Lineage (NCBI taxonomy): Eukaryota > Fungi > Ascomycota > Eurotiomycetes > Eurotiales > Aspergillaceae > Penicillium > Penicillium sp. S1316. Next base: position 493,096 of record JAMAHF010000020.1, read on the forward strand.
TTATACATCGCCTGTGGGATGGTTAGGTTAGAATGGTCGACTCACCGTCCGAGACTCGCGACGAGCTGTTTCCGGCGGAAACCCATGCGCATGCAATGATGGACCATTAGCTCCTGCCAGGCGTGAACCTGGGTCCTTTCTTGACGGTGGACAGTCTCGGGATCCCAAATATCTGGGCCGCGCGGAGGCGCTGCTACCCATGCTGAAGGGTGACGCGAAGTTGGACGCGGGAAGCTGGCGCGAACGTATCGATGTAAGTGTTGATAGGACATTCTGCTCTGCTGAATGCATGAGGGTAAGCGTGAGATGAGATCCGATGGCGGTGGGGCGAATGGGTCAAGGACGGATATTTCTGTATCTCTCAGGGCCCTACAGGGGCAGTTGGCTGTATGCCAGAACAAGAAGGAGCCACCTGTGCCCAGGTGGTAATCAGCCAGCGCTCCTTCCTTACTCTACAAGGCAGCGGCACATCTCTATGAATTATATCAAGGAAGCATATAAATACACCTGCTTATAGGATTATAAGCTCTGTCTTAGCTCTAACTCCTTCCCAACATCATACATGTCTATCGTGAGTCATTAGTCGTACAGGCCACCTTGAGCCCGGTGACTGGGATAGTATGCAACCTCCCATGCCTTTTTCTACCAGCCAACAAACCGATAAGATATCCCAACTTCTAGAGACAAAGTGTAAAGAAAATGATACGAATCGACCAAATATACAGTATAGAGGTGACGCTCAGTTGTCGGTGCCTAGGATCAGTGCTCGTGCTTGTTTGGCGTCCGTACCCAGAACACTGATGAGATACTCGATGCTGGGACAGGTCAGTGATTGTTTCTTGTTCGGCCGAATGGGTGCAGTGCTCACCTTGCTTCAGATGCTAGCCTCCGTCTCTCAGCCTGGAACTCCTTTTGGCAGGTTTCCCACATAGCATCCCGTTGCTGACGAAGTACTGACTTGACACGAAGTTTGAACATCGCGCTCACTGGTCGGTGGTCCGACGCTCGTACCTCGTGGCGTCGGTAGTCCAGCTGCTTGACTCGGCCAAGTCCTCTATACAAAACCCTATCACACCAAGCAGGGGATCGCTTCTTGTCACTTGAGTCGTAGTCATCTGTGCCAACATCGTACTTGTACGTCGGAGCGAAGGTGATCGGTGCCTCTTGGAACGCGCGTAGCCGGAATCCTGGATTCTTGCGCCTCGACGCCAGTAGCTGATCTCGTTCGAGTAGCTTCGTGAGGTTGTTGCTGCGGACCGCCTCGATAATCACGTTCCGCGGTATCGAGTCAATACGATAGTTAAGATCTCCATTTAGGATACAGATCTCGTGATCCATGATCATCGACCCGTCACCACCGCTGACAAAGTGGTCCAATCGAGATGTCAGACTAGTCTCGACAGGCAAAGATTCGGTTTCGAGAATAGCCGCGATGTCATTGTTACGATGAGTCGTTTGCGTCTGTCCGGCGGCCAAATGGCAGTTCACAAAACAGAGCGAGCTATCGTCGAGAACGAAGCGGAAGACAAGAGCACCCTACACCATTAGCTCCCAATCGTTCAAAAGTTGGCTCGCGACAAACATACCTTGTTTCCGTGCAATCCTCCCATACCCCGCTTGACCTCGGCGGCGCTGACGTTTGTGATCTTGTTTCTCTCCTTGTGCTTGACGAAGATGCACGTAAAGAGCCCAATAAGGTTCGCGCTATGCAGGAGAACATACGACTCCTCGAGCGGCATGCAGTCGTTGATAGCCCGCGTCAAATGCTCCATCCATACTCGGTACTGGCGGCTCATGTGCTCCTTCTCACCACTCTCTTTCTTTTTACTTCCGAGCAGCAAGCTCTCTGTGACACGTTAGCAACCGCTTGCAAGGCTCCATATCAGATACGTACTGGCTGTAATTTTCTTGTTCTCAAGATCAACAAGCTCCTGGAAACCGAAAACAAGTATCTCCGGTGGATTTTCCGGGTGGATTGCATCCTGGATAAAGGTGGAAGTGCGTACACTTCCAGGTGTAGAAGCACCGGCATTCCAGGTCATAATGACGGCACTAATCTCACGGAAGGAGCAGAATTCGATATCTCTCTTCTGCATTTGGATTTCTGGACAAGCGTTAGCTCACTGATCTGTTGTCCGAGAGCACGGTTACTTACCCAGCCAATCATCTTCAAGCATTCCGTCCCACAGACGAATACAATTGTCCTGTCCCAATGAGGTCACTTGTAATCGGTTCATCGTCCACACACTACTTGAATCGAGAAAGAAGCTGCAAACAGGGCTATCATGCGCACACCAGTCCTTTAGGACGGTCCAGGGGTTCGTGTTCGTATCGTAAACGTAGATCATCCCGGTCTTGTAAGCGGCCCACAAATTGTCACCCACAATTCCCAAGCAATTGATCTTATACACGCTAACGTTCACGACACCAAGGCAAGCGTAGTCCTTCGCCGAATAAACAGTGACTTTGCCATCCGCATGACCAAGATACACTCGACCGCCATCCTTAGTAGTATAAGCACCCGATGTGACTTCTCCGGTATGGTGCGACCCTAGCGGCCGCTTCAGAACTTTGAACGAAGCATCGTCGCGCGCATCAGGTCTGTAAATATGGACTTCCTTTCCCGTGGCCAGCCACAGAGTATCGCCGACGACGATTGAGAATGTGTGCCCTCTAGCAACTCTGTCCTGAGGATTGTGGTAGCTATAGTGGAGATCGGGGACGCCGGTCTCGTCCGGTGGCCATACAAGCAATCGACCTTCATCGTCAATCGTCCACATCTCCTTCTTGTGCCGCAATATCTTGATCACCTCCCGGCGCGATGGATATGCGCGGGACGCCACGATTGATCCAGTATTGACGTCTATCTCATGGAGCTCACCGTTGTTCGTCCCGATCCAAAACCGTTGGCCCTCATCTTCGAGACCTGCACCCGGCTTGAAGGACAATGACAAGCTCTTGACAGTTTCACCATGACTCAGACTCATGAGTTGTTCGCCAGTTGTAAGATCCCAGACGCGCGTGATGTAGCCTGTTGTGCAGACATGTTTTCCGCACACATCCATCAAGCGAGTATCATAGCGCGTATTAATCTCTCGGGGTCCGGTTTTCAGGATCGGAGCGCGTCTATTTGTGTTTGATGCATCCGGATAGTCTGTGCGCGCAGGTGGTTCTTCAACAACCGGCTCCTCCGAGGTGATAACGGGTCGCACGGGCTGCCGGTCTACCACGGCCCGGTCTGAACCTGATGAAGGGGCCAGGCGTTTGTTATCCCGGGAGAATGATGGCTGTCTCTGGATTTGCGGGGTTTGAATGTGCGGAGATCGTACTGAGTCTGCCCGGGAAATAGGCTTCGGGAGTGCTGGGCTTTCAACAGCGAGAGGTTGCCGAGCAGGGGACCTACCAGTCCTATTAACCATTGATGGATGTCTTGGCGGAAGACCTGGTCGGCTATGAGGGCTATCGCTTCGTTGGGCAAGTCTTGCCGACAATGGTGCGCTCGCTGGAGCTGCAGGATGTACACGAGGCCCTTTGGGAATTTGAACGGTGAGCGGCTTGCTTTGTCGTGGCGGCTCGGGGACTGGCGAGCGCCGCGAACCAGAAGTTGCCCTAGCAGGTGGTGGTGCAGGTGATCTGTCCCTCGACCGACGTAGTGGCATCTCGACAGCGGACAGTGGCGGCGGGGATTGGCGAGACGGAGGGCGCGGCGGTCGCGCCGGCTCCGTGGTCGCAGGGCGACTTGGCGATGCCTTCTCAGGGCTGCCAGGTGGCGTGCTAAATGGCGAGACACGGTCTCGCGAGGATGCCCGTAGTTGGGTCGGAGTAAGGGACGGGCTCAAATCATGGAATGTCAGACCCGCCGGCTTTGCGGGAATCTTGGGTTTCGCCGCTCGGTTGGGTAGAGGGACCTCGCCCGTTGACCCGGCTGATGTAGATAATCCCGGGGATAGATGACCAGTTTTCTGCTCCATAGGAATAGGCGAAGAGCGAACGGGCGTGGTCGGCCGACTAGATGACGCCTTGCCTGACGATATAGGTAGCGATTCCCGTGAGATACTTGGCGGACTCCGCGCAGAACGAACATCATCTCCACGATCAAACGAACCAAGTCCACGCGGTGGAGAGCGTGGGGAGTCCACCGTCAGAGTCGGAGCCAGCTGCGGCGACGAGTGAAAATTCATCGACATCGGCCTACTCTGACGTCTCCTAGGGGAAATCCCCGGCGTTCCACCATTTCGCCCCCGTGCACCGTTCACATATTCGTTCCGCCGACCATTCGACAAGTCTGTTGCGGAAGCCCAGGGCGAAGGACGGGGTAGATCCAGCGAGGCTCGCGAGGATGAGCGGAAATCATCTTCTGGCTCCGGTGCCTTGAGCAGAGTGCTGTCGCGGGGACCGTTTGGAACGGCGGACGGACTTCGACGGTGTGAGAGATTCTCAAAGTGCGAAAGGAGCGAAGATACGGGTCTCTAAAGCATTCAAAATTAATGTATGTGTTAGCCGTCGGATCTCGTATAGCGTTGCGCATGACGTACAATCGGGGCGCTATCCGTAGCGTCGTGGCCCTTGCCGTTTCCCTCCATGACGACAGTTCCGGCACGCAGACTGGTCGGGAAGATGAATCATAGGCTCTTTCAATCACGGTATAAAAATGGTATTCCACCCGGTGTCCACCAGCGTTGAATGAACAATAAGCCGAGCAGGGGCGCAGAAGATTGACAGGAGATGTGCCTGGGCAAGTTGTTTGGTGAGCTTGGCCAGATCTAGGCGGAAGTAGGCCAGATGTAAGGAGGTGACACGAGAGAAATGAGGGAGAGGAGAGCGGAGGAAGTTGTCGAAAGAACACTCGAAGGAGGCGTCGTAAGCTGGAGCAAAAGAGGCTCAAGGCCAAGATGAAACGGGGCTTAGGCGTAAAGAGCAGGTGGAGGGGGAGTGAAAGAAGTAGTCGAAGTGGCAGCTCGGCAAGACTGGCAGATGAAGGAGTGGGGGGTGATGATGCGGACGAACTGGAGGAGATGCAGGAAAGGAGAAACAAGCAATCTTCAGAATTAAGAACAAGAAAGCTATCGAATCTAATTTTTGAGGGACCATTTTACTACCCCGGGTTAAACAAAACTACCGGGTGACGATTGAGAGCAGCTCGAGTCGCGTGGATTGGATGAAGTTGGATTATTTTTAGCTTCCGCCTGAAGAACCACATTTCAACGCAGCGACCCAAGTCTCCGTCCCCGTACGAGGGTGAACGTGCCACTATTCCAATCTCGTGGTTCAGGATCTAATCTCGAATAATCAATTTTTCGCTCCCCCTCTTCCATATCGACACGAATAAACCCTCTCGCCGTCTCATCCACAATCATGTGGTGTGTACATTCCACGCCCCTGACGATCTGAATCCACGGTTCGTGCTAACCCAACGCGCAGTAAACACATCCTCAACGCCCAAGTGGCCATTCGGTCCGCATGCTGTACGTGCCGTTCCATGGTATCTCGTGCTGGAGAAAACCCCAATGCTCACTATTATGTCCTCACAGGTCGAAAATGGTTCGACTGCGCTGAATGCCACCTTGAAGCTGAGCCACATCCCCTCCAAAAATCGAACGAGATGGTATTGCACATTTATTCACACTCCTCCGCTTCGATACGACCTCCACAAGTGTCGCCGAGATATTTGGTCCAAGGCACTCGACTAAACGGTGTATAGATTTTTGCGTGCAAGAAGTGCAAGAAGTGTTTCCGGAAGAACGCGGAGGAGTTTGAGGAGAGGTACTTTGGCCAAATATCTGAATATCATGGGGACTTGGAACTCATGCGGACTACTAGTGACGAGTACTGCCCACACTGCGATAACCATTTCGTCCTTGAAGCCGTAACCGCGAAGCCCAGATTAGAAGTGGAAGGCGAGGATATTCGGATCGACTCGAGGTATGATGCCCTTTGCCCGCTAGAAATCGGAATACATGCTCAGAGAAAATCTAGAATGATCAAGGACGACCGTGTACGCGGAGATCAAGAACGATCCATATTCAACGCCAAAGACGCCGCCGACCGCCTGGGCTAGCCAACCTCACATAGATAACGATAATTTACGACTCTTATACGCCATAGCGGCCTGCGATACACTTTTCTATGACACTCCCCGCCAGCGCGGGTTGAAACCCGGAAACATGGCTTTCAAAACGGTTCCTTATTTTCGTAGATGGATTCACGCTTCTACAAGGATTATTGATTACCCCGGAGATTAGACGAGATCACCAGTCTTATAGGTTAATGTAGCCCACGCAGTCGCTTCTAATCACAACGCTGCTCCGAACCAGCCAGCAAACTACTGGCCTTCACTTGCCTCCCCGCCGGACCGTGTGAGGATCGCAGCTGTTGTTGTGCCGGTGCGACCTGTCTTCTTCTTTGCAGCCTCCTCCTGCTTCTCTGTCTCAATGTTCTTAACGTAGGACTCAATTTGGTCATCGGGTAGCATCTCGATCGTTTTGTCGGGCGACATAATAGCGACTTCAATGTTCTTGGCGCCGGTTTGCACCACCTCTAGCAGCGACTTGATCGTAAGCGCGATGGTCTGCTCGCGGTCCATATCATCCTGGTGGTTGCGCTCGAGGAACTCGCGGACGGTCTTGCTAGAGCGGCCGATAGCATTCGCTTTCCTATATCACATCGCCAAGTCAGTCCCCACACATATTCCTACAACAACTCGCTCCGCAACCAGCTAGAGAGCAAAACATACCAAGCAGAATAAATACCCGAAGGCTCAGTCTGGTATAGCCTCGGCGTCTTATCATTCGGATCGAACCCAACAACCAGGGTACTAATACCAAAGGGCCGAACACCTCCACTCTGGGTGTACCGCTGCTGCACACTGGCAATGTATTTGGTGATGTATTCAATAGTGACGGGATCTTCGACGGTCAGGCGGTGCGACTGGGCTTCTAACCGGGCCTTATCAATGAGGATACGGGCGTCGGCGTTCAGACCGGCAAAGGCGAGGATGGCGTGGTTGTCCAGGACGGCGATCTTGGATGGTGTAATGCGGGTATCTTGGAGTTTGAGCGCGGACCGCTTCTCACAGCCTAGCACGACGATGTCCTTTCCTTTTACGCCGACGGCGCAGGTTCCTATACGGATCCGAGTTTGGATCAGAAGTTGTTCCGCGGGTTGGTGTGTTGGTACGGTGATCTCCTCGGCTTACCTCTCTTGACGGCTTCCATGGCATATTCGACCTGGAAGACGTGCCCATCAGGGCTAAATAATGGTCAGATAGCTGTATTTCAAGCTGAAGTAGTATGGCATTCTCACCTAAAGACTGTGTCATTCGGTCAGCATTGGCGGTTTTTAGCAAACACAGGAGCTCCCCAAGAAGCAAGCTATCTCACCTGAAAGAGCTCGGTCGTATCCGGACATTATGGGCGTTGTGTATCTCTAGGAAGTATGGTAGAGCTGGGTAGGAAAGGAAGAAGAGCGATAAAATTCAGAAAGGCGCAAATGAGATACAATTCGTGGCAGGGACGGCGTGAGATTCTGGGAATGAAGGAGGCAGCTTGGGCGATGACAAGATGGAGGTGAACGCGAGTCCCGCGGTTGCCTCAGAGCTCCTAATGCCAAGCGCGCGGCTAACTGGCCACATCCGTCCTCCACACATTCGCTCCCATAGACAATTAACTGGATACAACGACCTCTAGCTACATTTGCTTATCCTTTGATACACTTTTGAGGATATCTTGTCTCGGAGGATTCTGTACATGATATTTGCTCAGGTAGTAATATACTCAGTATTGATGTACCGTCGTAGGTGGCACATCGACTTTTTCTGCAAGAACACAACGACGCAATAAACGACAAGAGACGAAGAGATAAAAATGACAAGTGCCAGATTATAAACATTCCAGAGCAATCTCGTGGTACTCACGATTCCCGATCCGTGTGCCACACATGTCCCAAACCTGCCATTGCTGGATCAAAAGGAATACCCCCAACACCCCCAGCAGTCCGTTCCGTTGTATCCCATCCGTGATCAAATACCGTAAAATTCTCCAAAAAGTCCTGTTGCCGAGGAGCGCAGAAGATGAATTCGGGAAGAAAAAACGCGAGAACGAGAAACAAACACAAAAGCCAAATATCTAGAATGCAAATTCATGTGAGGGAGCCTCCGCATTAGGGCCTGCGGCAATATAAAACCACGGCCGCAATCCTGAGATGGACAGGTACAGCTCGTGTCGACCGCAGAGAGCCAAAAAGCGATGATCGCGCCAAACCGGGGAATCGAGGGATGAAGCCGCCAGCACCCACCTGCCGGGACCATCGTCTATACCTTGAAACATCGCTTCCAAATCACAAGACCGAGCACATACCGAAAAGGTCAAATGAGGCTGAGACATATGGCAAAAGAAACGAGAAGAAACAAAGAAATAGGGTTCAAATGAGGCAAAATGATGACACGCTACCTGCCTGCTCCTCCCAACCTGATGCACCAGAACTGCAAAAATCCCGTATACAAACATGCTTCAACCAACGTGCACCATCATATCCGCATCTCCGTATGGATAGATAAATTGAAAAAATGGCGATATTCTGTCCAGACTCCCATAAGGATATCACCAGAGATGCAAGCCCAAGTCAACTGTTTTTTTGTTTTTACACAGGCGACTTGTTAGCACCGGCGCCGTTGCGGCGAGAATGAGAATCATCCGAAACCGTCAGGCCACCGAGGCCCGAAGACAGGAAAGCGAAAGGATCGCTTGCCCCCTCGTTTCCGTAAAAGTTACCGTTTGATGCACTAGTAGATGAAGCGTGGTCAGCTCCAGTAAAGGCTGCCTGGGCCGCGGGGTTGGCGAATGAGGCGGCGCCGTGGGATGAATTTGTAGAAGCATAGCCGGGGGTCATCTGGCCCATTGGCGGGTAAGCTGCAGGCGCGTTGCCGAGCCCAGAGGGCAACCCATAATTGCTGGGAGGGCCACCGAACGGCTGGTTGAATCCTCCGAACCCAGAGCCAGAAGAGGCAAAGGGTCCAGGTGCAGGAGTGCTGCTCATGGAGCTATGACCGAAGTTGGAAGGCTGGTCCATGGCAGAGGGGAAGGCCGAGTCTGCAACAACAGCGGCTCCAGACCGAGGAGCACCGCAGCGGAGACAGTTGATATTCTTGGCGAAGTTATGATAGCCACATCCCTCCGAGCCACACTTCCAGTCACCGGCACGGAAAGGAACCACTCCACCGTTGCCGCCCATACCGCGGGAGTGACCCATTCCATGGCCATGGCCGCCGTGAGGGGGCATCATAGATGGGGGGCCATAAGCGTACCCGTAACCCATTGGGTCAGGGGCGGCGGCCATTGCAGGGAACGAGCAGCGGAAGCAAGCCGTACGACGCTGGAAGTTGGAGAAGCCACAAGAGGGGCAGGTCCAGTCACCTGGGCGAGGGCGGTTCTTGGAAGGAGGGAAAGGTGTAAGGATCTCTGCTGCTCGGTCGAGAACGCGGCTGGAAGATGGCGACACTTCAATGGCCTTTTCGTTAAGGGCACGGCCATTCATGCAAAGACTTTCAGCGGCCTAGTGGTTCAAACATTAATTGCAAAAGAATTGGTAGCCAAAGGAGCGTCAACCACTTACCTCCTCGTGAGACGAGAAAACAGCAAATCCAGTACCGGTTGGCTTGTGTTGATCGGGTGTACGGAGGGTCCAGAAAGCAATTGGGCGGCCACCGAACTGAGTAAACCAGCTCTCTAACTCAGACTGTGTGGTATCGTGAGGAAGGCCGCTCAGATGAAGGACCTTGCTACGCTCAGCCAAGAAAGCACGAACATCCGCTCTCGCATCCATTGGCCGAGTCAGGATTTCCGGGTGCTCGTGAGCAGGCTGAGACTTGCGGATTAAACCCCGGAGAACGCGGGCCAGGGTCACCGCTTCGTCCATAGCCCTGCGAGGAGAAGCCGGGGCCAAAGCCTGCAGGTGGAAGGGAAGGTTGTGCTTAATCGGGGCCGAGGACTGGACGGGTTCAACTTCGAGCGCGGCACAAATGTTGGAGAGGGAGCTAGGGCCGAAGGGAAGAGACTCGGGGTGGTGAGTTTGCCATCTTTGGTACTCGGTGCGGAGATCGAAGGTCCGGGAGTGTTGGAGGTACGGGGGAAGCACAACAGCCTTATCGCGGGCCTCGCGAGGCAGCTGAACGCGGAGATCCCATGAATCCAAGGTCACAAAGGCGAATTCCAGGTTCTTGGACAACAGGTGTTCTTGAGCGAAGGCGTCGAATCGATTGATAGCATCACGGAAGCTGCCTGCTGAGCGGACGTGCTCCCAAGTCAGCGTCGTCAGGCTCGCTTTCGGGCACTGTCAGCCATTGCACAAGCAAACTGATATACGCCGAGGCGGAAGGATGACAGGGAAACAGGGAGCCGTGATTGTGATTGTGATGGAATTGGAGACCGAACGTAGAGTGTACTTACTGCACAACGGCGTAATCGGGGTGTTGACGGGCTTGACAAGGACACTCTCGCGGTGCAACTGGAAAGTTACAAGACCTCGGTCAGCAACATGCAGAAGAAAAAGGGTTTCTAGGAAACTTTCGGGGTTAAGGCGAGCCCGGGGAGATGACCGGGCGGGCTCGAGCCCATCCTCGACGACGGACACAGTGACAAGAAAAGAGGGGCAAGGAATTGATGCAAGAAAGAATGACTGCGTACCTCCTCGCAGGATTTGGTATCCAACAAGATCCACCCCAGCTCGATCACCTCTGCGGAGTCCTTGGTAACGTAGACGCCATGTTCATCGCAGGTGGTAGCGACGTGGATGATAATGTAGCGATCCAGCTTGGGAGTCGGAGCTGATACAGTGGCCATCGTTCAGGGACTTGACGCTCGCTGCCGATGCCAACTAGGGACAGCAGGGGGAGGGGGCGGCGGGAAGGAGGTGAGGGAAAAAAATCGTGCCTCTGCGGAGTAGGAGCAGAAGACACGGATCCACGACCAAGAAGAAAGGAAAGTCGTGAATCAAGAAACAAAAAACATACAGGAAAAGAAGGGAGAGGGGGAGGAGGCGAGGAGTGTGAGGAAAAGGATGGGGGAGAAAAAGAAAGTCGCCCAGTCCGTTCAAGCAGGACCAGTTCCTTTTGGTGGTGGAGCGTCGAGATTAAAAAGAAAAGTTTCGGCTTCTCGAGACGTTGACGTTGAGGGGACAAAAGGGAGAGGACGCAGAGGATGGGGATCCAGCTTGGAGAGCTCTAGTCATCACCGATATTATCCCAATTATAGGTACGAAATCATTCCCATCGATGAGCGCACAGCTTCTTGTTCATTGGGTTCTACAAGTGCTCTCTTCCATCCATCCATCATCCACGTTGTTGCCGAGACGCTTACAATTCATCCTTTTCCAAACTCAAGCTGCAGCCAACGCCGTTGAATATCAATCATCCCTCACTGAGAGCTCGAGTAGACCTCAAATATCCCTCATATTGACTCGGTACCTGCGGAAGACTGATGTAGCAGGCAGAGTTCTAAAAGGTACTCGTCGCCCAGCTGCCGGTATCTTACCTCCTTCGTATCTCCGGTGTATGATTGACAATGCTCACCCACTTGAAGCAACCTGACATTGCCATTATCGACACCACTCACAACATGCCAGTACAGCCCACAAACAGCCACCCAGGGCCCAATTGCTTATTATCTCCGAGCATTTGCAGCAATTTCACCTGCAAATGCGCATCTTGAAATTGAAGACGGATGCCTCACTTCCGAGTGCCTGGGCTCCACTCTCCCCGGTTGGCTTCCGAGGCGTCTCTCTGGTTCGTGGTCTTTCCCGCATATTAAACACCGCCCGAATTTGAATTGACTCGTGTGTAATCTTAAAGACTGACACGACCTCCAATCGCTTCCGGGGAAGACGGTAAAATAAGAAGTTTGTTCCTTGGGTCCTCTAAGCTCTAGCAAAATCTGGTTGAGCATCTGGAAAGCGTGGCGGGTAACCTTATAAGCCAGACCTCATGGCATGATCCTGTGGCAGCCTGAGGCTGAAACACTAGTCGCCTTTCGAGCTGTCAACTTGACGTCTTGGATGACACCACATGTTCCTGCGCCTGTGTCTGGGAGTCTGATACTTAGATGGCTCGTATCATCAGAGAAAGGGTTTGTATTACTCATGTAACAGTAAAGTCCCTGTGAGTATATTGTCAACGACTCGAGAGCAACTTTGGGTCATTACTACCATCCACCGAGAGATGTTAGATGCAGCATATATATTGTGGTGCATGCCGAGAATCATACCGCGTGGAAAGAGCAGCAAGGGTAATCTGTAAGTTCATGAAAATGATCATCTACACTCGTAGCCAAGAAACCAATAATTACATAGAAATCCGAGCCACGAACAATAGCCATCCACGAAAACCATGTTCAACGCCGAACGAGACACAGGGAATCATAAATAGAATCAATCCTCCTCCATAGCTTCCTCCTTGATAACAGTCATGCGACTATCCTCATTCTCATCCTCTTCCATAATACTCGGCTCGACAGATACACCGCGACGCGAAAATCCAGGCTCAACCGACGGCCGAACACTTCTTGACCGGACACTGCCCAAATCGCTCTCCACACTGCTCTCCCGGCCTCCCCGAGAACTAGCGGGGCGTGTGCTCTGCGGGGCCGCCAGAAGCTTAAGCACGACATTCTTCACCTTGACGAGCGCATTCCGCCCTGCGGCATCGGCTGCCATGCCTTCTTCAATGGTCTGATCCAGCAGCTCTTTGACTTCTTGGGCTAAAGCGAGATTTTCCTGAGTAATCTCGGCACCTTGCGCGCTTCGCACGCTGGAGCGGAACGGATCGTCGTTTTCAGGGTTTTGAGACGTTGAGCGGGATGGCGCCGTTGGCGGCGCAATGTAGAGCTTGCTCATAAGCGAGAACAAGAGCTTCTTTTCTTCCTTAGAGCAACGATTGTTGCCTGCACTAATACCGAGAACACGCTCCAAGATGTCCTTCACTAGCTCGAGGTGGATGAATCCACATGCGTTGGAACTGGCAGGACCTCCGGCAAGAACCCTTTCACCACCAAGCCCGACAACTCTGCGCTCATCAGTCCACTCGGAAAGCATGCCAAGGACACCAGTCATTAGTGCTTTGAGCTCCTTCTGGCCAACATTCTCGTCAATCTCACCATCACTGTCTTCTTCGGCCTCTAGAGAGTAATATTCCTCTGCTGAGTTCAGGACAGCTCGAATTACTGGTACTGTGATCTTGCGCATATGCTGCGTGTTTGACGGCCGGGAGTGGCAATACACAGGGAAGAAGTAGGCCAATGATTGCCGGAGCGCGGGGTTGTCGCGAGTTCGTGGATGGAAAAATGAAACAACCAAGGATTGAAGAAGTGTCTCGATTGCGTTTTCGTTGAATTCCTGGATAGATTGGGGGATATTGGCGGCAGAAGGAGTAAAAGCACCAGTGAGGAGGAGTTTAGAGAGGGCTGAAGCCGCAGCAGTCTGCACAGTGCTTGGTGAGCTAGCCTTGAGCGCCCTGGCGAAAACCTTCAATAATGGCTTCTGGAAAGCCGGGGGCGAAACTGTTTCCTTGTCTGCCTGCGTTATAGGAGCTAAAAGGGAAGGATGGCTCGTGACCATGTCGCATAGGATATGGATGGCAGTAGCTTGCAGAGCCTCATGGCCTTTGCTATAACAGTGTATGAAGAGAGTCATGTTCTCCTCAGCAAGGGTCTAGTAAAAATTGTTAGTTTACGGGTTATAAAGGACTCACTGGCAGGAACCAAACTAACCTTATCGAGCAGACAGCAAAGTCCGAGACATTCCAAGCCCCTCTCTCGAATTGGAGCTTCATGACTCCGCACAGCAGGTACGACCAAGTTATTCAGCATGGTCACCAAGTTCATGTTGGACTGGAGGTTACCCTGGACGTTCTGGAGCATGCAAAGTGCGATATGGAGACACTTCATGTTGACCACGATTTCACGAAGAACCTTAGCCTTGGCTTCTTCCTTGTTAAACGGTTTCTCATCCTCGCTCATCGGGGTCTCAGATCTGGCGCGACTGCTGGCGTCGTCACTGATTTCGGATTTTGCGGAAACGAAACTGTCTTCGGTGATGATTGTATCGTGGACTTCGGCAATCGCTTCCAGGACAACACTGCAGAATTCACTCTCAGCCGCAGCGTCAGGGCCACATACACATCTGAGCGTCTCGACAGTGAGCTTGGTGCACTCTTCGGGAAGCTCGGGCACGGCTAGAGCCTCACGGAGCAGTGAGAACATCTTACGTCGACCGACTTCGTCGCTATAATCCAAGGTCATTGCAATATGCAAGAGCTGCTCAACAATAAACTCAACCTCGATTGTTTCGTCGTCATTGACATCTGTTGCGTCTTTTGCGAGCTTCTTGCGTTGCAGGAGACTGGTCATGTATTTGTGAAGATAGAGTGCTAGAGCCGTAACCACGGGGATCTTCTCATCGGCGAGATTATCGTATTTTCCTTCATTTTCTACGCGGCAGAAGTCGTTGAAGGAGCGGAGAAGGAAGGCAGACTCCGCTGTCATGGTCTCCCAGAAATGCTCGTCGAACAGAACGGCTTCCCGGTAATCTGGACGGCCCTCCCAGAAGCTGCGCATGGCCTCATGCGCGATGCCTGATTCCATCCCTGAGTTCACCACGTCGATTCGTTCCAGAAGTTCTAGTAGGGCCGAAATATTGGGAGCAGAGCGCTGCCCGCTTTTCTCGGGATCATCGTTTGTTCCGGCACAGTCCTCAACCCAGCGGTCATAGTACAGTTTTCCGGTAGCCTTCCGGACGCTTTCATCGCGATCGCGTAGGCCCCACCGGAGCAACTTTTCTCTCATCGTCAGGGACAAATGCCGGAAATCTCCCAAAGTTGGCAGTAGGCGAGAATATAAGGCTCGTCGGGTAGGCGCATCGAGATCGCGGGCACGTTCAAGAAGGTACGGGAGGGTGGATGGAATTAAAGGAAGGTTGAGTAGTAACGTTCTTCGAACCTCGGCGCTCGTATCGTTTTGCATTATATCAACAAGTTTCTCGACGAGGGCGGCATTGGTATCGTCATTTTCATCCTCATCCTCTTCATTCCCGGCTAAACGGCCGAGGCCCATAACTGCCTGGACTCTGACAGACGGCTCCTTATCGCGAATCCGCTTCAAGAGGCCTTGGCGAAGGGTGTGATATAAATCATCGTCGACTGTATCGAGGGAATTCACGACATGTGCAATAATCTGTGTAGTGCGGAACCTGACAATCTTGTCCTTAGCGGATAACAAAGGCACTATAAGAGACACAAGGCTGGTAGTTAAATGCGCGGTTGGCCTCTCGTGGGTATTCTGGATATCATCATCTTCCTCACCGGAGCCGAAAAGCTCAGCATCCTTCTCTGAGGCGTGCGTAAGGAAGCTTCCGAGGAAGCGCAGGATACGGTCGCCGACAGGTTCTGTCTTCTTGATAGTCAATATGCGCAACACGCAGCGGCCCACTTCCACGTTGAATTCCTTCTCAGGTATCGTCTCTTCTGCTGGAATCAGTCGCTCTTGCGACGGTTCGGCATTCTTTTCGCCCTTTTTCTTTTGTGGGATACCGCAGCAGATTTCCTGGATTTTCCTCAATCGGACGACAAGTTTGCGGTGGCCAGTGGTAGAACGTTGGGCGTCAGCGAAAATCGCGCACACATCGCGGCGGAGGTTTGGGGAAGCTTCGGGCTCTGAAGGTTCCTCAGGGATGGCGAAAGAAGGCGTCGCAGAGCCAGCGCGACCACTTGATGCATTGCTTGCTGCAGATGGTTTGCGCGTGGTGCTGGTCGATGAACGGGCGGAAACTCGACTAGGCATCTTGGATTGCTTCGAGGGGTAACTGTCGGTAAGGAGGTTTGGTTAGTTGTCGATGGCGCGGGATGAAGCGAGAATCATCCTAGTACTGCTGCATCAGGTCTCGTAGATATCGGGTTTGTCGTTGCGCCTCTGTCGTAAATGGCGGAGAACAGGGAAGTTGTTGTTGTTGAATTCGACCGTCGACACTGCTTGTTATGATCGAATCCGTTGGTTGGTTCTCTGCGTTGCTGAGAGTCACGGGCTGCAGGATAAACAAACACCCCAAACAGGCAGGCGCGATAAGGGCTAGGGCAGCACGTGACTGAGCCTTCCTCATCGAACCATCAGAGCTTTGACCATTCACGCCTGGATCTCTTTCTCTCCTTGACAAACTCTCCAATGAATAATTCATGTTAGCTCTTCTGTTTTTCAGTGTACGGACACCTATTGCCTGCTCTGGAATGGCCTCTTGTTTTTGTACTCTGGAACGCCAATCCGTTGGACGAATTACGGAAAAGCGATCCGCCCGTTGAGATGACGTCAGCGCTCAGGCATAACTAACTAGTTAACTAGATCCAGCATCATGGATTCAACGATGGTTTAATCCACTATTGCATGAAATGAAAAATGACTTGTCCAGTAAGCTCAGAGAGCCCTTGAGAAACTAACAGTATCTGAATTCAATAGCATACAGAATATTCCGTGGACAGTCCCTTGAACCGGGAGCCTTCCGTTAAGGCGCTCATCTCGAGGTACACCTCTCCACTGCCGACGTTAGATCTAGAAGCTAACATGACTAGTTTCATAACGCCGGGGTCAATATCATACGACAGAAACCATGGCCCCATTCCCCATGTCGAGGCGTGCACACACATTGTCACGATTGACGGTCTTGTTCCCAGGCTTCTTCGCCTGACCGTCGAAGAGCTCGCCACGAAATTCCCCCAACATGAGATTTGCTGCGCGCTAGAATGCGCCGGAAATCGACGACATACAATGCGCACCTTGCTCAAAGAAGTTGAAGGCATTGACTGGGGCGACGCAGCTGTAATGAATTGCAATTGGAAGGGGCCGAGGCTAAGGGATGTCTTGCGTCATGCGGGGTTGGAGGAGGCTCGTCCGGAGTTGTATGCCGCCTTTTCGAGCTATCAGGTACAATGCCAGGAGGACAAATGGTTCGGCAGCAGTGTGGAGCTAGAGAGGGCGCTGAGCGATGACGCTGACGTGATTCTTGCTTTGGAGGTTGGCCCAAGAGATCCCTATAATCGGAATACAGCTATGTGCTAACGAGACAGATGAACAACGCTCCGCTCGAACCAAAACATGGATACCCCGTTCGTGTTGTACTACCCGGGATTGCCGGTGCTCGCTGGGTCAAGTGGCTTGACAGGATCACAGTCCAGGACGAAGAGTCGACTAATTTCTACCAGCGACGCGATTACAAAATTTTACCTGAGGAAGCCGTAGATAGAGACGCAGCGGCACCATTCTGGGATAAAACACCTGCAATGTGTGAGATGCCTATCAACTCGGTTATAGCCGTACCAGAGGACAATGAGATGATAACCATTCCGGAATCCGGGAAATATGAGGTAAAAGGCTACGCAGTCCCGCGGGGGTCAGATGGACCAATTACGAAGGTTCAAGTGTCAGGGGACGGCGGGGAAATCTGGGTGGATGCCCAGATTGTGAGCCCAAACACTGGCGCCCTAGCCGGTGATCGCACGAAGAAATGGTGTTGGGTTCTGTGGAAGGCAGATATTGAAATCGAGAAGGGGTTCGGAAGAGAAATAGTGAGTCGAGCATTCGATGCTGGAGGGAATCAACAATCAGAACATTCTCAATGGAACCTGAGGGGCGTGGGTTATCATGGGTATGGGAGAGCAAGGAATTTGACAGTCAGGTAGGGAAGATCGAGCGCGTAAAGGCGCTTAATGAGACGATTAATGTGAAACGTAATCAGGTGCTGATCGACGATGTGCTCATTGAGGAGATCCCTTGATCACGGACCCTCATGGAGATAGGTCTAGTGGCCACCCCAACTCCCTTGAAAGAGCACAGCCTGATGAGGGGCTAAGCAACGGCTGGTACAGACAAGAGGCGGGGAGAACCTTGGCGTTGCTGGGCAATGCTTGCCGTATACTTACAACACATGTATATCTTGCCAACAAGAATATTTCCATAGCGAAAGACAATAATACCGGCTCCGATGCTGTGTGCTGCGTGATGATATAGTCGGAGACCATGCGGCGCGCGTCACGGACGTATAGCCGACGCGGGAAGTGGTTGTTGTCGGGAAACTCGTCGAGGCAGTAGCCGAAAGCAGACCAGGCTTCGCGAACGGAAAGCTGTAAAGGTCAACAGGGTTAGTTAGAGCACATGAGGGATCGACAGGAAGGGAGTGGTAGCAGGAGAGAAGGATGGGGCAAAAGCGCACAGGAACAGCCTCGTCATTCGCAAAGAACCAGATAAGCCCTTGCGTGAACCTCCTCGTCTCCTCGAGAATCTCCTTCCTCCTCTCCTGACTCGCATTCGGCCAGTCATCGTTCATCCCCAACAGATCTGTGGCAAGGACGCCCTCAGACCCGATAAGATCCGTCTTACGATTCGGCACGCCCTTCAGCCGCGGCGTGTACAGTTTCCCGCCGGCCTGGATATACCGCTGGTGCAGCTCGTAGTGAGAGGCATCGTAGCCCTCCGGCTTGATAATGGGCGCCTTGTTCCCCTCGACATCTGTGAGCGGGAGCCTGTACGAGTAGGCTTGGAGGTGTGCGTCCCCGTCGCCTGAATTGCCAAAGGGCTCGGAGGAGATTCCGTATAGTAGGCCGCTGCTCGCGTCCCCTGGGGTAATGTAGGGGTCCACGGGGACGTCGAATTGTGTGTAGCGTGTGTCTGCGCGGACGCCTGCAAGGGATTCGTTGTATGTTGACAAGGGCTCGCGGCCTATTACGGTGGTTATGCCTGCGGCGGCGAGGAAGTCGCCTTCGTAGGTGGCTTCGATGAAGTACTAGTGGAGGTTAGAGTGAGTTCAAACGTTCGATCCATTCCTGAGGAAGTTTGGCAGCTGGAGCGAGAAGGAGCGATATGCGACTCCCACGCATGTTGTCTCTCTAATGAACAGGTGCATGAATTACATGTCCGGTGGAGAATCAATAGACCTGACAGATATAGTCTACCTCTTATTGGGAAGTTTCTTGGAGCTGTCATTGTCGGTCCGGTGATTGAACGATGGGGACATCACCTATCCATGGCTATTACATGCTGTGTCCAGATTGTGGGAACAGTTAGTGAGTCTACCTATCTTGCCTGCACTATTGAGAGAATATGGCCGAGCTAACAAGGCTTCTAGTTCAAGTGACAAGCCATACCCCCGCTCAATTCGTTGTCGGACGGATGCTCATCTATGGCGCCGTCGCTCTAGTTGAAAATGTAAGCCCTAACTACTGAGCAACGCAACCCAGCCCTAACAAACTACCTAGGTTGTCCCCACCTACGAGTCCGAAATCTGTCCTGCACCCCTACGAGGCTTCTGCGTCCGCTCCATCCAGCTATTCCTCACATTCGGCTCACTAGTCGCCGGCGTTGTAAACGAGGACCTGTCCCGTCTCACCACCGACGCAGGATGGATGGTGGCAACAAGTATCCAGGCGGTTCCTGCGCTCATCATTTTGTCCGGGCTATACTTCACGCCCAATTCTCCGCGCTGGCTAATCTCCAAGAACCGACGCTCGGAGGCTCTCAAGGCGTTTAAGGTCTTCCGTCCCAAGCGGGCAGCTGACGAGGGTCTCTGCGAGCTCGAGATCATCGCTCTAGAGAACTCGGATAATAGATCGAACAAGGGACCCTGGGAAGCGCTCTTCAACGCCTCAAACCGCCGCCGTCCCGCTATTGCGCTGGCCATCATGTCTCTCCAGCAACTGACGGGCGTCACGTTTAGTTCTTCGTATGGACCAAGCTTCTACAAGCAAGTTGGCCTAGGTAACAAGGCCTTTGCGTACGCTGTAAGTGCCTGTGTTTATTGATCATTTAGTCCTAAAAATCTTTAACTCCCTCCACTCCCTAGCCATTTAGCCCAATCCATGCCTGTATCCCTACACCAACTAACCAACTAACTCTTCCCCCTTTCCAAGGCGATAAACAACGGCGTCTCGGTCGTAACCGCGATAATGGGCATGTACATGTTCGACATCTTCGGCCGCCGCGACCTGACCTTCCACGGCTGCTACCTGCAAGCGCTCTTCCTGTGCCTGATCGGCGGGCTGGGCGCCAAAGCGAACTGCTCGACCTCCGATACAAACGGCATGGTCGCCTCGTTTATCCTCTACGCGGCCATCCTGCACGCGACTCTGGGACCGGCGCCGTATATTACTGCGGCTGAGGTGGGGACTGCCACGTTGAGAGAGAAGACGATGGCGCTTTCGGTGCGTATCGAACTACCTATCCTTTCCTTCTCCGTGTTTTTGTTAATCCCGGCTGATTGCGCGCGCGTACAGACAGCATGGAATGTGGTCGTCGGCTTCGTGGTTGTGTATACGACGCCGTATCTCCTGTTGACGCCGGGCGCGAACCTGGGTGCGAACCTGGGGTATGTGTGCGGAGGGTGCGCAGCAGTTGGAGCGGTATGGGCGTGGTTCTTCATGCCGGAGTTGAAGGGCCGCAGTTTGGAGGATATCGATGAGCTGTTTGATGCGGGCTTGCCGGCGTGGAGGTTCAAGGAGTATGAGTGTACGGGGATTAATCGGGACGTGTTGATGGATTATCAGGCGAAAGCTAGAGATCGGGATGAGGGCGAGGATGGCAAGGGTGGGGAGAGGGTTGAGTTGGAGATAGTTTAGATTGGATGCTGGGCTTTGGGTGATGGGGTTAGAGACAGATTGTTTGGGCGGGATTGAGTGTGCTGTGAGATGATCTGTTTGACTTGTATGCCTCATTACCTCGACTATGGATCAGACCGTCCATCATGTCTATCTATAGTTACACGTGCACTTAATATACAGGAGCAGCGAGTCGTAACCCACAAACCGCATCAACAAACACTCTGATAAGTGGAAAGAAAATAAAAAATGAAATC
This sequence comes from Penicillium sp. S1316, assembly GCA_023627405.1. NCBI lineage: Eukaryota > Fungi > Ascomycota > Eurotiomycetes > Eurotiales > Aspergillaceae > Penicillium > Penicillium sp. S1316. Next base: position 513,967 of record JAMAHF010000020.1, read on the forward strand.
CCAACGCCAATATGCAGCCCATCTATCCCAAAATAACGCCATCGCAGTGTAGAGACAACCACTCACTCACTTACTCGTTCTCCGGCATGCGCATGTACGCATCAATAGCGGCACTAAACGCGGCAAAACCTGCGCATCCAAACGCTGCTGCTTGCGGGCCAGCCTTCGCACCGAGAATACCACCAGTAATACACCCGGCAGCTACACTGTTTGTGAGATCGTTCTTCGCGCGGAGGCCCTCAATGCAGCATTCCGTCCCAGAGTACAGCGCTCCGACGATACCGAAGTTCTTTGCACTCGACCAGGAGCGCGCACCCATATCTTTGAAGCCCGTGCGGACTTGTTGGCGCCAGGGGAGATCGGCGATGGCTTTGCCTTGCGGGGTGAAGGAGGAGTCGTAGGACATCTATATCAGGATATGGTTTTAGCAACTGGAACAGATGGGCTGGAGGGAATAGTGAAAGAAGAGAACGTACACTAGCCATGAACAGACCAAAGATACCACCGAGACCGAAACCCATTGTGCCGGAGATGACGGTTTTGATGGGGCATGATTCCATGCCGTTTTGCATCTGGCGCGTAAGAGTTAGCTTGTCGTCCACTAGATGATAGACCAGTAGTGAGTTAGACAAACCATTTTCACCATCGCCTGCTCTTGCTCAGTCATTCCGGCTGTACCGGCGCCTCCTAGACCTCCGAAGCCGGTCATGCCTGCGGCGGAGGAGCCGCTTGTTCCTGGGAAGTTCATGGTGGAGGTTGGGTGAGATGTGAACGTCGAATAAAACACAGGGGGTCAGAGATCTCGGTCAAGTGTGCAACGAGGATAAATGGCGCCGTATCGTTGCAGATAAGAGGTGAATGAAGATTGCGACGGATATCAAGATCGAGCTGCCGGAGTTGATGCGGAGAGAATTTATTTTCCTGGCACGCCGAACAATCCATATGCGCAGTTCTGTCACATGATTCGCCTCAGGGAGAAAAAAAAAGTACAGGTCATGTGATCGACCCCAGATCCATGAATCGGGCTGCATAACAACCACGGAATTGTTCTAGGGTTGCCACTTATCTGGAGCCTGGTCGGTCCACAATTATGGATCTAAGTTCAAGCTCAATTATGCCTTGAGACATATACCTCTGATCAGCCTGCCCTGGGCGTGAAATCCAAAACAAGCAGAAACACTCGAGCAGCGACCTCAGTAGTCAACATCTATACCCAAAATGACATTATACGCCAACTCGATTGGCCGATTAACAGCAAGGAACAGCGGCTGAAAAACAGCCTGAAATCAACAAAAAGCATTGGATGGGAACTGCGCTCAGACATGATCAGGCTACCATGATGCCGACGCCAAGCGCGGGAATGCAGCCGGATTCAGCCCTGCTGTCAGCCTCAACTCCACTTCAGTTTCTGGTATAAAGAAGGAAGGCTTCCTCGTCGACACTCTAGTTGCGCCTGGCAGTGTTCAGTGACAAAATGCCCCCCGAGAAAAAGACTCCCGCTCAGAAAGCCATTGAGTTTGTTAAAGACGCCGTTGCTTCCGCCGCGATTATTGTCTGCTGCCCTTGTCTGTGTTGTTACTTTATCTACAGTCCGCCAGTGCTGTGCGGTAACGCCAAGCGAAGAAAGAGGGAGTCTCGCCCAAATCTCGAGCCGCCAGGATGGACTTGGGAAAGTAAACCTCCAAGGCCGATACGTCAAAGTCGTCGTTCTCTCTCGTCACCATGCGGGCTCAAAGCCATTTACCCGGGTCTGAAAGCTCAGAATAAATCAAAGCTCTTCACTCAGCTCACCCCGGAGATCCGTCTGCAGATCTACGAAGAGGTCCTGGCACCAGAGGGAAACGAAGTACTCCATATTGCCAGCACCCACAGGCGAGTGTTCGGCATCCGATGCTCAAACACCGACGAAAGGAACATCCGCGGCTGGCAGCATAAATGCTGGCCGAGTATGGTGGCCTTTCGCGATGGAACGGTGCAGCGGGAGAATAAGAAATGGGAATGGCACCGGCGCCCGGGATCGATAACGGGCCTGCTGCGCTCATGCAGAGCGGTGTATTCCGAGGCCATCGGCATTCTATACACAAAGAACGTTCTCCAGGTCCGACAAGCACGAACTATCGTCGAGTTTCCTCTAGTTATGCCTCATCATCGGCTAGCGACAATCAGGAAATTGCATCTTGATACGCGGCTCTCCCCCAATGAGGACATAGAACACTGGTCAACCAACAAATGGAACGGTGCACTGCAAGTTGTCAAGACCTATATGCAAGGTTTACAGCACTTTCGTGTCTCCTTTGGTGTGACCCACGAGGGAGCTGCTGTGCATGACGAAGAACTGGTTGCGCTGATACGGAATTTGAGCTATGTGAAGCATGTCCGGGACTTCGTGATCGAGTTCCATTGGTGGCGCGAAGTAGACGAACTGTTGGTCCGAGTGGGACGTCCACCAGAGGGATTTCCATTCAGGGTCGAGGTGCACGATATCCTTGACCAACCTAGACGCCCCTGGTAGTGCTGATAATGGTATGGTGCTATATGATATACAATTGAATGGAACCGAGTATGGAGAAAAAATGCAATAAAGTACGACCAGTTTGATAGTATTGCAGTCTATCACACTGCTCTCTTTTGATATTCATAACGGTCGCGCCTTTCAGATCAAACCGCTCCTTGTTGGCCCTCCATCGTTCCTTCCACAATCCGAATCATTACCGAGGGAATGTGCGTCCTCGTTCGTGCCTTCCCGAAATGCGCAATTAGCACTGGTACATGATCGCTGTGGAAACCTCCTCAACGCCATTCATTTCCGCGCGAAGAACCCTCCAACAACCGAACATTCAACCATTTAGTCAGTCTGATCTCCCTTCCGATGGCGGGAAGAGTGCTGTTTTAGCGCAGGCGAACAGATCAGAGCGCAGCATACGGCTTCAACGAGATAAGTTCATCTTGCTTCTCTCGAATACAGCAAGACGGCTTCAACAATTTCAATAGCGGGAGCAGACCGAAGACACCAAGATACTCCAGACTTTTGAGAGAAACGTCATCTCCAAGTCCCCTTCTCCCCAATAGAGCCATGTCGCATATTAAGACCAGCTTTCGGCTCTTGAGCCAGCCCAAGACCCTTAGTCAACTAGAGGATTTCGAATCAGCTCAAGCCGCAGCACGCACTCCCCAACTCCACGGAAACCGCCAAACCAGCCCTCCTCCACCTTTAGAAAATCCGAATTTGTACTTCTTCCTCATACCCGGCTGCGCTTGCGCTGGTCCTGCTGGGAGTCTCTTGCGGTGCCTTGGACAATTCATGCGCCGCTTTGTAGACGCACCCTGCGACGTGGGAATAATTTGTGGACAGAGGTGGCCGCGCTGCTCGGCGAGGAGGCACCAGAGGATAGCGTCCTGTGCGGGGTCGTAGTTTAGACAGTTCTTGAGGGACTTCTCAGTGCAGTCGGGGAAGCGGGCTCTCGTTTTGTGGATGGCCCAGCACATTTCGGCTTTAGGGTAGATTGTTTCGCGTGTATTTGCAACGTTTTTTTTTTTTTTTTTTGCTTTGCTTCGCTATGCTTTGTGACGGAAGTATAAGTACAGCCGCGGCGGAGGTATATGGAGGTGTCAGTACTTACTAAAAGGAAGTTGAGGGGTGACATTTGGCACAAGAGGGGGAAGGAGAAGGAGGGGAAGATCATGATTATATATGCAGGTCAGCTGGATTCCAGCATAATGACTATTCAATAGTAATATTATCCCTCCGACCAAGTATGATCGAGTCAGCCTATCGCAAAACAGGTGTGCCTGGAAACAGCCTCACTCTGTGGTGGCAACAAACATGATTGGCTGTCTGGGAGATATCCTGCATCAGTTCTCGTATTGTTCTGAGATGAGCATCCGCACCTGTGCATTGTTGGGCGTCCTTCAATTAACTTTTCAATTGATTTCTTGAGAAAACAACAGTTACCTACCTCCAGCTTCGGCATTGTTGAGGCTCAATCCCACACTTATTTGAAACATGTTTCAGACCAGCACAATGTGTTAGGGCTATTGTTCCTCAAAATAACACTTGCTATGTCTTATTCAGCCTATCAATACATGGATCTAATTGATACACGTAAAAGGTGAAGGTATTCTTGTCCGAGTCTTAGCTACACCACAAATCGTCGCGGGGTTGCATTGAAGGCCCCGATGGAGTGAAGTGAAAGAAAAGAGGGATCTCGTCAAAAGGAGATATAATATATACCAAAAAACACATCATTAGGGGTCATCTATGAAGAATCACAAGCCACAACCTACCCGCCCTAAAATCATAACCCTGCGTTAAGCCGTATTCCTGTCATCATAGCTCGAAGATAACAACAACAGATCGGGTGCGCGCGAAAAATACAAAGAAGTGCAAAAGTAAATCGTACATATTCGTGTCCATATATACAGCGGCTGCGCTCGAGAAACGCTTGAGAAACGGATAAATGGTTGGCCGAGGTTTGAGGGATGTTCGTAGTAAAGAGCAAGAGAAGGCCGATCTTGTTTGCTCAAATCTCGCGGTTCCCGACGTCAATCTTTCTTGCTGTCCTTCCCGAGACCTGGTGAGCCCACGGGGGATGGGGATAGACTACGCTCCCACTCCGCCATTAGGTTCGAGGCCGTCCGGGTGAGTTTGGAGGGAACGGCTTGTGTGAGAGCGGGCCAGGGAATACCGTCTGAGACACTAGGGTCAGGGATATCGTGGCGCCAGTCGCCGAAGCTGAAACCAGTTAGAAAGGGTCGCAAAACAGGCGGATGACTGAAAATTAGAAAAGAATGAAAATTATCTCACGCGCATAGGCAAGCTAACAACCTACCTAGTGCTGGTACGAGGGCTGCTCGTTTGTGTGGCCGGCGACTGGTCCTGCCGAGATTCGATAGTTGAGCGGCTCGAGGATGGCGTGTGTGTTTTCTTCGGCTGTGGTGTATCCCAGTCATCCCAGGTTTCGTCCACGTTGAGCGTGCTGGGATCTCCGCGCTTGTGACTGTTCGGATCGCGAGGGGTTTGCGGAGTTCTGAGAGCGTTTGGGGACTTCTGGGCAGATGAATCAATGCCGAATTCACTCCAGAACGAGACGTCTATGTCCGCCGACTTGGAGCTATTACCACTTGTTTTTGTCCCTGGACTCCTCTTTCCAGAGGACGGCGATCGCGAGGGCGTGCCCGTTTGCACGGACAACCGGTCTCGGCTGCGCGATGTCGAGCTAGAGTGGCGCGCGGGTTGTATGGTTCGTGATTCGGTGGCGTTGATCCCTTCGTCTCCAACGGTTGCTTGTCTGATGTCTTCCAGGAATGTCCAGAGTCCCTCCTTCAGGTCTGTTGCCATCTGCTTGCCTGTCCGCATGAGAAGGTCGCGAGAAGCAGGCGGCATTGGCATTGTCTTGCGCCACTGTGTTATCATGTCCTCAGTAGGCGCTACGGCTGCGGAGGTTGGGACACGATCCACGGCACGGTCGACAGATGGCATGGTGGCCGATCGTGGAGGCCGGCCTACACGATCGTTGTCCTGCACAGACCCGGATTCAGATCCGGGCTGCTTACTGCTCGGAGGGCCGACAGTAGGCGAGAGGAGGGATAGCGCCCGCGTGTGAGACCCCTGGAATACTCGGCGACCATTGGCCGAAACTGACGTTCCGGCTGAAGCTGCAGCTGCGAGCACGCTTTGCCGGCGCTCCAGCTCCCGGCTGAGTCGAACCTGAGTCGGAGCAGGACTAGCAGCTCCGCTGACACTCTGCTCCCTGCTGTGGCCAGTTCCAGGAACTCTATCGGGCGATCTGAGAGGCTGCATAACTTCCGCACGGTGGTTGATCTCTGTTCGTTTTCTGGTCTTTTCCGACGATGCCCATTGTCTCTTCAACGAATCCAGCTCCGCTTCCGCCCGGTGTAGTTCTTCCCGAAGCTCTAACACCCTTCGCTCCTGAGACGCGATCGCAGTCAGCAGACTACTACCGTCATCTTGGCCGTCGAACGGTGGCGTGGCGATGGTATGAACCGGGGACTCGCGCGCGGATGATCGTGTGGCGGGTGTCATGGATGGGGAAGGAGAGGAAACTGCGCTTGGATCGATCGCTTGTTGGGGTATGTTGATCGGAAAATTCAGGGTCAATCGTTTTGTATGGCGTGCGGCACCGTGAGGACGAGGAGGCAGAGAGGATCGCTTCGAGATCTGGCGCGGCGACGGAAGCGATTCACTCGAGGTGGTTGAGGGCGTCATTGTTTGGGACGCTTCCGGCGTAGGTTCCGCCTGGACCGTTCCCGGGATCTCCTCCATCGAGGAACAGGAACGCAGGCAAATCGAACGATTTTATTGAAGATATGATGGCACAATCATGGCATTCCAGCAAGACGAGAGACAAGCCCCAGAAACGAAAGACAAGGTGAGTGAAGGGGGCTGGATAAAAGAGAGAAAGGGGGAGGGGTGGGATAGGTAAAAGAGCGAGAGAATGGCGAAAAGGAGCGTGAGGGAGTCGAGATATTCGAGGGTTTTGATGGAAAGACGGAGGAAGAGAAAGTCAGCGCCAGGCCAGGGGAGAAATTGCGATGATAATAAGTGGCCAGTGCCGACGGTGGTGAAGCCCAGACTCGCCGTTAATTTAGTCTGTTTCTGGGACTGACCAGGCGGCCCGCCACGCGTATCCCTTCCATTTCAGTTAGCTCAGGGGCCGATCGGCGAAGCCATAATCATTCTTCACAGGACAAGAGATCGGGAAAGAAATAATATCCTCGATGCAAGAAGATGGACAGACATGTGGTTGACATTGACGATGGACTATGGAGACGGTCTCGACTCTCGACAGTTTTAAAGGTCTCGTGCTGGTCGACTACAAATTGACTAGCGCTCTATAGTCTACGGAGAAGTTACTCAAAATACAACAGCTAAGATGCGTACGTCTCGGACATATGGGATGGCTATAAAGAAGAACTAGAAGGTCGAAGAAAATGTAGCAGACAACCCGCTGTACAGTCGATCCTATTATTTTATAATCAAATACAACCCCCGGGCTCTAAATGTACACGAAACAGATCTCAATACCTACAAACACAAACACCAACACCACAATGTATCTCACAAATATAAAGCGTAGTCCAAAATGAGCAACGAAGGAAAGAAGTGGAAGCCCTTGTCTACCAGGGCAAAGCAGTCAGATAAACACAAGCTCAAAGTGGAAATAATTCACCAGGAGGAGATATGGGGAAATCACTGCCCAGAACCGGCTCTGGGGCTGCTGTCAAAATCAGGGGTGCAAATGAACAGTGCAGGAAAGCAGGTAGGAGGAAGCTATCCCGGGGGAGCTTGACCTCCAATGATATCTCAATGAGGGAGGACCTTTAGCAAGGTTATGCAAAAAAAAAAAAAAGAGGGTATTATTGCGATGAACAATCAACGAGCGACGGAAAAGCGCGGACTGGATAATAGAACGCCTGAGACCGTTTTGTACAGCGGAAGAAAATGCCCAAGTTTATACTCCAGGCCATCGGTTGCGAAGCCCTTCAGACCATCGTTGGTAAAGAACGTCGGAAAGTTGCTTGATGTGCTCCATGCCTGCAACAGGCTGACCAAGGAGATTTGCCTGCTGAGGCTGCAAGTTTGGTTCGATTGTTGCCGCGGATTGGCGCCGTTTGTGGCTCTTCAAGTGCGGGTTGTTCTGTGCCAGAACGAGGCGAGGCCGTTGTGGAGATTCGGGGGGTGGAGCTTGTGGGACGAGAGTTGACAGCTTAGAGTCACTGACCCAAGATTTCGTTAGCATGATGAATGCAAGTAAATTGGACCAATTGGCTTACCCTAGCAGTTTCTCATTTGTGGTTTTGAGAATGTGATAGAGACCCTCTGGGTCGACCATTTCCAGATCGCTAAAAGCCTCTGCAAGCCGCGAGATCGCCTCCCGCTTTTCCTGGTCTGCTGTCGTCCCTAGGACCTCCTGGCACGCGTGACCAACAGCCCTACTGTATGCCCGGCGTCCCAGCTGGGCTTCTTTGCTGTTGGTCTCCGAGTATACAGACTTAGGGCTCGCATTCTCATCTGTTCCGGCGAGTTGCTGCGACAAATACGAATCCTCAGTCGGGGCTTTGTCGGACACCCGTCGGAACTGGCGAACAGTCGAAGGGCTGTTGCCGAATGTCAGGTCTACTCCCAGTGGCTGCTTCATGCCGCTAGACTGCCGTTTTGGCCGTCGGAGAGAAGGGCTGTGATCAGTAGCGGGCACGCGGCGTACTGCGGTGTTGTTTTGCCTCTGTCGGTGATTATTTGGTGGACTGGATATGTGTAGGTTCTCCACCATCTCAGCAGACTCATCATACAGTGGATCATGAATGATTGTCCCATTCTCAGAGTCATCAGAGTCTTCACGGATGACCATTGTGGGCGCCTTGACAGTATCAAACACCCAGCCGTCGTCGTCCTTGAGATGCGTGATCGTGTTGCTGTATCGCCAGAAGTCAGTCATTGTCCGTATCCCACATTAGTCCAAGTCACATACAGAGATTCCGCATAATACTTCACATTACGTGATACACCGCGTCCAGCATCCCAATCCTGCTTCCGCTGAACCAGTTCCTGCAAGGCCTCCGTCTTTCCTGCATTTCGGATAAACTTGTGTCTCAGAAGATCCTTTGCGCTGGGCCTGCGTTCAGGGTCTTTCGTCAGACACTGGGTAATAAAATCCTTGAAAGCATTGCTGTATCCGTCACCATGTAGCCGTGGAGCTGGTTCCTTGGGGATCAAAAACAGGACTTTCATCGGATGTGTGCTCGCGTGTGGCGGCTCGCCGTTGATCATCTCCATCGCACTAATCCCCAGTGACCAAATATCCGCTTTATAATCATATCCAGCCTGTTGGATAACCTCCGGGGCCATCCAGAAGGGTGTTCCGACGAAGGTGTTGCGTTGCGACTTGATGTTGGTCAATTGTGCTGCGACTCCGAAATCGCCGAGCTTCACTTTGCCTGTGTGTGAAAGGAGGACGTTGGCCGCTTTGACGTCGCGATGGATTTTTCCTTCGCTGTGCAAATAGTCTAGGCCTTGGAGAAGCTGTTGGCAGACAATGGCGACATGCGCTTCGTTGAAGACACCGGGTTTCAGCTACACGGGGTTAGTTGGACCCTCTCAGCCAGTTTCGAGGATATTCACCAGGTCAAGACACGATCCTCCGCCAAGATACTCCATCACAATCCAAAGCTTGTGTCCTCGGAGAAAACTCGCGTAGTACTGAGTAACATAGGGGCTCGCGCATGTCGCCAGAACGGATATCTCCTGCTGGATCTCCTGGATATCGTCCTCGCTCGACTCGAGATCAATCTAGAGAAAGAATTGTGTCAATTGAGTCCAAGTAAGCCCAGCACAGACTTAAAAGGGACTCACATGCTTGATCGCGACAATTTCCCCCGTAGTCTTGTCAATTGCTTTATACACTGTTCCAAAACTTCCACCTTTACAGAAACCAGTCAGCCAAAGCAGTTGACTCGCTTGAAATTGTTGAATAACTCACTCCCCAACTCCTCCATCATCTGGTACTGACTCGCCATATCGTCCGCCATGGCTCGCGACATTCCGACCGACGTTCGAAGCTCGCAGCTCGCAGCTCGAAGCTTTCGAAGCTCAGGGGTGGGGAACGAAGAAAAAGCCGAAAACCAAAAAACAAGGGGCGAGCGACCCGCACAGCTACCTGATTCCTGCCCAGCAAGAGCCCTCGTCGCTGCGCTGAACCAGTCGAGTAAACCAGCTTTCGAAAGAGATGGGAAGGGAGTCAGCCTCAGCGATAGTAAATCAATAAACCTCGACGATTACTAGAGGGGACGCCGACTCCATAGCTCACACCCAATGGATAGCGATTCCGATTTCCATGGATCCAGAGAGACAACACAGCCGGTAGCGCATGGCAACCACGGGATCTAGCCGCAAACATACTTAGTCATGCAGCTGCGGTTTCTGCCTGAGGCGGCGCCAATTTTAACCACTTCCTACGAGTTGGATTTACGATTTAGAAGGAAAAGTAGCCTACCCTCGCTAAATAATCCATTATCCATGTTGTAGTACACGCTGTGGCTATGTATGCATATGGTAAACACGCCTTTTTTTTATATATACTTGTAAGGGTTCAGGATTCCATTCTAGTCGATCGTTAGTTTGTCCTCTCCAAACCCGGTGCAGCAAGGTACTTACAGGATCGTACAAATCCTTCAGCTGCTTCATCAGCTTCAGGTTGGTATCATTCTGGCTGTAGCCAATGAACTCCTTCTTGGCAACACCCAGACCGTGCTCAGCACTGATACTGCCGCTGCGCTTCTGGATCCATTCGTACACCCAGGGTTCAATCGCCGCCTCAACTTCCTTGTTGTACTGCCGAACAGCAATGTTGAGATGCAGGTTGGAGTCACCCATATGACCGTATCCAACAACGGCACGGACGGGGAAGGAATCGTCGTCACCCACGAAACCGAGTTTGGTCAGACGCTCCCGGCAGTCATCCACCAGCTGGTACAGTTCTGGAAGGGGAATGGAAACGTCGTACTTGTAGGTGCCGCCGAGGTGGCTCAGGGACTCGGTGATACCTTCTCGCCAACGCCAAATGCTCTGGAACTGTGTCTCGTCTTGCGCTAAAACACCGTCGGCCACAATGCCCTCGCTCATAATGCTCTCCAAGAAGTTCTCCAGCTTCTCCATATCGTGTTCAGCGTTGGATCCGCTCGTCTCCACCAGGCAGTAAAAGGGGTATTCACCCTCAAGAGGGTACTTGCTACCGGTAGATTCGCGGACAAGCTTCTGACTGCGGCCATCCATGAGCTCGAATGCAGACAGGATTTCGGAAAGCTGCTTCTTGGCCTCGCCAAAGGCCTGGCGAACCTGATCGTAGCTCTCAAGGCCAAAGTATGCAACGTTGACAGCCTTGGGGCGAGGGGGGCAGATAATTGAAACGCCAGTGATAATGCCAATTGTACCCTCAGATCCGATGAACAGCTGCTTCAGGTCGTAACCGGTATTGTTCTTGCGCAGAGTTGACAAGCCATCGAAGATTGTGCCATCAGGAAGGACAGCTTCAACGCCCAAGACTGTTCCGTGAAGACTGCCGTATCGGAGGAGACGCAAACCACCAGCATTCGTCGCGACATTGCCTCCAATATGGCACGAACCCTTGGCACCAAGGTCAAGCGGGAAGAGGTGGTGGCGCTCGGCAAGGTATTGATCAGCAACCTCAAGGATAACACCAGCATCCACAACTAGCACACCTGAGGCCTCGTCAAACGAGCGAATCTTGTTCAACCGCGAAGTGTTGATGACTATCTCGTCAAACACCGGCACGGAACCCCCGACCAGTCCTGTGTTTCCACCCTGGGGCACAACAGCCAGCTTCTTCCCATTGCAGTATTTCAAAATCTCGCTGACCTCTTCTTTGGATTGCGGCTTCAGGACCAGCTTCGTGCGTCCACGGTACTTGCGCATCCAATCGCCGTTGAAGGGTTCGATATCGTCGGTAGCATCGGCCGTAACTCCGTCAATCACGGCTGATTCCGCACCCAGCAGATCCTTAAAGAATTTCACATCCTCTACAGTAATCTCGCCGAAGTTCGGGTCGCGCTTCAGGTTGGGATAGGCGTCACTCGTGTACTTGACTTCCTTCGTCGCCCGCAACGCCGGTGCTTGCGAAAAGTTGCGAGTGACAGTCACAGCAGGAATCTGGGAGACGATAGTCCGCCCAGAAATGCGCGGTTTGGGCAGACGAGCCCGTCGAAGGGCGACTGCAAAGTGCCTGGCCCCGGACATGGTGTGGTCGGTGTTGATTGAGCAGATCTGTTCAACAGGGTCTTTAAAGCTTTCGGTCTCGGCTCCGATCTTCAACAACTCCCACCGGGAGACTCGCTTATTCAGCCATTTTTATCCGCCCGGTATCGGCTAGGACGAATATCATACCGGTGCTGCATCACTTAACAAATGAGATCTTGCCAATTTTTAACACCTAGTATTAAAGTGAATACGGTTTTCGGCCTGCAGAAGAATATCCGCCTGAGATGCGGGTATGCTCGTTGGATGGGAAGCTTAACCAACCACTAAAATGCTGAACGACAGCCCAGGAAAGGGATTGCGACTCGAGTCTGGCTCAGTCTTGATTGATATTATTGGAGTATGCAAGACACCATAGTTTCGATATTGTTATTCACTTTCAAGCAGAATTCCCATCGGATATAGCTGGCGAAACGGAGTTATCATGAGCTGGACTCTACTACCCCATTTGCAAAAACTAGTATCAAACTTACCCAGGCCCTTTTGTATGTGTATATGAGAACGGAACATAAGGTCTGCCAGAATCGGCGCTGCTGTAATGTCATTGCTTTACCTAAATTTGTGACTAAATATTCTGCGGCACTACATTGTATATTTATACCGTGGGTATATCAGCCGGGCCTGATGTACACCGTCAAGCAGGTTAATTCGGAGATTTTCAGATCCTATAATTGATGATGCTTATAGAATTACTGACTTAGTAAATATTAATTGTTTGTTGCGTTGCCTGGAAGCCTCCAAGACAAGTCGCGGTGACTGTTACCTACGTCATGTAGGTGCCCCGCTGGGGTCTGGAAGACCGACCCCTCCAGAGTTCAGGTCAGCAAGCTTCTGCAAGCTTTGAGCATGACAATCCAACTTCGGCACATTCCCCTATTAACTAAAATTTAAGAAAATGGCAACTACGGTTCTTGTAACAGGCGCAAGCGGGCTCTTGGGCCGACAAGTTTTCGACAGATTCAAGCGCTCCGGCTGTCTCACTGTCGGCCAGGGCTTTTCGCGCGCCAACCCGCCTACCATCATCAAAGCTGATCTTGAAAACCCCGATGAAATCAAGGGCCTATTGGACCAAGCTAAGTACGTTACTGTGTTCTGATCTGGAGTCGCCGAGCCACTGTCAACTAGTGTCACTGGGGAAAAAAAAACCAGTCGTTGCTAATACGGACTGTTTAGGCCCCAGATCGTCATCCATTGTACGTTGAGACCATGATGAAAGTATCGGTGCCTGCTGGAGTTGGAATTGACCGCTGTGCACAGGTGCTGCTAATCGCTTCCCTGACCTGTGCGATAAGAACCCCGACCAAGCACGCCGGGTCAACGTTGACGCTACTCGTACCCTCGCCGAACTGGCAGCCGCCCGCAATATACTCCTCGTATATATCTCGACGGACTACGTCTTTCCAGGCCCTGAGGGAGCAGCGCCGTACGAAACAGATGCGGAGACGAACCCTCCTAACCTGTACGGTCAGCTGAAGCGAGATGGAGAGCAGGTAGTTCTCGAAGCGACTAAGAAAACTGGAATGGGGCTTGTGGTCCGCGTGCCGGTGCTATACGGCACAGCAAATGATAACTCTGAGAGCGCTGTCAACACACTCGTTGACGCTGTGTGGAAGGTGCAGGATGAGAATGCCGGCGTGAAGATGGACGATTGGGCTCAGAGATACCCTACCAACACCGAAGACGTCGCACGCGTGCTACGGGATATTGTAATCAAGTATCTCAAGGAGCGTGGTCGCATCCTTGAGCTGCCCAAGATCCTCCAATTCTCTTCGGAAGATCGGATGACGAAGTACGAGATTTGCCAGAAGCTTGCAGAGATCTTAGGTATACCCCTAAAGGGAATGATTCAGAATAAGGAAGGAAACGACCCGAATGCATCAGTGCAGCGGCCTTACGATACGCACCTTTCAACTAAAGCATTGAAGGACCTGGGGATTGATGTCTCGACGGTAAACTTTGAGCAGTGGTGGTGAGTTGTTCGATTGAGATCGTCCAGCTATTTGTGACCAGTAAGGGCTAACGCGTGACACCAGGCGGAAACACCTCGAGACGCAGAAGAAATGAGGTGTGAGTTGTGACTGGATTTTCCAGAGAGACCCTGCCGCAAATCACATATGAATAGAGCATCATACATAAAAAGCAACATGCCAAGCGACTTGTGAGTTGTTCTCTCTCCGCGAGTCCGTCAAGCACGAGGAAGAGACACGGCGCTGAGACTGGCGTATGGGAAGCCAGGAATCTGAATCTGTTGACAAATGTAAGACCATGGCGAATTATTTAAATAGTTTCACAAATCAATAATCCTAGTCGGTACTTGGACGGATTGTACTCCATATAGCTTGACAACTTCTGCTCTCGTCGTCTCGATGTCTGAGAATCATTTCGGTTGGGCTCTGCCGCTTGGATGATCAGCAGGGAGCACGATGATCACTGATCAGCAATTTACAGTCGATCAGTGCAAATCAGGCTCAATGTTTATCACTATTCAAATTCAGAGTTCTTCAGTTAGTAAATAGATGCGAGAAGCTGGGAAACACCCATAATACGGAGGACTCAGGTGTTCACTATTCCTTGTAACGTTTCAAGTAGTACCACTTATTTTAGTATCAACACTAGATCTAGTTTCCCAATTGCCAATGGCTCTGTTCACTCTGGTGCTTCCTTGATGTGCGATTTTCACTTTCGTGAAATATCACATCTCGGTATTTACTCCGCGTACTACGGAGTAACTGAAGCCAGGATATTGTCGCCTTATCTACCAGCAGAGATTCTGCTGCCGATCGCCTCATTCATTGAAAGCGAGCGGAATTAACTCTATTTTGCAAACTTCCACGGAGGAGATTTGCCCACGCCTCTCTCAGCACAGGCCCGTACTAATGCAATGCCTAGAATCTTAGAAGCCCAGCATGACTACTAGCATGGGCCACAAGGGCGGGATCCGAGTCCCTTGCCCGATTCAGCCTCAAATGAGATGTGCCAGCGACCAAGAGAGTCGATTTGACCCCTCTTTCTGCAAGCAGCGCGGAAGGAGCATCTCTTGGAGCTGAATATGCTGTTCGAGACGGAACGAATACTTGTAGAGGCAGGCGGCAATATTGGTGGCTGTAGAATGCGGACAGAAGAATGTGGTGAAGATGTTGAATGATGTGGGAGCAGACCGCCAAGACTTAATTTCCGACGACCTGGGCGCGGATTAATATTTCTCCAGCGCCCAGCTTCATGATCGTCTTGGCATATTTCTGGCAGTTCTAGAGGAATCAACATAGAGCACGACTGCTTGTGTCCATGAAAAATTGATGTTGCATTTACTGTAAGGAGATTTCCTGAACCAGACGTCATGCAGGCACAGTGCACAGTGATTAATTGGACGAATTTCTTTTGCTGGGCCCAGAATCTGGAGCCCCAAGCCCGGGCCTAGTAGTCGAAAGACCCCCAAGTTGCCCAATTATTTCCCGCACTTGGGTCCATTTTCTCCCCATTGACAGCGCCGGTCCTTTTGACCTTGGAAGAAGACTCTTAAAGCCTGCCCTCAGCCTTGTTTTCAGGTCCTTGCCCAGTGATGCAATCGTCATCGAACAGCTGTTCGTGCGTCTGACTCGACAGCAAGCGCTGCAAACTCATTTCGTTTGGGCCGCCTCCTTGCCTTGAGCAGGTGGTTCGCACTGCAGGTCCACTGGGTCGCAAACCCCCAGCTATTCACCGAGTACCTGACTTAAATCTCCGCTACAGCCAGCCCGCCTGGCTGGAACTGAAATCGACTTTCTCTTTTACTTCCTCCGAGCGCGCGATTCGCCTCTGATCCTATTCTGGGGTTGGTGTCAGAGCACAGAAACGATTGTGAAACATCTCTGCAGCCTTTAGGGGGCAAAGCGCTTCCCCCTCGTATTTCTACTGACTTGGCCTTTTCTAACTTTCAAAATCGGAACATCAGCCACTGTGGTTATTTCTGCTTGGAACTTTCACTTTCTTGTGCTCAAATCGACCGTCGCTGTTGATTGAATCGCAAACGGATACCCGAAGCCGCCGCATGCGACAGGTCACGCGAACTACCTATCACCCCAGATATACCCCTATTATGCCCACCGCGCCTATGCGCATACACCAAAGGCAATTGTGACGTAAAATTACACAATGATGGCTACCGAGAAACAGGACTATGCAGGGGTTGGAGGAGGCGGGCCAGCGCCGGCGAAATTCTCGCGGTACCGCTCCGTGAGAAAGGCCGCTTCGAGCAATCCGCAGGGACTCAACCCGTTGAATACCTTAGTACCAGCGGTCCCTACTTATAAAAGTGCACCTGTGAATGTACCGCAAGATGCGTCGGATTGGACGAGCGGTTCAACGACAACAATTAAGAAAAGCATGTCGCGCTATCGACGCCAGAAGCCTTCTACACCCAATTCGACCTCTGATGCGCCCCCACCTCCGCCTCTTCCAATTGCGCCAGAACAATACGCAGCTCCTCAAGTAAACTCTGCGACAACCTTCCACGACGATTATCCTGCTCCCCGCCCTTCAAAAGACTCGTATAGACCGGATGTGATGAAGCCAAAAGGAAGATTTATGAACGCAATGAGGATAGATACACACGGGAAGGGTTTCTTTGGAATGGCTAACCGTGTCTCGAGTGAGTCAGAACAGGAGGAGCGTGAAAAGGACCGACAAGCTGCCATGGATCGCTTGACAGGTGGTTGTGCGGAGTCGCCGGCGACACCCTCCAGCCGCCAAAGACCAGCCACTCGAGGAAGAGCTGCAACGGATCGTGAGGCTGCCAGGGTGACTGATAATCGACACAGGGTCGACAACGACGCGAGCCGACGTCATTCAAACAACGAACCGAAGCGGAAATCTTTCAAAGAAGCGATGAAGTTTTCTCGTCCTAAGGGTAAGACAAGCCAGGTGCCGGACAGTGCAACCGAGACCAACGCCGGAAACCTCTTTCCTGGTATTGATGCCCCAGTTTCGGCGGTCAATGCCGGCGAGCGGAATGTTCTCGTTCAGTATAAGAGGCATTCCCTAAAGCTCAGTGTTAGCCCGTCGACGTCTGCCCATGACATTCTAGTGTCCGCTTCACACAGCGTATCTGAGATCGAACCCTCTCGCTTCATCGTGATGGAATCGTTTACTGCCCAAGGCCTGGAGCGACCTTTGCGACAATATGAATGTGTAAGGGATGTGATGAATTCGTGGGCTCACGATACGGAGAATCCTTTGCTCATCGTTCCAGGCCCCAGTATGGAAGCGCTCGACTTTCTGGACTCCAAATCCGTGCCCAAGAATCCCCCAGCAGACGTAACCTTCCACATCTACTATTCCCAGAAGCCGCGAAAATGGGATAAGCGATATCTCACATTGCGATCAGATGGTCAGATCACACTATCGAAAAAGGAAATGGCGAAAGACCAGACCAATGTTTGCCATCTCTCTGACTTTGACATTTACTCTCCCACACCTACGTTCCTCTCGCAGAGGATCAAGCCGCCGAAGAAGATCTGCTATGCCATCAAAAGTCAGCAGAAGTCAAGCATGTTCCTCACCACCGAGAACTTTATCCACTTTTTTGCGACGAATGACAAATCTGTTGCCGATGGATGGTATAGGGCGGTGCAAACGTGGCGTAGCTGGTACATGGTCAACACATTGGGTGCAGGTCAAATTGAGACCAATACTGAGCCCAAAGCAAGCGCCAATCGGATCCAAGAAGAGCCTTCGCCAGTCCGCCCATTCAAACCCCTCTTAGCCACCGTCGATACGTATAGTAGCGAGGAGGGT
Organism: Penicillium sp. S1316; assembly: GCA_023627405.1. Lineage (NCBI taxonomy): Eukaryota > Fungi > Ascomycota > Eurotiomycetes > Eurotiales > Aspergillaceae > Penicillium > Penicillium sp. S1316. The sequence goes on from JAMAHF010000020.1 coordinate 531,527, forward strand.
GACGAGCCTCTCACTGCACGCTCTAGAAAACAAAAACCTCCTTCGCGGGGACGACTATCTCGAGAACACGGCCCTCCACCTTCATCCTTCCCCAAGTCCATGGAAGCCGAATCACCTACTGCGCAGCTGTCTGAGGGAAACCCTTTTTCGTCATCAGGTCTGCTAGGACGAACATATACTTTGCGCCAGAAGGCGATGAAGGAGCGAGAAGAACGGGAAAGAAGAGAAGCCGACGTGCTATTCAACCAAGGCCTAGTTGGAGGAACTATGAACCGCCAACTCAGCGTATCGCGACCTGGTAGTCGAACCAATAGTATAACTTCGGCCCAGATACCTGACCTGGACGGCCTCTTGAAACGGTCCGAGTCCGTTAAACAAGGCAAACCCCTTGTTGACCTGACACCTATCTACCAAGAAGCTCCGCAGCATACACGCAAAGGAAGAGGGGTCACTGTTGACTCAGGTGCGCCGCTGATCGATTCCGCTACCGGCCTAGAACCAGTTGGCGGCGTTGCAATCCCGCCAGCGAAGACTTGGAGACGACCAACAGCACCCGCAGAACCTCCCTCCAGTACCGAAATACGAACCCGCAACCGCTCAAACACTGCACGCAGTGCCAGCAGCCGCTACCGACACCCCAACACAGTAACATCCTCCGTGCCTCAGGTCTCGTCTATCGACGCAGCCCTTTCAGACGAGCAAGGCTTCCTTCCAAACAGTCTCCTCGCCCGAACAGGTACAGGAATTGTTCCTCCCATGACAGGCACGCCAATCGGACATGGAGTTGCTACGGGAGACCGCAACGCCACCAAGCCAATGCTGGACGTGGCGCCTCAAAGCCCCTTCGCGGAGGGAAGTCTGTTGCGTGGGCTTTAAAGCCACTCAGCTCAGTCCGCGCTGCTCTACGTGATTACGAGTTACTTTGACCTCACGCATACTACGACTTGACGGAAGCGAATGGCGTTTTTTTATTCGTCTATTTGATTTTTGGGAATGCTCTTAAAGATTAGGATATATGCCTTACTCGAGCGTCACTTTTATCACGAATTTTATTTGTTTTATGCAGACTTTTTGTACGGCTTTGTATACCCGCCCGTTTGTTTGTATTTACTCTCATTTCCTAGATCATGTATGCCCAGTATTTGGTTTTAGTATCTCCATTTCATATCGGTTGTCGGTCACATCTGCAGGTTTCGGGCTCTCTGCCTAAGGTTCATCATCGGCGATTTGTTAAGTCTATTTCGAACCAAACTTGATAACAGCAAACCTCCAGCTGTAATTCTGAACCACTGAATTTTTCGCAAAAGTAAGTTTATGACTGTGTCCTAAAGATTTAAGATAAAATTTCTTCTCTCCATCTTCCATTTCATCAACCTACCTCTGCCTCCCCATCCAACTTAGCAACAACCGTCCACAAGGAAGACCTACTACACTAAAAATAGTTTAGTACCACTTTGGGGTAATGTTCAGCAATGTTTCAAGGGAACAGGGTGAAGGAAATTGGTACCCACTGCCACTGCAGTGCATCCCTTGGGAGGACCTTATCTGGATCCTGAAGATCAGGAAGAGCGACTATGCGTTGATGCCAACGAAAGAATACGAGTGTCCACCTCATCTCAGTGAGTACTAACCTAACTACTGTACATGTTTCCAGGCTATAAACCAATCTCTATACAATCCCAATGATCGAAGAACAGGATTTCCTCCGCCGATCCCGGCGCTCGCTATTGTGAGAAAATCCCATGTCTGAAGCTAAACACTATAATACGCTCCTATCTCGCAGCCGAAAGGCTAGATATAGAAGGGAGAGCACTTGGTAGCAAGGCCCTATCAACGGATGCTATGTTCCAGCTTCCGCGCCCAATCTTTCACAAGAGTGACAGTAAATCAGGGCTATCTATCTACGCAGGATTTGAGTACAACGGGAAAAACAAATATCTGGTGCCAAGTGTGGATACCACGGTCAATTATGACAATTCCCACTGGAGCATTGGGCTTGTGATTCACCAGGTAGACCCCGAATGGGTCAAGTGGAAGTTGAGGGATTGTTTGGTTGCGATGAGTATGAATATTGCTTACCTACTTTCCCATCTCACACCTACAACAACTGACCAACTGGATCTTGTGGCAGGAATCATCCAAAACACCCACAAGAAATGCAGCAAGGACACGGACATCGACATCGACATCGACATGTGTGGAATCGTAACAAGCGGTGAGCTCATTCAGTTTCACAACCTGACCTGCGACGCCGAGGTGAAATCCTCGTCTGTATTCCTACTTACAGGCGAGGGCCTCCCTGCCATATGGAACTACCTCCGCTCAATCATTCCTGCCATGTTCAGATCAAGGCTCCCCCGCCCTCTGACTCCGCATTGCGCGACTGGTCCACAAATACAGATGGGGGCTAAACCCGGCGGCACGCCGTACGAGGAGCCGGAGGGACCCACTACTGAGAAATCCACACAAATTGAGAAACTGAACCGTCGATATCTGAAGCAGCAGGGTTAGGATTTGGGGGATGTTGAGTGTGATCGGACCATATGCAACTATCCGAAAGAGGTGGAGGAGGAGCCCGGCTGTGAGAGGCCGTACCCTAATATTAAGGACTGGGTCCGGGAGAGCGTGGGGTATGGGTCGGATCTTACGGATGATGCTGAGGGTTCTGATGCTTGGCCCAGCGACGGGGGGTATGTGTTTCTGTGATTTCCGACTTCATCTGCTCGCTCACTTTTGATGTGGCTTCTAATTACTGTCTATATATCCAGTATTAAACAGCTATTCTTTTATTCTAACTCAGATACACGCTTGATCAGGCGTAAGCCACAATGAAAGCATCAAGCAGGAATTGGCCCTTGTGTTGTTGGACATATGCATTCTTAAACAGTGTGTAGCGCTATGTTGTGGAACATCCGCTGGGACGAACTGTTATGGATACTAAAGGTCAGAAGAAGTACTGATCCATTTGTTCCGGAAAAGCAGTACGATGGTCTACCACGCATCAGCGAGTATATGCATCAACCTACATTCTCGGAATAGCAAGGCTGATACGCATGTCTTGATATACACAGTCTGAATGATCAAAGACCACGACACCCTCCGCGAGACACAGCAGTCCCTCCTCTACATAGAGGAGCCTGCTATCCCAAAATATAGGGATTGGAAGTTACAGACAGTTTTATTAAAGGTCTCTAAGAAGGCCTTTAAGAAAGACTTGTAGATTCCACCTAAATATAATAATATCTGCGGAGCGCAGCAATGTAGCAGCAATCACAACAGTGTAAAACCCTCTGAGATCTTTGCAGTTTCTTCGCTCTCTGACTAGTGGCTCAGATCCGATCCATAATCCACGTTGGCCACATAAAGATTCTTCTTCCAGCCTTTGGGATATACATATGGTCTTTCCCTCGTACCAATCCCCGGGGTCAGTGTCAGACTCGTTCCGAACATGTTCGTCACTTTCAGCGTTCCACGAGACCTTGACGAACCTCTTGACCCTTTCGTGTCTGAGTCTGGCCCCTTGTGCTAGCCATTTACTGTCCTCGTCCCCGTATTCCAAAGCTTCTCCGCGGGCTGTTCCGTCTGGCTTCAAACCATACCGATGAGCCAGGAACATTTGCTCGACTCGGAACGCTGGTCTGCATGTCTCCACGGCCGCTTCCTTGGGGTTTAGAGGCGGAGGGGCGCCTATTTGGATCTCATGGATGATTTCGCATAGATAGTGCCATATAGCTGGGAGACCCTCCGCGGTTAGGAGGAATACAGGGGAAGATTGCAGTTCTGCGGTATCGCTGAACTTATGGACTTGGATAGAATCTCCGTTGGTCACAATCCCATACATATTGACAAGTTGCTCACCACGGCTTCTTTCGAGTCAACTGGGTTATTCCTAATCAAATGTGCTATTAGCAGTTGTGGTTGAAATACGGTTGACGAAGGTGTCGTACTCGTCTCAACTGGACACTCTCGTAGATCCGTTTTCCGGCCGGGTATATCGAATGGTCATTCCCATTTGCCACGCTCTATTCCCATAAGAGATAGATCTGTGAATTTGGGGGATGATATATCTGTTTCTGGTTTTGTACCGAAATTCAGCATAGACATGTACACCCGGCTTATAATAGAGTGGCCGCGGAGGTTGCAGCTTTTCACTTTTCTTTAAGCACGGGTTAGCGATAGTCCTTTTCTCAATATCAAGTCGCTCAGCAGCTAGACGAGATTTCAGGACCGTCTCTGGTTTCCATTCCCTCTCTATCGGAGTATCAGGATCCTCAGCAAATAGAAGGGGCTGTTGTGACTCGCAGAGAATGTGTGATCTTGGATCATTCGAACTTATTGACCGATACTTGTCAGTCATAAGTCTTCCGAGTCGCCCTAGATCATAGGACGTACTTACTGAGATGATAGGGGCAGTCGTACAGTTTTGATGGAACGTATGGATCGCTGTTCTGTTTGACCTTCAATATCGACAACACGTCGTTCCAAGGTATGTGGCATAGCATGAGTATTTTCCATTTACCCCTTTCACATGGGTTGAGCATCACCCTGAAGTCGCCAATGGAACCGTCCATTTCGGATCCAGTTGGAGGTACGATCCCGCGCGATTTCAGAGACTGGGTATAGTGTAATTAATAGGTAGAATATAAAGATTCAAGATGAGAATAGTGTGAATGAAGATAGAAGTAGTGTGGATTTTTGGTTGTGAAGATGGAAATAAATTAGAGGAAAGATGAAGGTGGAAGGTGTAGTTAAAAGTTAGAATGCATGAAGTGGATTTTTTGAGAAACGCATAACGATATCTGCTGTTTACATGATCAAGCCATAGGCATGAAAGGGTATATATGGTTTTAGATCTATACACACACTCGCAGGCGAAGAAAGAGAAATAGTCAGAGGTAAAGTCAGAGATAAAGTAGTATTAATTAATAGGCATGCCAGTAGTCCCATAATATTAAAGCATTTATCAAGGGCTTATTTAAGATAAGTATCTTTATACGCGCGTGGCCAATCGCCTGGCTACTAGTATGCAGTTACTTATTAGGGATTAAATGGTGTCGGGCTAGCGGAGGCTGTTGTGCCGGTGTGCATACGGAGTATAGCCACGCGGTTTAAATCCTCGTCACGGTGGAGTTTATATCAGGTACCTGGAGCCGTTTCCATACCCAATAAATTGGGGCACGCATTGCATAAAGGTATTTAATTGTGCATAGATTGTGACACTGGAGGTCTAGACCTCCTACCCCTCATTCTCCAGCCACAGCACGCCATAGACCACAGTATCCTCTGAATCTATAGGTCTGTTTACCACAGGGGGAAAGATGCATTCTTTTCCAGCGGCCGTGCTACGGAACCATCGACTGGCAATGTCGCATTGACATCGATTTGGAGGGTCCGTTGATGGCGTCCAGCCACCGCGGAGAATGCAAGACAAGCTGGTATTACACTATTGATTCTGTACGTAAGCGTTCTTATTTAGACGTTGCGGGCCCATTCTGTGGTGCGCCTGAGAGCCAAGGGAAGCAAACGAGTACTCCGTACCATCGACGAGACCCGATTGCCCGTTCTTCAAAGCAAGAAAAGATGCCGGGAGAGGGGTAAATAACTTTGTGCCCAAGGCGGAGAGGCTGCATATGAGCCTGCAAGGATGTTTGTATTGTCTCACTTTCTACCTTGCGCTTGGCCGCTGGTAGGCTGCAGGCAGTCACGCTCCTCCCCCTTACCTACAAGGTCGACGAGTAATCTGGCGTATCTCACTCTCGGCGATGTTCCGCGTAGCAGACAGTGCCACTACATTAGGCAGCCTCGAACGAGCCCCGGTCTAGAACCTTGGCAGAAGATTGAACGAGCGTTCCAGAAGTTACCCCTGACGTCTGAGGAGTAAATTAAGTAGGCCTTACTGGGTTGCGGCAAAGGATGTTCATGCAGCCCTACAAACTATCGATAGGCTAAGCCTAGCCCTCTCTATGGCCAGCTAGATAGGGCAAGATCAGCACTGCAGAACTCCCGGTAAATCCACCGCGATAGGCAGCAGTATTAGTGTACGAAAAAGAAAACTCCTAGGGAGGGCAAACGGAGAAAGGAATGTCCAAGGCTGCAGTCAATGCACGCCTTGATTGTAATTCGGGAACGAATGAAAGTCAATCACCTGTGACTGTGGCTAAAACGAGGAAAGCGAAAGGAAAAGCCTCCGGGTATCAGAAGGTAACGTAGGAAAAAATTGGAAAATAAAACTAGCAAAACAAGACTAGATAAAGCTCGCATTAAAAGAATCGCTCAAACGCTAGATTCAACAAATTCCAACAAATCAAGATTCTATGAAAACTGGTTAAAGATGTCTCATTGCTGCTGAGACTGCTGCGACTGAAAGGTCGGTTGGCGCCGGATGATCGAGTCAATGTGGCCAGTGTTTAGTGCGGCGTTGCGTTGACTCGGGTCGAATCCGGATGTGGTACCGTCTTCTGAACGTGCCTGCGATTGCTGACGGCCTAGGGAGCCTATTTGGCTCAAGTTCGATGTTCGTCGGCGCATGCGTTTCTCTGCATCAACGATCTCCTTTTGATTCAGGGATTCGGACGGAAGCAAAATAGCGCGATCCAGGCTGTAAGGCAAGCCACGATGTCGTCCACGAATCTGCATTGCGATAATCACAAGCGTAGAGATGTGCCTGAACTGACTAACAAACGAGGCGTTTACCCCCGGATAGCCGAGCGAGAGACCAACGGTTCCATACGCGGAGACGACTTCAAAGAGCACAGACCAAATCTGGAACGCATACTGGCTGGTGCTTTCCAAGCGATCACCTTCGACGATGGTGATTATGAATAATCCCAAGCAAACATACCAAAGATCGAAGCCAAGCTGTTTCCGTAAGTGAGTTCCGATGTAGCTCGGCGCCGTTTGATTCTCTTCGTTTTCGTCAGTATCATCCTCATAAACGCCGAGACTCTTCTCCTCGTAGACGTTGGTCCTTCTGACTGAAATTGCGATGGGAAACACCGAAATGTACATCATAATCATGTACGAGACCTGTACAGCGGGATGTAACTCGGAGATTGATACCACGGCAAATCCAGCAGTTCGCGTGCACGAAGCTTGGAACAGACCGTCCAGTATCTTGGTTCCGGTCGATAGAGAAGTAACGGTGGGGTCATTAAGCTAGGAATGTTAGTAACAGCAGATTTGAGACTAGGGAGGATGCTCACATCAAGGATGATAAAGAATATCAGATCTATACCGTTTAGGAGAACCAAGATGGCGAACAACCACCAGGTGGCGTTCCGGGGGAAAAGAAGGGTAAAGCAACGCCGCGGATGGTCCAGGAGGAACTTCAGCTCCTCCCAAAGTGGAGTCTCTTTGGAGACAACTTTTGACAAAACCCAAATGATAAATCTAAGCATACAGGGAAATGCCGTGTTCCCTATGATGATCAGGAATGTCATGAGGAGGAGTGGCCAAACCGCGCTCTGAAATTGCAGCATTGAATCCGGCGTGAGAGAGAATCCGACGTCGTTGAACGCCGAGGCAGCTGTAAAAATGGCCCACCACGGGCGCCCCTGTCCGGCTTCCTTGACAACATTACCCCAATGTGTTCCCATGATCCAGGGGAGTAAGCCGATGATGCCGATGAGATGGAATAGGACATAGTAACCTATCAGAATGACAGCCAGCGTTTTCAGTGCCCGGTATTCGATACCTCCAAGCTCGTCCCGCTGCTCTTCAGTAAGATCTATGAAGTTTGAATTACGGCCCACGGTTGCGTCCCAGCTGAGGTATGGGAGCGTAGGTCGATCACGCTCCTGGGTCAGGGACCGGACGATACCCGTAAACGTAGGTCTCCGGGTGTTAGTCCGCCCCAGCGTAGCTGGGTCACCATCCTCCATAGTTTCGCGAACTGTCGGGCGAGTGTCTAGGCGAGGAAAGGTGGAGTTCCTGGTTCTTGTCCAGGGCATATCTGGCTCATTGATCGTGATGTGCGGTCCATCAGTGGCAGGGACAGTGTCCTGCTCCGCTACGCTGCGGGGGCTTCGTGGTTCCGATTGAGCAGTGCCGCTCCGGGTAAGCTTGTTGCCATCGTTCTCCTCATCCTCCAAAACCTGTGGAACACCGCCGCGATCATACTCTCTCGGACTCGGGATGCGAAGAGCGCCCTTATTCTTCCGCTGCTTCTCTAGAAAAGCAATGTGGTGCTCGGGACCGAGCTGCGCAGGCACACGGAGACTGCCGAAATCGCGGTTAACGGTGGTATTCATATAATCCTCCGTTACGGTTCGGTGTACACTACTGGCATTCGACGTTGGTGAGACGGATTCGGATTCGCTTTCGTCGGGAGATCTGGGCGCAGCAGCTGCACTCGGTCCATCCTGGGAGTTATTTGCCGAATTACCGCGCAAAACCACGATTGGACGCCCATTGATGCCAGCTTCTTCGCGCGCGGTATCCTTATCTTCGCTGATAGTTCGAAGGCGGGATTTCGTGCTGCGAAGAGCTCGGGCGTCTCGAACAACGTGCTGAAAGCGCTTTTCGAACCAGTACAGCCGGATAAACACGAGAGCCGTGTGGATGAAAATGGGAGTCGTGAGCATAGAAACAAAGTAGAGAAAGACTTGTTGGTACGTATATAGCAGGTTAAAATCCACCGTATTCAGCCCACTCTGTGTTGCGGCGCCCACAGAGAAAAATAGAGCATCGATATATTTCAAACCACTTCCAGGGTAGATGATAATTGAAGAGACGAGGCCCATTGATATAATGTATATATAGTGTATCAAGATGAAATTCATCTTGAGATCCCTGATCCATGGGATCCGGGCCTTGTGGTAGGCTGCTTGGCGAAGAATCGCGGAAAACATCTCGTGGAAGTGTGACGGTTGCACCGCCGTGCGACAAGAGAGTAGGCGTCGAGGGAAGAAGGAGGTAAATGTAGGTCCTTCGGAGATTTCGGTGGAGGGAGGGGCGCAAATAGAATCGGGTGTCGATAGTTCGAAGAATGTAAATCTGCCACGCGAAGAGCTGCACGATTCAATAGGGTGCGCAGTGCCGATCAGCTCCCGAACAAGGTGAAGAAAATGAGGCAAGGATTGTGCGAAAGAGTCGATGTTAGCCTCTGGTTAGGATTAAGGAGTTCTCTGAGGAAACCACGGCATTTTTAAGGCTCGAGGACATGGTGTGAAAGAAGTCAATGAGGATAAAGAGGTGAAAGAGGTCAACCGGCCTAGAGAAGAATGGAAAAGTTGTGGTGTGGTCGCGGGAGCCAAAGGCAGAAAGAAATACAAGGCAACTTTGATCAAAGGGAACCAGAGCAGATAAAGGCGGCGACCACGGTGGATAGGACAAAAGTACTCGAGAAGAGAATAAATCTTAGGATGATGAAAGAGAGAAAAGAAAAAAAAAAAAAAACAGCCACGCAGCCGGAATAAAAAGAGGATTGACCAGGGGTGACTCGCACTAGAGCAAATCGTCAGATTGTGATTCGAGGCACTCTCCTGATCCTCTCATCATCCATGCAGATTTAGTCAAATCTCTTGTTGCTTATGCTGGCTAAATTAATCCCTTTAATTTAATCACGACCTCTTGTCTTTGGCGCATGCCGGACGCTGCATCCGGCTTGAATCCCGCCAAGACTAGCTCAGCTTCTCGACTTTTTCGAGTGCATGCGTCCTGTGGCGGTGCGCTCCACCCGAGTGCCACACATGCTCCATTCCTCCTTTTGTCACGATGCATCTCGTGTCGCGAGTTCTCGGGTGGATAGTCTCATCTCATCATTGTACAGCACACACGATTACCAGAGCAATTGTCATTTCTCCGAACATCCGTCACGACAGCCACAGAAGCCACCAGGCGCCTAGCAAGACAAAGATTCTTAGACTCAGGAACTAGTATCCTCACGTCTTTCAACACTCTGAGCTTCCTCGACTCAGGTCATCCGTCCGATTGAGAGTGACGACTGGCTCGGAAATTGGAACGCCTCAAAAAAGCAAAAAGACCAACCACTTTTATGCTTAACAGTAGTTAGCCTGAAATACCCAAGTTCCTGGGAAAAGTCCACTACTTGGAACAATGAAACAGGAAACTGGGAAAAGAGCGGTCACCTCTTGGCGCGCTTCCTGCAGCATCCTGAATCCTTGTGATGGAGAACGGACCCCTGACCATCACTGACTTTCCAGATGCCCATCTCTTCAATCAGAAGCACTCATACGGCTCGTGATGCAATTGATTGGCTCCGAGTATCTATCTTATCTGCCGCTGCGCGCATCGCATCTGAATCTGACAGATGAGAAGTTTGACAACGGACATGGGTTTCACGACTTGAGGCTTGACCGATAGCTTTTTGCGACTGCTTCCGCGGAGTTTGACGAGTCTCTCCCTATTGCCTGTGCTCTCCGGTATTCTCCGCGTCGAGGGCTTGTGAAACGAGACAGGAACTGCTAACCGAGTCGCACAAAGATGCTCTTGGAGGTTGCGCAGTGCTTGAGGGGCTCAGTCGCTCGTTGTTTTCCTGCCATGTGACTGTTTCCCTGCCTCCAGAAATCTATGTATAAATCTACCCGAGGGTCTAGACTTTCGGCCTCTCTACCGCGCTCGGAGCGGAGGCGGGCAAGCGCATTTCATCACAGCTCGCATTCAATAGTCGTGATCCTGGGCGATGATAGACGATGTTCAGTTGGTGCGATCGGATGTTTACAGCTCTTACTTGAAAAGAGAATTGAGTTCGCATTCGTAAGTTCGTAACCGTATAATATTAGTCCAGCGAGTATTCGTATCAGAATTATATCCCAAGACCCATAACATCACCAGGATCCTCACACTTCTGCACAAGACCCTCAATCAATGAATTAAACTCTCTCTCCTTCTCCCACGGCAACATATGGCCACTTCCCTGCCAAACCTTGTACAAGATTCCCTCCCCAATCTCCTTATTGAGCAGTTCGCCATGATGAAACGTCAACATCCGATCCACCGTCCCATGGAGCACCGCAATCCTCTCCCTCCCAACCTTATCCCCCAACGCCTTCAACTGCGCCGCAGACTTGTGATGGAAGTAGCACGCAACAACCTGCATCAGAAACCCCTTCTTCGTAAACGACTGCGTATCCTGCAACTTGCGCAGCCGCCCCGCGGCAAATCGATCCCGCCGCGTCGGGAAGTTCTTCTCGGCCTCCTCATACTCATCATCCGGCTCTGACAGGAATTTCGTGGGGAACAGCGAGTGCGCCAGCCGTTCGAGCTCCTGATCCGTGTTCCGCGGTATGAACATCTGCGCGCGCTCGCGCAGGTTCTCGAGGAAGGGCGCGGTCCGCACCACGCGCGGCGCCGTGCAGCACAGCGTCAGGCTGGCTAATCTATCGGGAATAATCATCGCGATCTCCTGTGCGATCATTCCGCCCATGCTTGCGCCGACGAGGTGGATGTCGCGGGAGGGCGGGGCGTCGAGGTCGATCCATTCGAGGTGCGCGAGGAGGTCGACGGCGTCCTGGGCCATTTCGGAGGTGGAGTAGAAGGAGAGGGGCTTGTCGGATTTGCCGACGCCGCGGTTGTCGAAGACGAGGCAGGTGTATTTGTGGGCATTCTCGTGGCCGAAGTATTTCGTTTGTCGCTTCCAGTCGGTGTGCACGGCGTTGAGGCCCATGACCCACTGGGGTTGTCAGTGTTAGTTCTCGTGATCGCGGAGTCTCAGGAGAGGGAGAATTTGTAGGCAACGTACCAGGAGCTTTATCGGACCGTCGCCATGCGTCTCGTAGTACAGATTGATCGGCCCGCCTCGTCTGTTTTTCGCGACCGCGCATCTGCCGGAGGTTGTCGGAGGGAGTTTCCAGTCTGTGTATGGGTAGGCCGGATGCGCGACGACCTCTTCTGCTGTTAATGGTGCCATTGTGCTCGGTTTCGGTCTATCAAGTGCAGGTTGCGCCTGGTGGATGAAAAGGGAAGAATGTTGACCGAACTGGTGATGGTAAAAAGCAGGCGACCACCTGCTGGACAAGGAGTCTTGGCGCTCGAAGCCGCGGTTCACGGCGGGTCTCCACGCTAAAGGTGAACTAAATGTGAGCCTGATACTGTCTGTCATCATGATGCAATATTAATTCGAGATGGCCGTCCATTGAGCCTGATTATGAGATTTTCTCAGATGTTGGCGTCACCCGAATTTGCTATGCTTTAGCTTTCAGAAAAAACACCAGCAGGCATCCACCCATGGAAGTGACAGGAGCCTAGTTTGTTCAGGGGTTCAGGATGAGCCCGAAGATTGGAAAGGGCAATTCAAACTGACTGCGAAATAGCTGCTGACCAATTCACATATCCGAGCTTAATCTTGAGTAATTTCTGGAGTGTTTATAGCTTATTTTCAGGAACAAAGATACTGCTCCCGCCTGCACCGCATCTCTATTACCCACTGTCTATTCTCGGACTGCGGGAACTGCGGTATCGAGTACGTTTCTCGATGTTACCTATGTAGAGGTGTCTGATAGAAGTGACATCTCGAGGGGGAGTCTCCGCATGTCCTTCCATAATCCACCTTGTATATTAGTCGCAGTTAAAGACATGCTCTATGTTCCAAGGCTCTATAATTGCCATTCCTTGTGGCCTCAGGCCGTGAAATGTGAGGTTACGTCATGTCGACACGGAGAGGAATGAGCGCATTCGTCGAGGCCGAAGGCGGGAAAAGAGAGCTCACAGCGACATGTTACTCTAATCTGAACATGTCAGACAGTAACACTGATGTACAACAGTCAATAATCCACCACAAGAATTACTCTTCAAGAGGACCCATCCCCGGGCCGTGGCGGAGGCTACCGAACCTAACCTGCGGGCTAGTGTTAGTCTTATCTTATCGCGACGACGCGTGGGGCACGAGAGAGGTGAGCTTGAACTTCCAGAGAGGTCGACTCCCAAGTTACGTACCCTGCTGATTTTCGGTTTAATCCTTAAGATCAGTCCCCAATGTCCTCCACTATCTCGCCAGAGACGCACCATCACGTCGTCTGCCTTGAAGAATGCCATTGCGCAATCCCTGGCTTCTCCTTCCCCCACACCTACACAGGTTACGCCTCGACCCCTCTCGACGCGAAAGAGATAGCGAGTCGGTTGGCTGACGCAACAATCGCGATTACGACAATTGTGCCCATTACACCTGAGATTATCTCTCAGTGCCCGCGCCTGAAATGCGTTTTTATCATGGCCACTGGCGTGGAATGGGTTGACACTGCTGCCTTCACCACGCGCGGTATCACGGTAATGAACGCACCACAAGCGAACGTGACCAGCGTCGCCGAGCATGCTATCGCATTGTATTTCTCCACTCGCCGGCGGGTAGTGAGCATGCATAACCTTGTTATGAACGGTGATGAATGGGTGGACAAGCGGACGCTGGTGCATCGGTTTGGAGGTGGGTTAAGCGAGCCGCCACATACGACACAACAAGAGGTTGTAGCAATAGTGGGGTATGGGGCGCTAGGGCGAAGGATCGAGATGATCGCGCGGTCGCTGGGGATGCAAGTTCTGATTGCGGAGAGAAAGGGTGTCATGGGAGCTGAGGTGCGGGAAGGGAGGGTCGGATTCGAGACAGCGTTGCAGAGGGCAACGGTGGTGATGATTACGGTTGCAAAACGGATCGAGACAGTGGATCTAATTTCGGAGGAGGAACTACAGGGTATGCGAGACGACGCGTTGGTGATAAATGTTGCTCGTGGTGGGATTGTGAACGAGAAGGCATTGGCAAGGGCGCTCAAGGAGGGGTGGATTGCAGGTGCGGCGACGGATGTGTTTGATGGTGAGCCACCTGTACGAGGGCAATCTGTGCTGCTTGATGAAGGCGTGCCGAATCTGACCGTCTCGCCTCATATTGCCTGGTTCTCGGAGTCAACGATCCGTAATTTGCAGGATCTGCTACTGAGGGGAGTCGAGGGCTATGTCGAGGGCAATCCGATCAATGTTGTTTGCTGAGCGGGGCGTATAAGGCTTCAAGGCAATTGACATAATATAGTAAGGGGAGGCATAGCTTGAATGATGAAATGCACAACGACAACATGATAGAGGGAGCTGTTCAAGGCCCCAGTCTAGTGATGAGCCCAGCCGACAACAAAACACAACATCACTTGGCTGTCTTCACCTGGGAAAGGGAGAGGGGGAGCACGCGTCATTTATACCAGAGCTGCAAACCCGAATGTACAATGCAGTTAGACAGGTTGGGTGTGTTGCGGTCATGCGTGTGATAACCTCAAACGAATAAGAGAACGTAGTTGATTTGATCGGTCTTGACCCTCCTATCCATCCATACTGTTGGGAAAATATATGCCTCACTAGCCGTCACACAGTCTCCACACTAGGGCATTGCGCAGCCTCAATCTTAGTGGTTTAATGCCAGTGAACAGCTGAACAGCCACTATCGCAAGGGTCTAGAGGCTAATGAAGGCATTCCAGCGCACCCGACACCCGGCATGTGAAGGAGAAATGAAAGTGGCATACGGACTCGCCGAGGTGTTTCAGGGCTACAGCATAAGACATCGAGGGCTCAGAGATGAGATAGCAAGCCTTGTCTATCTTCTTCAGGACAATCAGTTTGGTCACGCACTGACTGTTGTGGGGATTACATTACTGACGGATAAACTGGTGGTTTTTTTGCAGATCCTGACATTCCCAGCGCTCTGAGAGCCCTCTGACGAGACGTATGCTTGGATCCCGGATAGTAGCGAGGGGGAAGGAAGCTGGCCAAAACAGGCAATTGGACCTAGTGACCTCGGACTTCGACCTGAGCTGAGCGGAGAAAGCTAGGGCCGCTATGGGGCTGATATGGCCCCGCACAACCTGAATGACGATAGTGGTGGTACAAGATCTGGCTCTCAGCTGTATACACTCACATATTCAGCAGTGCTTTCCCATGGCGAGTACAGGAGTCTGAACAGGAGCCCATGTTGGTTTCAAGACAAGAAAGAGATTACCGGAATAGGACAGGCATCAAAACAGCAAACAGGGGGTAGGGTGGTTGGTGAACTGACAATGAACCGTTGAAAATCATGGAATTGCTTACCGAGGGCCGACCAATCTGCAGAATAGCATGGATTAAGCATATCGGCACGGTGGGCCTAGGCCGGATTTTTGCAATGGCCGATCCGCACACTCGTTCAGCTGCGTTTGAGGCTTGTATGAACCAAAATCGACTGGGCGAATCAAGACGAAAGATGCGATTCCAAATGTCTGTGCCGCCCCCAAGAGCCAGGAAGACGCGGCCTGTCCTGAAGCGCTCGCAGCTGCTTCCAATCGCACATCAATACGTCGCAACTTGGCTGGAGTTGAGGCTCCTAAGTAATCCCTTGCAAGTCGCTTCGACATCAGTGAATCGTCTCCAGCTCCTGCAGACGCTCACGCAGCGCAAGATTTACCCTCTCTAACCCTCGGCTGCCATCAGTCAGGTACGACTGTGACATTGGCTCATTTAGCTAGTCTATATATGACTCCAGGTGTGCTGCCTGGACACGATGACCAAATTCTTCTCCATCTCAAAAACACTTGTCACTGAAGGTTTCACCATGTCGCGGAATCAAGGAGGACGCAATGCAAGACATACCACAACGACTGGGCGGGCTCAACACACTCTGGACGTCCAGATGCGCAGCCCTCGCGCACCGTTCTTGTCTGTTGACACGGGCTTTTGCTCTCTATTTGATGATAATACTACTTTAACGACTCTTTCCGGACCATTTGAACAGCACTTCACTTCCCCTTTATCTTCCCATAGTTCGTTCAATAGCGTTTCCAGTGCGGCCACTCGTCTAGAAAGTGACAACTCGCAATTCCGCCACTCGAATCATGGTACCAGAGTCCCGCAAGGAGCTATAGGCTATGACAACTACGGCCAGATGGTCGCCAACACTCTTTCTGTTCCCTACCCGAGCTTGTCCAGTGCATCCAATGACCCATCTCCAATGTCACCGGAAAATTATACCGGAGGGCCACAAGCAATGGGTGGTCACAACAATATCTTTGAAGGTGGATACTTCGATGGAAGGTACATACCAACTGTCTATCCTTTGCAGTGGCGCAGACTAACGTGTGCGTATGGTTGCGATAAGCCACTTGATCCTGCGATGCAAGTGGGAGGGCTGCAACTATACCGGAGGATTCCGGCGAACCCACGATTTGAAGCGCCACGTCCTGACGCAGCATATTGAACCTCGTTCGCATGAGTGCCCAGAGTATGGATGCGGCATGTCGTTCAATCGGCGTGATAATCTCCGCTGGCATCTGCGGCGCGTTCATCCACGCAACCCTGCGAACACCTGACTTTGCAGGGGCAGCAGGACCTTAATGTTATCTCGGTGCTTCAATTGTGAACCCAATGATTGGTGTTGGGCTGTACTACTGTTGTTTTTCTGAAGATTTCTTCCAATGCGACTATGCTTTGCCCTGTAGGGGACGCCGGTCCTGTAATTAGCACTCTCATCTGTGCATTTCTTTTTCCTTACCTTTTCTTCTTCTTCTTCTCTCTCTCTTTTTTTTTTCCCCGCAAGATATTCGAGGCATAAGTTGTGAATCATTCATTTTGTCCTCATTACCAGCTCATCACTCTTCAAGCAGGCCGATTTAATACCTGACGAACAGCTCTTTCAGCTGCTGACAGCTCACCACGATACCCCTCAACCCCTCCATTTACCCCTCCTCGATGCAGGGGCTTAGGATGAGAGGCGAAAAGAGAAGAAGCATTTATCTCACCGCTTGGTTATCATTATTAATGCTCAAATACCTATTAACTGGCCAATAGTAAGCACTGGAGTCAATCGAGGCAACCGCAAAGCCGCCGGACTTAATACTCTGGGCTCAGCCCAAATCGGAATCGCTGGAGGCCAAGGACCAGACGTTGAGGATTGAGATCGATCAGGGGGCAAAAATCAAATTGATAAACGGGTTTGTTGAGGAGAGTTTGCTGTTTCCTGTCCCCCATCCTTACTCGTGACGACCTTCTGTCATTTCACCGTTCAAGGGTAGGTAGGTAGGGCTGGCAACCAAGCACCGGCTTCTTGTACGTGAGCAGACATTTCCCCAGTCTGGACACATTTCACTAAATCTAATCAATCAAGGATCCCTCCGCTGCCGCCGTACTCGAACCGTACGCACGTCTGCGCTGGCTTTTCGCCACCCTCGTGTCGTACAAGACTCCTCCAACGGACGCATCCGGCCGTAACAGATTGATCGTTCAGCTTAATCTCCTAATGAGTCAATGAGGCTCAGCGGGAGCCAATGAACGGCCGGAGGATCGTTCTTCAACGAGTGAGAAGCGCCACCCAAAGTTTATTCATATTCTTGCCTATCCCTATCTTGATTCTCTCTGATATGTGGGGTGGACAGCTGGAGCACTGGGTGCTATTGTAGACGATCGAAGGGCAATGTCTTTTAGGCAGCCACGCGGCGTTAATTCCGGCAAGCGGGATATAGGTTTATGCGGGAGACTGGGTTGGGAAGGAGAACAGCAGTCGTGAATGAGGCCCTTCGTGGTTCGTGGCTGCGCACGTGGTGCTTGGGACGGAGGACGACCTGGTAGGTGATAGGAATCATTGTATGCAGCTTGCGGATATAGCTAGGTATTAACCCAAAGACCAGAGCCTTATCAGCATCTCTTTTATTTGCCGGGAGTGATCGGTACCCATAAGTCTCAGTCTTTTCCCCGTTTCTACTAAGGCTCAGGCCCGATCTGTGTCAATACATACTGCAGTAGTACCGTACTCTTTCCCCCGGGGAGTTCAGCTCCAGGCAGGCATACGCTATAGGTCTTATTGAACTTGGTGAGGTGCTGAGGCGCCGAGACATGCGGGCGACAACGATGTGAGCTGAGAGGTAGTACGTAAGGCATGGAAACCATGCAATTATATCCAACCTTGGAGATGATCGAGAAGAACTGAGATTATGTGGGCACTAGTCCAAGAAGACTACTATGATAGAACCGGACTAAATAAACACTCCTGCCTGCCGAGTCATACAGTCACCAGTCTACTTTGTGTGAGGTTATACCTCCCTAGAAAATCCCTTGAGCTTTGAAGACCATCTAAGCGTCCCGCAACAACCACCCAGTTCAAGGTATAGATAGCTAGATAGAAAGAACATAGTTATAATAAAGCTATACTACTATCTGATGACAAGCCAGCTGCGTTTTCGGTGACCCTGTCAATGGCTGAGGAGGTGCGTGACTTCCCAGCTGGGTTCGCTGTTGCTCCTTCCACGATGGCTCGAAAGCCGAGGATGTCCCCAACGAAAGGATTCTTGACTCTGCGCCTGAACACATTACCACAAATCTCAAACCTTCATATTCATAGAAAATTATGGAGCATACTTGTTATCCATGCGCCAGGCAAGGCAAACGCTGCCCGCACCAGAATACGGTGGATCCAAACGCGAATCTCAACCTTCCGTTCGGTGTACCTGAGTACACCAAACAGTACGCAGCTCCCTCGTCTAATTTCCGCCAAGCTGCTGAATTTGCGGGACTCGACCACTCGTTTCATTTGACCTGGGACCCTCCCCGATTGCCGCCTATAGTTCAAGCTATACGCGACCTACCTCCTCTTTGGCAAGACCTGCCTATGAATGGCTACAATTACCATTCTATGAGGGGATCAATACCGCCTACTTCCCAACAGCATGTCCCACCGTCAGCAGCAGCTCGGACTAAATACTATGCACCTGCGCCCAGTCAACTCGCTGTACCGGCTTTGGCGCCTGCCCCTCGAGTACCCAGTCCTCTAGGAACCACGCCCACGGCACCCTCCTCAAAGTCTACAAGCGCGACTATACAGGCCCCGACACCTGGTCGCCAACGACCATCTTACCGGTGTTCTCATTGTCCAAGAGAGTTTTTAAGTCCTCAAGGCTTGGGCTCGCATAAGAGCATGATGCATCCGCCCCCCGGGAGCGAAAGAATACCTTGTTGGATACCAAAATGTACAGCAACGGCGTTCCAGAAGAACATGAAGGATCATATACGACGTTGCCATCCAATGTGGGATTTTAGAAGGTAAAGCGGGGATTTGGCGAGAGGTTACCAGAAGGACAATGGATAGAATCTCAGTCCGCAGCTGTGTTTCCGTTCCCAGTTCCCTTTCTTCATCTATATACTAAAGGGAGCTACAAGTTGATATTATATGTGAAGGAGGACTGTGGCGCTAATTGTCTTTCTATAAGTCAAAGGTATGGTGAGTTTTATGCTTTTGCCTTTGCCTCTGGCATATTGTTCTGTTAATCGAATTCATGAATAGATAGTTAGCTTAGAAATTGCACTATACCTTTAATACAAGTTCTTTACAGCAGGGGGCTTTTGGTTTACAAGTCATGCACTTATTGACATGTATCGATGGCACGGCCCGCTCCCTGTTTAGTTTCGCAACTAGGGCAAAACCGCTGTTGACATGGCTCAGCGCTGCCTCTGTCGCATACTGGATATAATTGTTCGGGCTTGGGCTGTCGAGCAACGCTTCCACAAGAGCCATGGTAATCCAGCTGGATGCGTCGCCAATGCCAATGGAGTTCGTGCAAACAACGACAGCTGCATCAATACACGGGAGAAGCGCAATGGCACTATGGTAGCCCGGCAGACTGCCACCGTGGCAGATCATTGGTCCGCAGTGGCCTCGGGGCGTTACGACTGGCATGTTCTTGACGTAAAGTGAGTTCCAGCCCACCCCCACGACCGTACCTGGCAGCTGGTTTCGGTAGTATCCGCCGGCGTAGGAGTGCTCTGTAAGCGATTTGGCTGTGAATATATGGCCCGCTATGGGTGTGGTCGCATTGCGCAGGACGATATCCTCCTTGGTATCTTGGCTGGGGGTTCTCTCAACGCGGTGCGCATGGAGAAGCGCGGCACTGTATCGAAGAAGGTCGCTGCGAGAACTGCTGGTTCCTATAGCTGGAACCATGATTGACCCTCCGTAGACGGGCGGCTGTGGCAAAGGGTGCAGACTTCCATCGTCCAAGGCGGCGTAGGGCTTTGCTAGGTTGGTAACCCCCGGCTGTGACTGGGTCTGCGGTGGTTGTCCGGTCGAGGCCGAGAGGGTCGAGAACGCCTTTCTGGAGAAACTCACCGTAGTTCAAGCCACTGGCAGCCTCGATGATTTCGCCGAGGATGGAATAACCCCAGTTACTGTATGCCCAGTCGGCTCGGAAGGCGCCTACCGGTTCCGGCGTGCTGTAGAATGGGATCGTGCTGGACTTGTCCTGTAAGAGCACGCCCTCGGCACCTTGCCACCACTGGTTAGAGCGAGCCAGACCGGCGCGGTGGGTGAGAAGGTCGAGGACGGTCAGGTTGTATGAGACGGTGAGGTCGCGACTGCGGAACTGCGGGAGGACTTCGCGCACCGACGTGTTCCATCCCAGCTGGCCTTGATGCACAAGAATCCCGATTGCGGCGGCCGTGAATGTTTTTTGCAAGAGTGCCAATCGGATACTCAGTAGCGGAGTTCGGTTCGGTCTGGGCCTGTAGATCACGACAACCGGAATGCGACTCATGGATAATCTCTCCCTGGAATGCTACGCCGAGGGACACTCCAGGGACGCCGCAGATTTGGCGAAGCCGAGGGATGATCTGCTCTACCTTGCGCAAACGAGCAACAATGCTTTCCTTGTCAGTCATGATGAAGAAGAGCTTGAGGTTCGGCAATTCTGAGGAACGAGATCCAGAACGGATTTGAATCCAATTTATGTATGACAAGCGACGCAGAGTAGTCGCTGCACAGTCATCGTCCCATGCACTAGCTGCGCGCAGTAATGAAGGCAAACTGCTTTGCCATTCTAATCAGTGTTCAAATGCCTGAGCGCTCGAGGATTGCGAATTGCACCTAACTTTCCAGACCGTCAACTACCCGACCTCTTATGGATCAACTAGGCTATGAGAAGTCAACCCTGAATGCGGTCCACAGATACCGTAATAGAGGTAGGCGCATGCTAAGCATCTGGATAAAAGACTTAACGCCCTCAGCAAAATATACCCGATAGTCGATTCGGCTCCTCTCCTCCATGTTTCGTTTAACGACCCAAACCCAGCGGCTGAGCCGTACCCGCACATTCTCCCCATGCTCGGCTGCACTGGATCCCACAATCAGGAAGAGTCCCCCGCGCGGGCCATCTATCTGCACGGATACATCTCTTCGACGTTCCTTCGGAACGCAGGCGGTGATATGGCCAGAGATGGTCGCGGTAGGCTAAACGTCTCCGTTTCCGCCACCCTTCTCGACGGCCAGGTGCTGGCCTTGACCCCAAACCATCACAGCTGCAACTATCGCTCTGTGGTCGCATATGGCAAAACCCACTTGGTCACTGACGAAGCTAAGCGCCGCTACGCTACGCTGTTAATCACAGGGAATATCCTGCCCGGTCGCTGGGACAACACCCGGACCCCGCCCACCACTACAGAACTCGCAGCAACAGGCATCATCCGGGTCGATATCAACTCTGCTAGCACCAAAGTCCGCACTGGAACTACTGATGAAGACCGGAACGACCTGAAAGACAAGGCCCTGGGGAGTCGGGTTTGGACGGGCGTGATCCCTTCCTGGACGCAATGGGGCGCTCCAGTCCCTTCCCATACGAATGCACGGACGTCTTGCCAGAGTATATCAAGAGCTGGTTAGAGGAGACAAACCAAAAGTCAGAGAATTATTCGCAGAGTGCTATTGAGTTGTAGCTAAAAGCCTTTCACGGTGTATGATAGTCTTTGGCAAACTCCCAAATATATATCAATCTGTTACGGAAAGAAAGGACTCAGAAGCATGGGAATGCTAGACTTGTCCAGGCGTGATCAGGTCTCCCATCGGAGGCCTATTAGGTGTCTCATAGTCGATCGGGACAAAGTGCGGCACCACATCAGCGACTAAACTCGTAAGCGTGATCCTTTTAAAGTGCTCCATGATCGCTGTATGTCGTGCTCGCCATGCCGCATCAAGGACCCATTCCATGCCTCGCGCTATGAAAATGGTGACCATGATGTCTGCCAAAGTGAGCTGGTTGCCCACCAGATATTCTCGGTTTTCTAGGATGCATTCAAGCGTCTCCAGCATCTGGAGAGATTCCTCCTTTCCCGCAGCCACCGCCTCAAAGTTATAAGGGGCAGGGTCCGTGAATGAAGGAATTAAAGGCAGAAACCTAAAGTCACGTCAGGTCAATAGGTATATGCAGTACAGGTACCAGCAGACACTCACCATCTTGCCAGAGCCTGGATAAGCTCTTGATTTGCCCAGTTCATCCACTTCAAAACTTCGCATTCGCTTTCCACTGAGCCGTCGCCAAGAAGCCCGGAAGCCTTGGATGAAGACTTCACCAGGTACTATCGATAGCTTTGCCTTGGCTCGACCACCAGGGCGACTTGTGTAATTTTCTTCTCCAGTTGATGACTCACTACCACGATCGACAATATTTCCGTCAAACGGATTTTAGGACTCTCGAGTCCAGGGATTTTTCCCCGACTGAGAGGGAACCTTTCCGCGTACTCACGCTTGTTGAGTCCCTGTCTGGGGATGACCACTTCCAGTTCCACGTCGATTCCTGCAGCTTTTGCCTGCCAGAGAAGTCTCGCTGAGCACCGAATACACAGCCCTACCGGGGATAATGGAGTCTCTTACCACAATCTGAACGATCATTTTGCGCGGATTTTTCTATGCGTACCGTTAGCAAGGGACATACTCGCATAAACTGCTCGCGTGGCTATACTTCATATCCATAAAGCTTGTATTTCATGTTCACGGAACTCGGACGTGGCAGGCATATTCTTCGAAGAGCAAAGTATAAGCGAAAGAAGACAAAAACGCTCTTCAATGGCTGAGCCCCCCTACAGTCATAAAAGCATGCGGCAGATTGCATTTACTGTACAGAGTGCCTAATGCTTTCCGCACTTGAATGACTAGCTCTATCGGGAGCCAAGACATTGCATACAGGGACAAGTCATTCCGATTTCTGACCAATGCACCTTCAAACGTCTAATGTCCCAGCTCAGACAACTCGCCCACGACTTGTTAACTCGACTGCAAGCTCTGGTCCCCAGAGCCAACAATACCACCCGCGTCCCCGTGAACAATAAATGCTCTCCAGCCAAGCTCTAATCTTCGTCTAAGCACAGATGGCGTCATGGCAAATCCCAAGACACATAATTCATTCAGATTCGCGGCCGCCTGGATCTTCTGGAGGGCATCCAGGAATACGGGCTCATCGCCGTCCGCGCTTTCAGCTTCAAGGCCCAGAGCGAATCGGAGGTCGGTAGCCCCACCATCAGACCATCCACTACGTATGTCCAACGGTGGAGATGTTAGCCCACATGGTCGGTCCTTCTCTATTTCAGTCAAATAGACGGGAGTTTGAAGCGCACCACCGGGTGTCCGAGCAATTTCCGCCACATTCCGAACGCCCTCTTCATCCTCTACCTGGCAGAAGATAGCGACATGGTCGTTACATACGCCGTAAACGGTTTGTTTTTTCTAGTCCGGGTTTGAGGCCCGAAGAGCGTCATCGGTGGGTAGCTGCGCTCTCCTAGAGGCGGAAACTTGGCAATTCGGGCCAGCTCCTCGGCCTGTCTGGCGTTCTGCACACGGGGGACGACGATGCCGCCTGCGCCTGCGTTTAGTGCATAGGCGATCATATCGAGGGAGTTTGGTGGTATGCGAACATAGGGCACCATGGTGCCGCAGGAAATGGAACTGGATGGTTTTGATCATGTCGGTGAGCAGTGTTGCGTTGTAGGGGCTATGTTCCTACTCAAGGGGCGGTTAACCCTAGGTTAGAGTGCAAGCTTCTAAAACCTTGGAAGATATAAAACGGTAGATAGGTAGGTTGGGTGGTGTCACTGTACCACATCGATGAAACAGAAGTGATGCGGCAGAGTCGCCACAATTCTGGCCGAATCTACGCTCGGAATTCGGCTCGAGGTGCCCCATAGGAGCTCGCCCGATTTGGCCATCGCCCTGAAGTTGGTGGGCTGTGCGAGATGAAGGGCATTGTACTGGGTTGTATCTAAAATCGCGTTAGGTATGAGAGGGATGAGCAAGATTTGCTGGTACTCTTTACGCTTCCTGAGGCATAGCTTAGGCTAAGTATTCGACATCACGCTTACATACATCATCCGATGTAGATGAGTGTGCGTATGGGGCCGACGGAGGGGAGGGGTGCTCTGTACAACTAAACGTGAAGGCCTCTATATTCGGGTATATAATAAGATAGTAATGCAATGATTGTGCAGTTGTATGTTACTATATAATACAAATCTATATGATTACATACATGATCTAGAGGCTTGGCTACACAACCCTAACCACTTAGGATTCTACCCCTCCCTGTAGCTAAGCAAATATAGTGACATATTGTCGAGATAGAGAATCATCTAGATAATTGTGAGCTATTGTGGGATGCGAGCACATGTGCCCCAATTTCTGCACATGACAGATGTAAGCCAACAACGAAGTACCCTTCTTTCTTTTCTCTTTTCTCTCTTTGCTTTTTCTTACGACCGAATGCAGGATTGACGGCGTGGATGGATGGATCCATTGGTGCCCAATTCCAATACTCCAGCATAGACCCTGATATACCTAGGTGGACGCTGCCTACTAACGGCCTACAAGAAGTAATGGGGCCAAGGGCAAAATGATAGCAGAAATAACACTTCCCCAAGAGCTATTCGCTGAATACCCCCCCTTTCTGGCGGCTAGCGACCTGAATAGCATTCCGAACCGTTTCCAACAATTCAAGCGTACTCTCAAGCCCTACAGATATCCGAATGATTGACTCCTTCAGGCCGTATCGATACTGGAGATCCATAAGCATTCAATTGGAGTAATTACTTTGATGTCATGGGATAATATAAACCAGGTAACCTAGTGGCCCAGCAGCACCTGCGGAGACTTAGCAACTCACAGTGAGGGTGCCCAGTTGCGTCTATGCGGACAGAAGTCATGCAGTGCGTACTGCCTACAGAAGTATATGGCGTGGAGGCTTTCTATACTGGCCGAAGGCAGCAAAGGGGTTATTAACTCCCTGCAATCTGGCATGTGCAAAACTTGGTTGAAACAAGTTAGGTAGCGCCAACGTGTGAAATCGCGTCAGTTGCAAATTTCTCTCACCCGCCCTCTGACCTCTTGCATTTGCCATATTTATATAAAGAAGACGCGTTTTCTTGCAATACATACTCAAATTAAAACCGCTTGAGTATCAATATGCCTCCCAAACATGCTACCGCCATCGCAATTTCCCGATCCTCTCGAGAGCCAATTAAGCAATCCCACGGGCAACAAAACCGCTTTAATATGGGTTTAATGAGACGTGACCCCGACACAACACCACCGCTTACAGTACCTGCTAATCAGGACTAACTTCTAAATAATGTTCTGTAGCGTACTAGTCATATCCTTTTCCTATTTATTCTTCCTAGGAGTGCTTAGTCTAGCTAGGGAAGAGGTCCTTCAATACCAAATATATAGGCCTAGGCCAACAGGGCATAGCATGGCCTTGACAGAACCTTGTAGCGAAACATGATTAATAAAGATCAATGTAGGCCTCAAGTCATGGATAGCTAAGTCCCTGCTTTGGTTGATTATCTTGCATTTGATGTACACTTTTGCGCCTTACAATGGGATCTCATGCAACTCTATTGCACTTGGAATAGACATTTTACTAGTACATCTTGTGTTAAAGAAATTGACCGTGGAGGGGGCACTCCAAGGAATTTCGAGTCCAAGAGAAGAATAAGAGAAGTGAACGGAAAACAACGGTGAGCAAAGGGAGGGAGGGGAGAGGAATATAAGGGAACCCAAAAGGAACCGAGTATTGCAAAGTCGGACGTTTCCCCCTTGAATGGCTACTATGGCTCGAAAAAGAACTCAATCCGAGAACGCTTGCTCAGTTTCTGTGGCAATTCATCCTGCCCTAAATCCCTACCAGGCCTCTTTGTCGCTGCCCCTTCTAGTCCAGGTTGTGTAGTAGCGCTGGCGACGAGACCGATATCTCGATCTACTCTTGGATCGCACGGCCTCATCTCACGCGAGATCCATTAAGAGGCATAGCAAGCAGAGTTGGAAAGATTAGGTAGGTGGTGGCGCCGGCAAGTGTGGCATGGTGCTTGTTCCAGGTTGTATTATATCCCGGAATACTCCGATGGTGCTGCGGTATGAATCACATCAAGCCATCCAATAATGGGTTACCTGGCGCAGCCGCTAGCTGGGTTGACAGTAGAGTCTCAAGAGTCAAGCATCTAGTAGTGCTTATTTTCAGGCCGAGAAATGCGGTTGCTACCTTTACCCGGCACTGGACAGTGAGATACATTCTGGACTCAAATAATCGCGTGGGAGAGAGCATCCACGGCCCACTATCTGGCATCCGGGGCGGCGCAGCAGCTCCATCTGAAGCGTGGTGGAGTCCTCGTTGTTCGTTGGTGGCGGCCCGTCCTTCCTGTTTCCGTCTAGAGCTTGGATCCCATCTATATTTGTGCTCTTATAGCCGTCCTGATTGGTTCAATATATTGAGCCAAGCAACCAGGACAAAATCACCGATGAGATTAATCGAACACACCAATGGCGCGTGTGTACAGGCGGCACAAGTTGTGCCCCCGCTCCGCTTGACAGCTTGACAGGCGGTGATTCCTGCTCCATGGAGCAACTCGCGGAACAAATTTAGAAAGAGACCGCTCTCTACACCTAGGCAGATTTGTACATAATGCCATGTATGCCCCCTCGGACTAGCGCATCCTGGATATCCAAACACAGGCGCACACACACAGAGGTATAAACACAGCAAAATGGGAAATACCATCTCACAAAATTCTCCTCCCGCCCCCCAACTCGAGCTCTCCAGCTACCCCAAGCTCTCCCGGGAACAGGCAGGACACCTACGACACTTCTACAACCTCAGCGCCGCGATCGATGGCGACTGGCCGCACATGGGCTCGCAGGAGCCCGCGCAGGAGTTCCTCGACGCATACCGCTACCAGCTCGCGACAATGGCATATGCCTCGGCACTGACATTCTTCCACCGCATGCCTGCGCTGCGGGGGACTTTTAAGCCCTTACTCCGCGCGTTGATTCACAAGATGCTGCGTCGCGAGGTGTGGGGGTACTGGTACTTGACCTCACAGTCAGGGATCATGCCGGATCCTGATCTGAAGGAGCTGCGCAAACCCTGGGCAGATCCTATTGTGAGGGAGAATATCATGTACAGTGGGCATCTGCTGCTGATGATTAGTCTGTACGTGATGCTGTTTGATGACGATGAGTTTGAGAAGCCCGGGAGTTTAAGCTTTCATTGGGACCCCTTGTTCTGGGGGATGGGGCCCGAGGCCTTTGAGTATGATAGGGAAAGTCTGCAGAGCGCGATTATTGCTGAGATGGAGCGCAATAGCTGGGTCGGGGTCTGCTGTGAGCCGAACCTCATCTTTGTTGCTTGTAATCAGTTTCCTGTGAGTACTGTGCTCCCAATTTGCGTATGTGTGTACATGCTGCATAGACTAATGGTTTGATGGTAGATCATTGCTATGCACCTAAACGATGCGCGTGATGGTACGACAGTTGCTGCCGAGGTGCTCGAGAAATACAAGGCCGCGCTCGAAGGTCGGGGCATGATTTCTGAAAAGGAGCTGTACCAAGACTGGTTCCGAGTGAGACAACAGGACACCGCGGCGCCGAGGAGTGTGGGATTCACGGCCTGGTACGTGGTCGGATATGTTATTATTTTTGCTTTTTCCTCTGAGCCCTAACCAAAGTCACCCATGTCTAGGGCGGCCGCCTTTATGAATACCTGGCATTCCGAGTTTGTCCGTTCAGGCTTCGTCAATCACTCTGCCGGCTTCATCACCAACATCAACGGCCAGATCGAGCTGCAGCACCCCATGGTTGCAGGTGCCTACCGCGCCGCATGGGCCAAAGAAGGCGACGCCGCAGCCAAGGACCCGGCCCGGATCCTCCAGGAGGCACGTGAGTTTTACAAAGCTCACCGGACAAGCATAAAATTCCCCTACAACGAGCCGACATTCGGGTACGTGGTAAAATGGCTCTCGGAGCTCGGCAAGACCACCGAGGTAGACGGCCTCCTCGAGTACGCGGACACGCATCTGCATCCAACCTGGGAAAACGGTGGCCTGTATTACCCGCGCAATGACCAGGCGACGGATGGCGAGGCCCGCTGGACGCACATGGACCCCTTCACGGGGAACGCTGCGATTGGGTATGCGCGGCTCAATGTCGAAGACGGAATGAAGACGATATTCGATAAGCCATGGACGAGGGAGACCATCGCTAGCAGTCCGTATGTGGATGGGCTTGATCTGTCGCAGGGATTTGATTGTCTGCGAGGTGTTTGGGACGGGGACCGTAAAGCACTTATCATTACGGTTCGTGAGTGGGCAGGTAAGCAGAAGACCAGAGTGGATTTCTCAGTGAAGAACCTGCCAGCTGGAGCCTATACAGTTGATACCTCAAACGGAGATTCGCAGAGGCATGAGGTCAGCCAAGGTGACCAGATAGCGGTGGGTGTAACAGTATCTGTAAAGGAGGAAGTTGATATCGTGGTCTCTGCGACGAACACTTTCAGCTGAGCTATTTTGTAAGTACATATTCTTGTCTAGTTGAAATGATTGCATGATTTATACCAAAAAAGATGGAAATAGATTCATGTCAGAAGTGAAATACACTGTATTGGCTAGAAATAGTGTCTTGACACCTTTTTTGGCTGAGCGGTAAAGTTCGACA